>CM073125.1:2459814-2967314 GCA_037039145.1 Fundulus diaphanus
ATGGTTGACGCGCATTTGCCGGGGTGAGATGGTAAACAGGAAATGTCCAGACGCTGTTCTTGCAGTTAAAAGCCGATTTATTCTCACTTTTGCTTGCTTATAAAACGAAAGATGATACAGACAGCCAGCTGTGGGTTGACAGCGTTTCCTGGCTTTTCCTTTTCCGGTGAAACACACACCCAAACACACACATTTCCTTTCTTAAATAGACTTTATAAATATTGGCTTCTACAACTGCTATATCAGGTCAAAAAACAGTAAAAACTCATTGATCACCTCTCTGTAAGTGTGAATTTTTAACAGAAATTTGTCTTCCTAGTTTCTAACACACAACGTGTACCTTTGTTTGTAATGTGTGTCATGTTTTATGTTCCTTGACTGACAATTCACATGGCTATCGAAAACCCAAAGATCAATTGTAAGTGAATTCTTTAAGGATGACTATTACTGTGGAAACATTATTTTGTAGAAACAAACAACAGATTTAGCACATAATAGCTTTTTACTATTGTCTGCTGTAAATATTGTTTCAGAGCTTTCAGTAAATGAGTTTGAATCACATAGACTTAATGAAAGAAGCACATGATATAAAATGTGTATTTTCTCAATTGAAAAATGCCAAGCAAGATGGCAAGAAGATGTAAAAGGCTTTAACCTGGCGTGCGAGTCATCATCCACACAGTGGGACCGAAGTACAAAGACAAAAAAGACCGCGGCGCAGCGGAGAGGTTGCTTAGGTTGCACAGCGGCGGCAGAAACATTGCAGTCTTATTTTTCAAGCCGTTCCTTTTTCTCTGTCCTCTATTACATTTTTCTGAACAATCACGTCACAGTATTTGCTGTGGAACTAATTAACAAGGTCATGGACTTCCAGCTAATCAGTTTTGCAAATCCTCCATTTTAATTTTCGCCTCGATTTTGTAGTCCAAGCTTAAGGATGCTGAACCTACAAGTGGATAAGTCATAATGTTCAGCTCTTGGATGTATTAGCCCACACAATTCATTACACCATCCCCCAGCATACAAAGAAAAAAGGGCCAAACTTGTTTGAGTTTAACGCTCTATCACCTGGGGCGGGGGTGGGGTGGGGGTGGTGAATTGCCTAATTTGCATTCAAAGACACCGCACCATAACGATTTACTCCTAGACACATTTCAGAACGGGGCAAAGTGGATCTTGTGGTTCTACAGTAATGAACACTGACCAAAGTATTGCAGTTCCACTAAATAATTCATCGGATAAGTGTAACCATATTGGTTTGTCTGCAATACATTTTTTCTCAAAGGGTGACTTAATTTCTCAATATCTGATCGGTCTTGTTTCGAATACTCAGCTAGAGTTTGAGAAATCCTTCACGATTTTGAAATGATTCAGCAAAGCCAAATATGCCTTTTTATGGGTTGTTATGTTGTATTTTGGTTTCTAATGCTGTACCTCCGTAAAGTTTTTAAGTATCCCTTTTTAGGTACTTTTATGCTGTTTTGTGTTGTTTAATGCTACACCTCTGTATAGCGTCTTACAGTATCTTGGAAAGCACTGTGAAAATAAAATGTATTATGTTTGATGAAAGGAGTAAATCAAGAAATACGCTATTGACAAAGGAATTTGCTCACCCATCCAAATAATCAAAATCAGGTAATTGTTCCAGTTATTCCCATAGTTATCCTATTCAACTTAATAGGTCAACACATCAGGGGCCGGACATCCAGCAATATAAGACATGTTAAATGCGCCTAGGAGAATGGGCCTCCATGTCCTTTAAAACAGTGGCGCACCAAGTGCAGGTTTATTAAGTGCGAGCCACCAGAATTGACAAAGACTCCTGGATAGGTGTCGCAACGTTTTCAGAAAGAACTGAGCAAAAGTCCAGTTGCCTCTGATTTAAGCCTGTTTGTTGTTGCGATGACCCGGATAACCGAGAATTTGCTCAGGCAAATGTTAAAAAGGTAATATGGTTAACTTTTAAATTGTTTTATTTTACTGCATCACATCATGTATTAAGCTGAAGCCAAATGTGTAATTTAAAGAAAGGTGTCAAATGTGTGCAGACAGTTTTACATTTTATGTAAAACTGAACGGTAAGCTCAAATATTCCTCTTTTAAAACAATGTTATAAAACTACAACATTGTATAGCGACCCAAAAGGCATTCTGACACCAAAGTGTTATGAGCAGACCTCTGAACCTTTATCAAAAGTTAAGAGTGATATTATGTTAATTTTTGGGGGGCGGGGTGGGGCTGACGACCCTGGAAGAGCCGGTCCAGTCAACTCCGTCTCATTTTTATCCGACCAGACATGGAAGTAGACATGTATTACTTTTCTTAAAAAGTGAAAGAGAAGTGTTAACACATTATTTTTTCAGTTAGTAGGTTAAAACAGAAGAAAAAACAACTGTTCAAAAAATACTGAATAAAATAAAGTAGTTTTAAGGTACTGACCGTACTATTACAGTTACACATTAATCTATGGGTTTGTGACGCTTGAAGCACACAGGGGTTCACGCTGCGTCTTTATGCATGATCCAGCTCCACGCACTTCTAGCCTGTTACAGTTTATAATCTCTGTCATCAACTTTCTCAGCGACAGGTTTCTCATCTCAGTCTCCGCGCTGAGCAGACAAATCTCCTCTATGGCGCAGGGCGCTCTGGTGCTTAATTTTTTACTTTATTACCAGAGGCCAAGTTAATGGCCTCTGGTAATAAAGTAAAAAATGTTGGAGTTATTTTCGACCAAGACATGTCATTAAAATCCCATATTAAACAGGTTTCCAGAGTTTCCTTTTTTCACCTCAGGAATGTCGCCAAAATTAGAAACATTCTGTCCAGGGGTGATGCTGAAAAACTAGTACATGCATTTGTTACTTCAAGGCTGGACTATTGTAATTCTTTACTATCAGGAAGTCCACAAAATGCAGTTCAAAGTCTTCAGCTGATCCAAAATGCTGCAGCAAGAGTTCTGATGAAAATCAACAAGAGGGATCATATTTCTCCTATTTTAGCTTCTCTTCATTGGCTTCCTGTTAAATCAAAAATAGAATTTAAAATTCTTCTTCTAACGTATAAAGCCCTTAATAATCAAGCTCCATCATATATCAGAGCTCTGATTACACCGTATGTTCCTAACAGAGCACTTCGCTCTCAGACTGCAGGTCTGCTGGTGGTTCCTAGAGTCTCTAAAAGTAGAATGGGAGGCAGATCCTTTAGCTATCAGGCTCATCTCCTGTGGAACCAACTCCCAGTTTTGGTCCGTGAGGCAGACACCCTGTCTACTTTTAAGACTAATCTTAAAACTTTCCTTTTTGACAAAGCTTATAGTTAGAGCGGCTCATGTTACCCTGAGCTACCTCTATAGTTATGCTGCTATAGGCTTAGGCTACTGAAGGACATCAGGGCCTATTTTTCTCACTCTACTGATTTCTACTGTTCTCCAGTCTACTGTTCTCTAGTTTTGCATTGCATTGCCAGTGTTGGGGAGTAACGGATTACATGTAACGACGTTACGTAATTTAATTACAAAAAAAGAGTAACTGTAATTTGTTACAGTTACAATGAGAAAATATGTAATTCAGTTAGTTACTTCCGAAAATATTAAGAATTACAAATTTAGTTAAATTTTTTAAAAAATATAAAGAAAAACCTTTGCGAAATATGTAATGATATTTTTATTGCTTCGCGCCCTGTATCGCCGTTTCTCGCTACGGCTCCTTGTCTCTATCACTGATGATCCATCCTGTGCTGGTGGAGCCTTGTGAAAGAACAGCAAGCGGGCGGACGTTTCACAGTTTTATTTCAGCTCAAGCAGCGCATCAAAAATGACAGCTTTCAAGCTTGTTGACAGCCACCTCTTGTTATTCACACACAACAATAAACCGTGAGAGCCGACGTGTGTTGTGAAACTGCAAAACTTTGTCTTAAGCGGAAAATCAAACGCGCGTCTACACAGCTCAGCGTTCACAGTGTTGCGTTCGTGAGCGTCGGAAAGCTATGGTGCATTCAGGAGCATGGGACATTTCAGTTTTACAATGAAAAAGGCAGAAAACGGAACAGAACTTAACTCATACAATAATGTATTTATTCAGAAACAGTGTGGGCTTTCTTACAATACTGAATGCTCTATAATTGTATTTCTGTTATTTTTGATTATGCACATCTGCTAGCTTTTTATTCAAAAAAATCTATAATATTACAGCAGCAAATTATCAAAGTTTTTCAAAGTTTGTTTAAAAGCTCCAAATGGGGCTTCGGATCATACAGCAACAATTGTGCTGTCATTGTTTTACAGGGCAGAGTTTGTATTTGCTGACTCTTGTCCTTTAACTACTGATGGATATACAGGAATAGAGTCATACAAGTGTCAATTCCCAATTCCGCTTTTTTAAGGTTCACATTCAGTTCTCAAAAATTAAATGTTGAACATGGGTCAATACTCATTAAAACCTTAAAGTAATCAAAAAGTAATCAAAAGTAATTAGTTACATTACTTTTTAAAAGTAATCAAAAAAGTTACACTACAATTACATTTTAAACAAAGTAACTTGTAACTGTAACGGATTACATTTTTAAAATAACTTACCCAACACTGTGCATTGCATTGAAATGACTGTTGTAATTACAGCTTTTAACCTTTTGCTCTCTCTCTTTTTTCTTCATAGTAGGTACACCTGGTCTGACGTTCTGTTAACTGTGACATCATCCAGGGAAGACAGATCACCCGCTATTACCATCTAATGTAGAACAGATTACTGGATCAATGTGTGTTTCTGTGCTTTTTTGTCTGTCTTGTTGTGTCTCTGCTCTGTCTTCTGTAACCCCAAGTTGGTTGAGGCAGATGACCGTTCATACTGAGCCCGGTTCTGCTGGAGGTTTTCCTTCCCGTTAATGGGGAATTTTTCTTTCAGCTGTCGCTCCATGCTCGCTCAATATGAGGGATTGCTGCAAAGCCATGGACAATGCAGACGACTCTCCCTGTAGCTCTACGCTTCTCCAGGAGTGAATGCTGCTTGTCGGGACTTTGAAGCAATCCACTGGTTCCCTTATATAGGAAATTTTTGACCAATCTGTATAATATGATTGAATTTGACTTTGTAAAGTGCCTCGAGATTTGAATTGGCGCTATATAAATAAAATTGAATAGAATTGAATTACGCAAACCGGAGGCTGAGGTTGAAGTTGAAGTTGTTCACTGAGCATGTTTAGTTTGTGGTCGGAGCTGATGGAATAATGACTTTCTGCTTCGCCTTTAGCCCACTAATAGTCTTAAATGGGGAATCCTATACGAAATAGCACTTTTTATGCATTGCAAACCCAGAATTGATGAGTATAGGCGCAGCTTTTCAAGCTCTGCGTCTCACTGGTTCCTAAGTGATTGTAGAAAAAAAACACCTTTTTAGCTGCTGATAAAAGCCCCTGGCTCCGAGGGAGGGGAGAGGAGCAGTAAGAGCATTGAGGCACCGAAACACAGCGCATGTAGTTGAAAAAAATTAATAAGAATGAAACTTATAAACAGAATAAGTGGCTTTTTAGACTGTATCTGGTCAGCAGAACTGTTTTCTGATCCAGCGTGCAGCCATGACTGGTTCAGAATGAAAGCTTTATCTGGCAGCCGCTCTCCCCCCTTGCCTCCTGCGTATGTGGTATTGGACGGTACCGGCTTACTCTCACCACTGGCTAAGACCAAAATTATTTATAACACTGATCGCTCTTCCTGCTCCTCTGTTAACAAGAACTGCAGCAGGAATAATTACTGATGGCTACCAGCTGTGAAAGAAGCTGAAACAGCTTGCAGAAGGCGGGGTTTAGTCTGAGCTCTGGATGGACAGTACTGTGAACGGCTCATCCGCAGCCCAAATGGGCTTTATTTTTATGCGTGAGAAATGCCATGTGTTGCGTGTGAGCGTGTGAAGTCTGTGAAATGTGTGTCACACGGTCAATGCGTGAGAGTTGAGAGCTCTGGTTATGAGACTTGGGTTGTTGTGGGACTGTTCATTTATTCATTATTTTGCAGTCTAACTTGTTGTTCCTTTTTCTATCTGTATATTGGTGTAGGACTGTTGGAGGGGCGGAGTTAGAGACAGTTCTGCACCATGAGTAAAGTTTTGGTTCTGTTTAGTCACACCCTCTGTTTGTTCTGCCTTGAGGTTATTAAATCAGCCTTCTAAATTCTCTTTGTTGAGTAATAATTTAGGTACAAAATTTCTCTTATTCTGGAATCACCAAAATGGCTTGCTATATTAGATAGCTTACAGTGATACTTGAAAATGCAAACGGAAGCTTCTGTACCAATCCTGATTGTGGAAAGTTTTAGAGAGAAATTAAACCTAACCTTAAATTGCCTATTAGAGGGTATCAAATCAACAATATGCAAAGGTTTAGCCACTCCACCTGAGTTGTTTTTCATTGATTGTTTCTGAATAAAAAAATAAAAAGAATTAACAAGGATTTTGCCGGCCGGATTGCATTCACTCGCGGGCCAGAGTTGAATTGCCCTGCCATAGGTGTATAAAATCAAGCACCTAGGCATGTAGACTGTTTCTACAAACATTTGTCTCACAAATCTCAAACTCACAAACTGGTAGGCCACACAAACTGACATGTATAATGCAGAGATGTCGCCAACTTTCTGCAAAGTCAATCACTACAGGTATCCAAACTTCATGTGGTCTTCAGATCAGCTCAAGATGCAATGCAGAGCATGCAGTGGTTTAAAGCTTGCCGCCATTAGAGTAGTGGAGGTGCGTTCTGTGGTGGGATGAATTTAAGGAGACCACCTGGAAATCAGTTGGACAAATCTGGTTTTGGCAGTTGCCAGGACAAAGGTAGTTGTCAGCTATTGATGGGGGGGGGGGGGGGGTTCTGGTGTGGTATTGCCCTTCAAGAGCTGGGCCTGGCCCCTTAGTTCCAGTGAAAGGAACCCTCAAATCTTCAGCATGCCAAGAGATTTTGGACAATTCCACTTGGACCAATGTTTTACTGGATTAAGATTTTTCTGTGGTTTTGAGGTAATAATATAGACTGTTGTGCAATAATAAGGCCGTGTGAATGTCAAGAGCGGTTACCACAGGTCCTGCTCGTGGGCAGTCAGCTTTGTTTCTTTACTCAAAAATGGTCAGAAAACAGTTTATCTTTCTACATAGGTTATCTTTCTAAGTAAGTTATATTCTATTCCCAGCTGATGCACTGTTGTTCTGTCAGAACAGCATACTTTGTCAGATTGGGATACATTGCTCTAATTCGCATGCGCAAAAGAATTATTCCCAGATTTGACTTTTAGCAGTCAGATCAGTTTACCAACCACAAAAATAGTAGACATGATATATTTATCTGTTATTTCTTGAAAGTAGAAACTGCCAAACACAATTGAAGTCTCAGGAATGTTGAGAGAAGTAGTCTCAATAAATGACACCAAATTATTCAATATGAATTTGAAATTCAACATGCTTTTAATAATTAAAATTGTTTGTGCAGGAACTTTAATTTGGTTAAATTTTCTTTTCACATTTAAAATCATAAAAACAATTGGCTGTGTTTTATATTGTTAGCAAGAAATAATTTGGGTTGGATATAAATGAATTGTATGCTGATCTGATGGGTTAATTAAAAAATCAGCATGTAATATCAGGGTTTCCGCGGGTCATTAAAAATCATTAAAAGTCATTAAATTATTATTTTTTTAAATTAAGGCCTTAATTGGCATTAAAATTCATTAAATGTGATTATCGGTGGCATTTAAAATGCCTTATTTTTTTTCTAAAAAAAATACGTTCATAAAAACAGTTTCGTCAGATATATTATATCAGATATGACTGATTCTGCGTGTTTGCGCAGAGCCAAACACGCTGAACTGCTTTCGGTTGATCATAAACATCGTAACGATGTAACATTGTGACGATGTTCGGAAAAGAAGCTCGAGGCGGAGAAAAAGCTAGAGAATGGGAAAATGCAAATTTCAACAAAAGTGGGTGGAAAGCAAGGAATTCGGGACATGGCTGCAGCCTGTCGACGGTATAGATGACGAAGGATTTTGCCGTGTTTGTAAAAAAAAGTTAAGCTTTGCACAATAGGTTTCAATGCTTTACGATCTCACATGAAGACGGACAGCCACAGATCAGCTGCAAGGGTTAGACAACAGCTAACAATGTCAAGTTACTTTTCTGTAACCAACGCAGTCACGTCCGCAGTAGCTACCGCAACCAGCACAAACAGCACAGCAGCAGCTGGAGCAAGCTCTACCGCCGCTAACGTCGGGAAATCAGACGGCCTTCAAACAACATATATATATATATATATATATATATATATATATATATATATATATATATATATATATATACTGGGTGCGATTTGCTGGGGGGATTTACCTCCCCTCTGTTTGTGATGTCCCCCCCTCTGGTCTTTCGTGTTTTATCCCTGGGGGGGGATACATTCCTAGCCTGGGTGCCATTCCGTACTTAGTCCCGCCCACAATGTTTTTGGTCGGGAAGTTCGGTCTGGCATTGCTCAATACTAGCGCGAGTATGCTCGCCCAATATCTGGCGGGCCAATCAAATTGTCAGGGCGGGCTTTATACGATGATGGACAGATGATCAACAGTAACGTAATCAACCACGTCACCAAAGCGCGCTTGGGTTGAATTCGTTTCGTGAAAGAAGCAACTAAAATGGGCATCACAGCGATGCAACTCGGCGTGAACGACGAGGTGGATATAGCCAGCGGTCGTTGCCAGCTCCTTTTCGGAAGCCCGGAATCCTGGCTGCTGAACAACAAGTGGAGGGACATGCTAGGCTCTGATGTTTTTCAAGCCAACATTATGGGTATCGTCGTGGACGAAGTTCATCTAACTTACAAATGGTAAGAGATCATCTGACTGTCTGACTTAGTAAATAACTCGCAATGTCGTGATATGAATCCCATGTTGTAAACATAGTAGGTAACGTTGTACGTTCGCTAATTCAGACTATTCAACTATGCGTCGCTTAACATACGGCGCACACTCCGTTGCTCTTATTGGTTGTAGGTCTATCCAATTGAGTGCAGAGGATTTTTTTTTCCTGGTTCGTTCGAAACACGCCCCATAATCACAGCTCTATGGAGCAGTATCAGACTCAAATTCTGACTAGAATTGAGTATGACCATGTCAGGCTAATACATTCCTGCCCCCTCTGAATAAGTAATATTATGGATTTTTAAAAATTTATATTAATACATGTCTTGTGTCCTTCACATTTGTAAATTAAATTTTTTGTTTGTTTTTAAAGAGTATTATTACGCTTTCTGCTCAAAGCGATTAAAGTAAACTAATACCCACTCCCGAGTCCCGACAGTAGATGGCGCAAGTTTAAAAACAATAATCCAACCTACTGGATCTAGCTAGCTACCTGAAAGAGCACCTGCTAGCTAACCATTATTAATAAAACTTTTATTCATTAATAAAACTTTTGAAATGATCCCCCCCTCTGTTTTTTTGCAAATCGCACACTGTGTGTATGTATATATATATATATATATATATATATATATATATATATAGTCATGGGTACTTGTTGATGGCATTAAAACTATTTCTAGGAGCATTAAAAGAGCATTAAAAAGTATAAACCCTGCATATGGTACATAACACAAAGCATGTGCTTGTCTAACAGATATAGGTATCAGATTGTGCTACGCGTATGCCGATCTCAAAACGTATGCTGTTCTGATAGAACACTGGCTGTGAGTAGCACTAGCGTGTCTGGCTGATCCACTTGAGAGGAGGAAGGTGGAGAAGCAAGCAGAGAGAAGCAGCCTCAGATCAGCCTCCCTGTATCGGCTCTAACAGGAGGCAGACACCGCTGAAGCCACGGAGCGCGAATATCCAATATTCAACTCAAAACTAACTTCACAGCGGTTACTAAGGAGGTGAGCTGATTTGTCCGAGGGTGCTCAAAAATGCATGAAGGTTCCGCTTTCTTCCGAAGGACGAGAGAATCACAGAAGAGTGGCTGAAGTTCATTCATGGGAACTTTACTGAAGACTGTTTCCTATGGGGGGAATTCAAGTCGAGGTTTTTGAACAAACTGTCCGAAGCCAGGGGAAATACCTTTCTCCTCGGCCGTGGTAGCACTACCAGCTATAAGATACCCTTGGGCATCTGTTTTAATAACTCTTTGTCACGGACCTATTTTTCTTTTTGGGCCTTTCTTTTCCGTGCTTCACTCTCAAACTTTTTGTTTTTCCCAGGGGCCCTGCCTGACATTGTTGCTGTTCTCGCAAACTCGCCTTCAGCATATTGACACCTGAAATTCACACATGAACGCTCCCCAATGATTTGCTGTTGCCTGTGTTATGCTGTTTGCTGAAGCTGTTTGAATATGCTTATTATTAATTATAATTTGGTATTATAATTTAAGTAATAAGTCATTCAACTCAGAATTCCGCTATAACAAAATATAGTTCAAATGGTGGTGATGTTAGCTAGAAGCTTGTAATAATTTATACTACTAATGCATTAATTAACTAGCTGTTATGAACTCCTTTATGCTGGAATAAATGATCTGGTCGGATTTTAACCGACGAGGTTTATCCGGCAGACTGTGAGAACCCCAATATAACTGCAATTAGAGTTTAAATCCTTATTCCTTATCACCATCCAATGATATCTCTGTATTAATATCAGATGTTAACTCCGAAAGGAGGTAGCTCTGAATTCTGAATAACCATGCAGCTGTAAATTGGATTGAACACAAAACAATTTCTATTCCGCAGTTGTTATTTTTATTGAACCAAAAGCAATTCCCTGTTACAGTAATTCTCTGATTCAAACAACCTTGGAAATCTTACTCACTACTAAAACTAAACATGCAAAATATATATGGAAATAAAAGAACAAACAAACAAAAACAACAACAATGGATTAAAATGAGCGGTAGCAAATCTAAGTCCAGCTCACGGTTGTTTAACACCACCTTCAAAACATCGCCATTTGACGTAGCAGCATTGACAGACAGAACAGCTTTGAGAGTCCCACCGGACGCTTTGATGTCTTACAAAGCTATTCCAGCTAAGCTACCTGCGGTTCAGTCATCCGACACCCTCCCAAGATGGGACTATGATGACGTATGCTCTGCAAATTTGCGTGATGCGTGAAGGGAGGTCCTAATGATGTCACCACACTTACGCTAATGGGGGTGGTACCTCGGCCAGAGAGGGAGCGCCTGACTGAGGGGTTTAAACAAAGACCACGAACTAAGATTCAGACAAAGCGATCGAATCCGCTGATAAGAAGAAGCGAAAAGAGAGGGGGGTAAAAGCATGGAAGAAGATGGAAAAGAACTGAAGCAGTGACCCACGGCGGGGTTATTGATAAACCACAAATCAACACAGCAAAAATCCCTTATAAAATGCATGCACATACAAACAGAAAATGTTCACAGTTAAAACAGACTCCGTCTTGGAGTAAACAGCATTAATTCTAATTCTACGCCTGCCCAGGCACTTCTAAAACACCCAGTGGGTGAAAAGAAATAAAAGGGGAGAACCCGTTACTTTGAGGTGCCTCGGGGCTGGTCCGGAGCGCTCCGAGTACCCGGCTTCCTGGAGGTGTCTTGACGAACGCAGGTGCGCTTTAGCAGCGGGACTGGACTGAGAGAGTTCCTTCGTCTTCCTTTCTCTCTCTGGGCACCCAGACGCTTGTTCGGCCAAACAACGCGTCGTCCTCTTTCGACCACCAGGAGATGAGGCTCTCAGTCTCTTGATCAGAGGAAATCCAAAAGTACTTTTTAAAGTCGACCTCCTGTGTCCGCACAGGGAATAGTTTTGCTATCGAGCACGTGGCGTGGGGGGGGGGGGGGGGGGGTAATCCACGGAGTAAAACAGCTGTGTGTCTTCTCAGGTTGGCGTTGGGCCAGGGAAGAAGGCAGATTTCGGTCTTCGGCCGCAATAAATACCTTTCCCCTTAGTAACGTTATCTCTCTGTCCGTCGTTAGGGGCGGCGGCCATTTTGGGCCGAGTTGCATGATGGGAGTTGGTGGCCATTTTGACCACTTTGCATCATGGGAAATGCAGTCCGTCATGTCCCGAACTAATGCAAGTTTGTCACGTCCTGACATGGCACAACACCTGGCAACCTTATGGGTGGGCTGTTTTTGTTTGTTTTTTGTGGCGGGGGGTTGTTTTTGTTTTTTTGTGACAGGCTCATCCAGATTCCACAATTTATAGTGACTGACAGATTAATCAACAAATTACATATTAACAGCAATGTAAATCCTGGGGCTTCAACCCAGCCTAGTCCCTGCATTAAAATGGCTCTGGCTGTGGTATACCTGTGAGACAGCGCTGAGTGAAGTGGGAACGAGCTCATAGCAGCTGTTGCTAATGCCTTGTTGTAGATTTTATCTTTATCAAAAAGGAAGATGCATCTTTGTCTTTGCAAATTTATTCAAAGGCATAAAGCGTTTGAATGTCTCTGTCTCCCAATGCAGTCAGGAAACAGAGCAGAGCAGAAAAAAGCACAATACACATTTGCACATTCTTGGTTAACATAGGAAATGGGAGTAGTTTCATCTGAGATATAGGAGTGTACACAGCTGGAACGATCCAGTCCTTATCTAACAACTCTTATCTCTGTCCTTGGTTGAACAGAACACAATAGTAAAACACTCTGTAACCATGTCTAGCTGCCCCTAGACAATATATGATCAAAATTTTCCACCACAGCCTCAATACAGTCACTCCAGAACTATCAGTGCTTTCACATAAATTCGCCATTAACACAGAAATACTTGATAGACTTGTGACTAGTCGCTTTTGGAAAGAAAGTCGCTGGAGACTTTTCAAAAGTTGCTAAATATAGCAATACAAACGCTAAACGGGCAATACTAGACTGTTGTCTCCTTCCCGCCTGAGAGCAGCACAGCATAGTAGCAAGCTTTACAGCCAGACAGGAAGAAGCAGGCGGTGTTGGTTTTTCAATATAAAGTACATTTTAACATTTCATGATACTTAAATAAATTTAAAACTCTGATTATATTAGTATAAGTGCGCAAATAAAGGCTATACATGATATAGGATATATATATCTTATGTGCTTTACATTTTTTTGAACAGGTGTGACGGCTTTTATTTTGCCGTGGCGATCAATTAGATGTAGCATAAAGCCTGCCTGTGTGGGTGAGGAATCACACCGCCAGGTTAAAGCCTTTGGTCAGGTTGCCTTTCCGACATCCTGCAACACAAATACTTCCGCTATCCATAATACCATAATAATGGATTTGTGACAAAATGATGAGAAGAGAGAAGAGAGGTGTGGATGGAGGAGGGAAGGGGTGTGGTGGCGCTGTTGACCGGTTTTCCAAATATAGTTGTAGCCAATCAGAGTGAAGTTAACTAGGTAGAGCCACATATCATTTCCATACCCAACCCTTTTACCGAGGAAGGAAATCTGGCCTGACAAAATAACCCCCTACAAAAAGGCTACTATTGATAAATATTCTTTGGAGAATTTACATATGCAGCAATGTCAACTATTGTATACATGAAATGGTTTATATAGTGATGTCACGGCACATTTAAATGCATATACGAGTCAATGCAGGTGAGCAAATACTTTTGACAATACAGTTTACTCGCCCAGACTAGAGAATACTGAAGAAAAGGAGGTTTAAAAAAAGGATAACTGAATAGAGAGTGTTAGTTCCTGAAAAGTCTTTAGCATTGCCCAGTTCACATTAAATTCATTTTAAGTTAATGTGAACACATTAAGTTAATGTTCTTTACATTCTTCATATTTTAGGAGGTCATGTCTAAAGAATGTTTCAGACCTGTTTGTGATGGGCGGTGCTTTGATTCTGGAGTCAACTGTGCTTCTGCACTGGCTGGAGAGAGAAGGATACTGGCCCTTAGGAATGACTGGCATCTCTATGGGAGGATATGTGAGTAGATAAAATATGCCCATACACAGCAGTCCGTCCCGTAGTTAGGTGGCAACTGCTAAAGAGTTTCTTGTTTCATCTAAAAGATTTTCTTCTGGAGAAACCTTTCTCTGTGGCAACGGCTGGGAAACAAATATGTAGTTTGTGGTAATTTAGCAGGAATGGACATGTGAAAACGGCAACACCCTTTTTTCCCAGTTTGTTAATCTTTTCTTAAGGTAATATAAATTGTGGCTTTATTTTGCCAAAAACAGTTAACCTGACACGCCAGATGGATTTTGTTCCGCAGATCTCCACATATCCATCTGGGATTGCTTCATTGGAGATTATTTCAGAAGGAGGGACATTATCAAAAATCCTTGCATATGATTGTATCACCCCGCCTCTCGCCCATTGACAGCTGGAGATGGGCAGCATCAACCCTCACGACCCCACAAGGGATAGGCGTGTTAGAAAATGGATGGATGGATGATTGCATCCAACCACTTGTCCGTCATCTTTACTGACATTCTACAAGCTCTTGCCAAACCAAGTCGGGAGAAGGGCAAAAACATTGTTTCCACTAACAAAAGCCTTCAAAGCTGTTCTCTGGTGCTCTTTCACAGAATTAATATTCAGTAGATTGGACAACACTGATGAAATTGCAGCATTAATGTTACCGCTTGCTTCCTCACTGTGAGCAGCCATTGTTGTCTGAATCCAGTCGCTTCTCTGATACGTCACATCTACAAAAATCCCGTCCGGTGATCCTGATTGGTTCGTCAATTTTATGTGGTATTGAAATGGCAGCAATTCCAGATGGATGTGTGGAGCTCTGCCGAACAAAATCCATCTGGCGAGAGTCAGTTTCAAAAACATTTCTATTTGGGAAACGATACCATCTTATGGTATGTTTGCAGTGTTTTAGTCACTGTTGTCATAAGTTTATGATTCGACCCACAAGAAGGTAAACTTTCCAAAGTAAACTTCATTTTGACCTCTTTTCCTGTAATGTTCTGTGATTTCTTCTTAAAACATGTAAAATAATTGCTTTGTTCAGCTTTTTCCAGTCAGCCAGTAAATCTTCTAGGATTTACTATGTGCAGTTTTGGACCAACTAATTTGATAAAAATGACACCATCCAGTGTTGCCACACTATAATCTGGATGGGTTTTCTATAATTTAGTCATCCAGAGAGTCATCTTCACCTGTGTCTTTTTTTTTTTAAGTTACTAAAATAATTTGGATTAATGAAAATGAAAGAAGAATGCTCTATGATATGTAATGTTCTACCTAAAGATCATATGTTTCATGAAGCCTCCTTTGTGTCTTTGTGTCTAGATGGCATCCCTAGCGGTGACCAACTGGCCCAAACCTATTCCACTGATTCCCTGTTTGTCGTGGTCCACTGCCTCCAGTGTGTTTACCACGGTAATGCTTTATGTTTTCTAAATGATAAAGTCAAAAATCCTTTAGTTAAAAATAGCACAAAAGCAAGGAAATATGTGTTTGGTTGAATATTTCTCTGTTTTAACAATGTTCTGTAAATCTAAGAAAACCTCTTAGGCAGCCTTCAAAAAATGGTGCCAAATTTGTAATGAAAATCCATTTGTGAGTTGAGTATTTGGATTATGACCATGAAAACCTTTGCAAATCCTTTCTGCTTATGGCAAAAAGCTTTATGTCAAGTCGGTGTCATGTTGTGGGACAGCATCTCTGACACTGGAACACATGGCTTGTTATGATAGGAAGAAGGAAGAAATATTAGAGAGATATTGAGATGCGATTCTGCAACGAGTGGCAATCCAATATCTCCAATCTTAAGACCTAAACTGTCTTTTAAGATTTAAATTCTTAGCTTCACAGCGTGGAATTTATTAGAGCTTATCTCAAGAATTTGCGATAAGAGGATGGAATTACCTTTCTGCAATTCTGGCCACAACCTCCTCAAACCCTGGTGGGATTAGTACAGGAGTCCGGTTAGTGTCAGAGTTACCAACACAGGTATATAAACCAACTTGCGACAAATGATGGCTGAAGAGATGGATACCATCCACAGCAGTGTGTGAGGGACTTTAAACATCCAGTTCAATAAACAACAGAATAAGCTGTTTGCCATAGGCAGAAATTATTTGACATGGATCTGCACTACTGAACTCTGCTCCTTCCATATATTGCACAATTTTTTGAGACGGATAAAAACACTTTCCACAAGATTTATTTCAAAAGATTTAAAAAATAATCAACTAACCATAAAATGTGTGGCTTTTTTGGCAAGTGTACATATTCCTCTAATGTCCAATGCAAACCAATTATTGCTGAACCAAGCTGTTAATTTTTTATTAACTTCTAAGGTAAACTATGTACATTTATTTGGAGATGAGCATGTTTGCAAGAACGTAAAGCAAATTTGGTGCTAAATTTCACGGCATTTTTCCAGCTACAATGTTTCCCAATCACTATAATGAATACTAGAATATATAATACACAACCAACCGTCTCGATCACAAGTTGACTTCTGCTAAGGCTGTCAACTACCAGGGTTTGTGGAAATGGTCAGATGTGAAAAATTATGAAATGTTTTTGTTTAAGGAAAAACACTGAAAGATCTTTAGAATGTTTAAAAATGTATACTTAAATGAAAGGGATTTTAAGGAAGTAAGACATAAGGGATGGCTCAAGAACGGCCAAGTACTGTTTCTGTTTTCTTTCAGTTGTTCCATCAAAATAAAAATTATAAAGAATAATGTCTGTGTCTGTCTGTCTGTCTGTCTGTGGGTCTAGGGTGTGCTCAGCAGAGCAGTGAACTGGGCAGAGCTGGAAAAGCAGTACACAATTAATTCAGTGTATGAAAAGGAAATCATCAAGCTGCTGGAGTACTGTGGGGTAAACATCTTTTATCATGTTTCTTTCAACACTAAATAACACTGTTTAAGAATTTCAAACCATTCAACTTTATATAATTTATTCAGAAACTTCATGATACAAATAGCTATTACCTCATAATTTTGTAGGCTTCACAAAAGGTAGGAAATTGATGTGGCGCCAACTGTAATGGCAGTGATAGTGAAGCTCGCAGCATTACCAGAAGCACTTTTGCCTTATCTACCAACATTAAGGCAAAGAAGACATGGAAAGATTTTCTAACGAGTCGTAAATTGTTTTAAGTACCTTAAAAGTTATTTTCAGGTATCCACTGACAAACTGATGTTAAAGCCCAAGTTTAAAAACCCAACTTATACCCAACTTAATATATATTTATTAGTAATTTAAAATATTTACTGAAGTCAGTAGATGTATTCATGCTGCCACTGAGCTATTCATGGCAAGAATTTACAGTAAAATTTTATATTAGGAATTAGGGCTGTCAAACGATTAAAAATTTTAATCGCGATTAATCGCATATTTTATCCTTTTATTTCTGAAAGTGTAATTTTGCAATAAATGCCACTAATAAAATACATGCTTGTACAAAAAATATTTTTATTTTGTTATTTTTCAAGCACTTTTCAGAATTGGAATGAAAACATCCTGGTGCCAAATGTTAAACTCTGGACTATAATGGCTAAATTGACTAATCATGACGCCCTGATGTTTACACAGTGTGTAAACAAATGTGTAAATAAATACCTGTTTTCATGCCGATATATTTTTTTTGCCTCTTAAACAAAGATAGACATGGTATTATGCATAAACATATAAATTAATAAAAAATTGTACATTTCAATAAAGTCATAAGTTTTGTTCATTTCTTCACTCTCTCTCTCACACATCTAATTCTGAGCTTTCACACCAACAACAATAATTTCTTTGAATATTTTTTCTTGCTGTTGCTATCCATCTTCATAGAGTTTAAGCCTGGAAAAAGGTTTTAAATTTCCAGGTCATTCCAGTCTTACACTTTGCTTGCAACTGGGCCAGGAGCTTAATGAACATTAGGGAACGGTGTGTGTGTGTTTTGACGCGCGATTAACGGCGACAAAAAAATTGTCTGCGTTAAAATGGGTTTACGTTAACGCCGTTAATAACGCGTTTATCTGACAGCACTATTAGGAATACAAATTTACTTTACCTATTAAATGCTTTCTGCAAAATTGGAGTTCTGTTAACTCGGGCAATCAGAAGTCACAACATACAGATATCCAAAACGCTAGCGTCAAGCATTACCCATTAATTTAATCATTAACCAAAAATGTAGTTACTTTCCTACAGACGAACATGCAATAGTTCCCCGTTGACCAATGTTTTGTTCAGCCGTTCATGTGGTCGGCCATAAATCTATCTTTTACATTTGTCTAGACTCCTTGTAGATTTTGGGAAAATAATAAACACCCTCAAAACCAGGGCTCATCAACCTTTTTGAAACTGAGAGCGACTTCGTTGGTACTGTGTCATACCAGTACTGACCTTTGAACTAGAAGAGTCAGAGCTCATCTTGACTTTATGTAAAATAAACACTCTTCATGCTTTTTTTTAGATACTGTAATTTTTAAAATCTATTTAAACGCAAGTGTGATTGCAAAGGAAGAGCAACGGCATAAAATGACATTTTACATGCAGCTCACTGGGTGGTTTTCCCTTTTTTAGAACAGGTTCGAGGTGCACATGCGGTCCTTGGGAGCTACTCGGTGCCTGCGGGCACCGAATCAGTGACCACTGCACTAATCATTCAAAATAACGCATGTCTGAATAGTACTTTCCCCACTGACATTTAACCAGTTTTATCAATGTTTTTTAATGACATATATCTCTGACCACAATACGTTTGTAATATAAAATCCCAACAATGTTGTCGGAGCTAAAAGGTGTGCAGTTTCTGCAGCTAAGAGTTGTTTCACTTTGGGACAAATTGCGATCGCTGATTGATCAGTTACTGACGAGCCTCCAAGATTGATTGACAGGTGGCGTCACGCCAATTGGTTGGTTGATTAGTACTTTTAATCAAATAAAAATATGCATTAATCTCATCCCACCGCAAACAGGCTTTCTGTGTTTCTGTGTATTATGATTATGGTTTTCTCTTTATGTCTACATTTCAGGTTGATTCATTTAAGATGGGAACAGAGCTACAGAGGAATTTGGACTGTTTAGAGAATCTACTTGACCTGCCTGGAGGTATCCGAATATCAGAGGGTCGCTTCTTTAAAGAGGAGACGCAGTCTGAGATTGGCATGGTCGACGAAAAGGTCTCGGCTATATCATCACAGCGGAACGGCAGTGGAAACACTCAGCCAAGGTAAACCATCACTACTACATCTACAGTGGTGTAAAAAATCTGCTTACCCCCTCCTGATTCTTATTTTTGTTTGTCACAAACACATATATATATATAAAATAAATTTTATTTTTATTTTTTATATATATATATATATATATATATATATATATATATATATACACTCACCGGCCACTTTATTAGGTACCCCATGCTAGTAACGGGTTGGACCCTCTTTTGCCTTCAGAACTGCCTCAATTCTTCGTGGCATAGATTCAACAAGGTGTTGGAAGCATTCCTCAGGGAGTTTGGTCCATATTGACATAATGGCATCACACAGTTGCCGCAGATTTGTCGGCTGCACATCCATGATGCGAATCTCCCGTTCCACCACATCCCAAAGATGCTCTATTGGATTGAGATCTGGTGACTGTGGAGGCCATTTGAGTACAGCGAACTCATTGTCATGTTCAAGAAACCAGTCTGAGATTATTCCAGCTTTATGACATGGCGCATTATCCTGCTGAAAGTAGCCATCATGGGTTGGGTACATTGTGGTCATAAAGGGATGGACATGGTCAGCAACAATACTCAGGTAGGCTGTGGCGTTGCAACGATGCTCAATTGGTACCAAGGGGCCCAAAGAGTGCCAAGAAAATATTCCCCATACCATGACACCACCACCACCAGCCTGAACCGTTGATACAAGGCAGGATGGATCCATGCTTTCATGTTGTAGACGCCAAATTCTGACCCTACCATCCGACTGTCGCAGCAGAAATCGAGACTCATCAGACCAGGCAACGTTTTTCCAATCTTCTATTGTCCAATTTCGATGAGCTTGTGCAAATTGTAGCCTCAGTTTCCTGTTCTTAGCTGAAAGGAGTGGCACCCGATGTGGTCTTCTGCTGCTGTAGCCCATCTGCCTCAAAGTTCGACGTACTGTGCGTTCAGAGATGCTCTTCTGCCCACCTTGGTTGTAACGGGTGGTTATTTGAGTCACTGTTGCCCTTCTATCAGCTCGAACCAGTCTGGCCATTCTCCTCTGACCTCTGGCATCAACAAGGCATTTCCGCCCACAGAACTGCCGCTCACTGGATGTTTTTTCTTTTTCGGACCATTCTCTGTAAACCCTAGAGATGGTTGTGCGTGAAAATCCCAGTAGATTAGCAGTTTCTGAAATACTCAGACCAGCCCTTCTGGCACCAACAATCATGCCACGTTCAAAGTCACTCAAATCACCTTTCTTCCCCATACTGATGCTCGGTTTGAACTGCAGGAGATTCTCTTGACCATGTCTACATGCCTAAATGCACTGAGTTGCCGCCATGTGATTGGCTGCTTAGAAATTAAGTGTTAACGAGCAGTTGGACAGGTGTACCTAATAAAGTGGCCGGTGAGTATATATATATATGTATATATATATATATATAAATAAAATAAATTTTATTTTTGTTTTTTATATATATATACATATATATATATATATATATATATATATATATAAAATACATTTTATTTTTATTTTTTTTTTATAAAATACATTTTATTTTTATTTTTTATCACAAATCTGAGTGTTACGATAGATGTAAATCTTACATTTGACAGCGAGACTAGGGCCATTGTGAAATTGAGCTTTTTTTTTCATCTCAGGCACTTAAGCAAAGTGAAGCCTTTTATAACGAGGCAGCTTTTTGAAACAGGAATCCATTAATTTGCTACATCTGGGCTGGATTACTGTAACTCACTAACTATATATATACACAGGTAAAAGCCAGTAAATTAGAATATTTTGAAAAACTTGATTTATTTCAGTAATTGCATTCAAAAGGTGTAACTTGTACATTATATTTATTCATTGCACACAGACTGATGCATTCAAATGTTTATTTCATTTAATTTTGATGATTTGAAGTGGCAACAAAGGAAAATCCAAAATTCCGTGTGTCACAAAATTAGAATATTACTTAAGGCTAATACAAAAAAGGGATTTTTTACAAATGTTGGCCAACTGAAAAGTATGAAAATGAAAAATATGAGCATGTACAATACTCAATACTTGGTTGGAGCTCCTTTTGCCTCAATTACTGCATTAATGCGGCGTGGCATGGAGTCGATGAGTTTCTGGCACTGCTCAGGTGTTATGAGAGCCCAGGTTGCTCTGATAGTGGCCTTCAACTCTTCTGCGTTGTTGGGTCTGGCATTCTGCATCTTCCTTTTCACAATACCCCACAGATTTGCTATGGGGCTAAGGTCATGACGTCACAATAGTTTGGGAATAACTGCTCTAGTGAAATGTCACATTTTCTTAAATGTTCCTTTTAATTAAAGAAAGTTTGTTTTTCGGTCTTTCATATTTAATTCTGTTTCTCAGATTTTTTGGATTTATATTAATATGTCAAGTTACACTTTGGCACTAATTCTATTTCAAATAAAACTACTTTGAATACAGATATTGCAGTTTTTTTCTCCCACTCAATGACTTTATGCTTTTCGGTGTATTGAACTAATCTATGCTGTTCAATTTAAAATGTTTACCTCTTCTGCCAAACTATTTGCACCTAGATTTATAAATGAGTTAGTTTCTCTTTCTATGTTTCAGAACACACACTGCTCAGAGCATGGGTCACAGGAGGAATATGAATTCCCCCAAATGTTGTCGGCCATCACTGCACACAGAGTCGATAAACTTCATGAAGGGTGTGATGGATGAATGTACACACATGGCCAACTTTTCTGGTAGGTTTTTTTCCTGCTCTTGTAGAATCTGCTTCCTTTTTACATGTCAAGGCCTTAGGACAAATAACCACTTATGCAGTGTGTTACGGCCCCTGGCCTCTTGAGGCTGTGCAGGCTCCTTTTTTTATGCAGGTTCAGCTGTGCCAGAACACCTTTGTTCGAGAGGTCTAGGGTTCAGCTCCCGGACGAGCCCCCACTTATGTTATGACCCCAAAGGTCTAGGGGTCCAGGGGAGGTAACATAAAAAGCCAACACAAAAGAGTATGAAAAAAATGTAACAATTTATTGATAAGTTGGCTATAGAAACAAAAATGATGGAAACAATAAGTACACTACCGAAAAGCACAGGACATGATCTAAATAACAAAAGAAACCCAAAGATGACTTAAGGCCACAAGAAATAATGTGTTGACAGCATCAACACTAAAATAAACCACAAGACAGAACATCCAACTAGTGACACAACCAGCAACTGAAAGGCTTAACCAGAGTGCCACGGCAAATTGCCTAACGAGTGACACAGCCTACAATAGTCAGGTTAACAAAGTGTCACAAAACAGAAAACGAGTAACACAACCAGCAACTGAAAAGCTTAACCAGAGTGCCACGGCAAATTGCCTAACGAGTGACACAGCCTACAATCATCTGGTTAACAGAGTGTTACAGAAAACCCCTGTTTTCTGTAACACAACCAGCATTGTCAGGTTTAAACAGAGTGTCACGGCCAAACACCTAACGAGTGACACAACCTGCAATTATCTGGTTAAACGAGTGTTACAGTAAAACAAAAACACATCACAACAAACAAAACACAACCGGCAGTGTGGCAACCTGCTCTAGAACACAGCTGCCAACCCCTCTTGAGCTTTATCACAAAACTTGCATTGTAACAAAAGTGGCCAGGTTTCCCTAGGCCATTTCAAAGCACCAGCAAGGCGTTCAAATGCTGCAAAATATGAATCAACTTCAGATTCTCTGAAAGCAGGTACTAAAGAAATACATTTACTGACGTCGAATGGCATAGCAGACATGGTGGTGGAACTAGGTGTGATAGAGGCAGAAGGCGCTCGAGCCTGGGCCTCCAGCTCAAGTTTGCGCAGCTTTACAGCTTTATTAGCCTCTATTTCCAGCCTCCTGATCTCAAGCTCCTGCTGAGCTCTTCTGTCCTGGGCTTTTTCCTCAGCCTCCATCTGTAGATGTGCCAGCCTCACCTTCAAACGAGCTCCATCTCGTCCTTCAGAACTCAGAAGACAATGGGTCATAGCGAGGGAGTGTGCGGGGTGTCTTCCCCCAGTCACTCACTGCTGCCTCCACACTAGGACCATCTTTGAGGTCCTCCACAGACAAGGCCTTTTGGCCTGGCACTACAGTAGCCTCAGGCAGATCAGGCTCTTGGATCACACCAATGTCTACCAACTTCTCCACTACTAGAGCCCTTAGGTCACCTTTAAGGACCTGTTTTGGGACCTGCATCTTAAAATGCTCCACAATTTGCAGCAAGTCACTCTTGCGGCAGCTATCAATATGCTCAAGAGAGGGGTCGGCAAAAAAGTGCTCCAGACTGACATGGTTGTTGGATACAGACAACCCAAAATCTTCCTCCTTTAACTCTGGACAAAGGTATCCTCTTAACGAGGCTGCTCCCGGACGAGCCCCCACTTATGTTACGACCCCAAAAGGTCTAGGGGTCCAGGGGAGGTAACATAAAGTTTCCAGAGAAAAGTAGTATAATAAAAAGGTGATTTATTACAAAAAGAATAGGTTTTAACAAACACAAAACAATACAACCCAGTTTAACACAAAATAACTTAACCCAATTAAAACGGAAGAAAATGACGAACAAACTTAAGAAGGTGCAGTGCAAATTAAGTTACAAAAGCTCAAGCAAGTCAGTTAGAAGGTAACTCAAAACAATCCAAATCAAAAGACAACAGGGAGCACCAAACCTCCCTAGCACAAGCATAGAGCTAGCAAAAACAAACACAGTCAAACCTGCTTTAGCAGACCACACAAAAGTTCCAAGAAGGTCCACAAAGCAGTAGCAAGCAAAAGGTTAGGGAACAGCTTTACAGAACCTCTTCCTACTAGCTGTCCCACTGGAAGAATGATTTTCAGGCCTTTTATACGGTACAGGTGGGCCTCATCAGCATCTGATTGGCTTTGCTGGTCCAATGGAGTGGCTGCTCTCCTGCAGCCTCCAGACAGCCAATCAGCAAAGGTGTTCTGGCACAGCTAAACCTGCATAAAAGAAAAAGGAGCCTGCACAGCCTCAAGAGGCCAGGGGCCGTAACACAGTGCTTCTCAGAGTATGTAATGTTTCCCCTGGGGTGTTATAATTTTTTTTGCAAGCGGGACTAAAATTTTATCTTCCAATGTTGTAACCAAGACTTGTTTCCAATATTGTTCAATCTACGTATCAGTGTTTCCATAGTGACAGAGCAATGCGAGTCAGCCCTGCACCAACATACTCAATTAAGTTTAGTTTATTTATATTTATAAAGATCTGATTTATAAACTTAAATGTGTAGTGAATTCTACGGAGCCCCTCTGGTGACATGGACAGAAATTTTTTTTTGAAGATGTTAAGTCGTGGCCACGAATTAGTAATGCGTGGCCACGATTTACTAATTCGTGGCCACAACTTATCTATCTCGTGGCCACGCATTAGTAACGCATGGCCACGACTTACTAATGCGTGGCCACGAGATGGATAAATTGTGGCCACGCTTTAAGCCGGGCATACACTGTACGAGTTTTTCAGTCGTGGTACTTATATACATCTCAAACTGTGCGACGGAACCACAAGGTTTAAAAGTTCACCGCTCACGATATGTGTACGGCGCGACGCTCGGACGCGACCGGAGTGCTCACACTGTACGTCGTGCCCCCTCCGGAAGAGGGGGGAGAGTTGGGTACCCGCCGGCGCCGGGGGGAACGGAGGGGAGAGAGGAAAGACGAGACGCCCCGGCGGCGTGCGGCACGGCAGACCGCCCGGCCCGCACCCCCGCGCGAGCGGAGGGTACGGAAACAGACGGCCAGCGCGTCGCGCGGACCGGAACGCTCGCCCTCCCCAACCCCCCCGCGAGCCGACGTCCGGGCCCCGCGGGTCCCGGGCCGGGCGGAGGTCGCTTCGGGGACGCCCGCTCCCCTCCCTCCCCTGGCGGGGACGGAGAGGAGGGGAGGGCGCCCCCTCGTAGCTCTGCTTGAACAGCAGGATGCGCTCACGAAAACCTCACGACGGCCGACTGAATTTCAAACATGTTTGATTTTCAACCGACCGTCCGATTCCTGATCGGGAGGTAGTCGTGAGAAGCCAGTCGCCCCTCCTCCCCCCCTCTACGATCAAGCTGAAATTCGGTCCGATTCAAAAAATGCTCGCACGACTGAAGAATCGGCCCGAATTGGGCAAAAACTCGTACAGTGTAAGCCCGGCTTTAGTAAGGCTTGGCCACGAGATAGATACGATAAATACTGCCTTCAGGCTTGATGTTCAGCAGACACGAGTGGATCCAGGGATGCGATGATTAACTGTACATTCTACTTTTTCGCTAAGTGACAGTGGAAAAAAAAGACTTTTTTGATAAAGTCTGGTATCAGCATAATTCATACTTAATGATACCGGATTGAGGCGGTGAGGTGGGCGGATTTTCCCCCGATTGGTGCGCTGCGGGGTGGGAAAAATGCATAAAGACTGTAAAGGGCTCCTTTAGAGGGAACCGGAGGAATGGATCTGAGCTGAAGCCCCGCTGTTACAAGTTCCTTAAAATGACCCTTAAAAGTGCGCAACTAAATTACATGCAACATTATTTTGCGCACCTGAATTCAAGTGCAAGGCAGCATTCCTGCTTATTAGAATGAAACTTATAAACAGAATGTCATGGTACCGACGCTTTTGACCCACATGCAGAACACACTGAGATCCGAGTTTTTGACAAGTTTATTAAATATAAAGGTCAAGACATGTTGCGAGTCCTCCGGACGTCTGGTAACAGCAGGAGGTGGTAATCGCGGTGATATAATTGATTCGCCGGGGAGTGAGCGGCTGCTGCGGGGCACCAAAGACTGAGAAGCTGCTGTTGCCTGGAGCAGGGGTGGAGGCTGCCAAGCGGAGTCATCGGTTCTAGGTGGATTCTGGTGGTTGGAGACGGTGCGGTGGCTGACAGATGGCAGAGTCCGAGGGGGCGGGGCAGGGTCCGGTCACTCGTGCGGCGGCAGGGAGGTTGTCAGCTGATCGGCGCTCTGTAGACGCCGAGACTTGCGAGGATGATCAGGGACTTTCTGAGGTTTTCTTCTTAGCAGCTGAGCGGCCCGAGAGCTGGCCGGCTAAGCCGAGGCAAAAGGTTCTCCGGAGCGGAATCCGAGGCAGGTTCCACCTGGGAAACAGGGAGACAGAAATTAGGTGCTTTCCAAGGCGTAGAAAGACGCTGGCCTACTGAGTCCTACCACTTAAGGCTGACACTCTGGCGATGAGGTGCTGACAGCAGCCTGTTTAAGAACCGTTCCCGCTGACGACGGAACGCAGATCACCTGAGAACGGCGCCTCCCCGCTCTACAGCCGCCACCTGCGGAAAAGGGAGAGGTAAAAAAGGCAGCGCCCAGCCCAGGCATACCCGCAGCACCCTGACACAGAATAAGAGGCTTTTTAGACTGGATCTGGTTAGCAAAACTGTTCTCTGATCCAGCGTGCAGCCATGACTGGTTCTGAATGAAGGATTTATCTGGCAGCCACTCTCCCCACTTCCCTCTTCGGTACCGGACGGTACCAGCTTACTGTTACCACTGGTTAAGACCAAAATTATTTATAACTCTGATCGCTCTTCCTGATGCTCTGTTAACATGAACTGCAGCAGGAATAATTACTGATGGCCACAAGCTGTGAAACAAGCTGAAACGGCTCCGCGGAACGCGGAGTTTAGACTGAGCTCTGTTGCGCGTGAGCGTGTGAAGTCAGTGAAATGCGCGTGTCACACGGTCAATGCGTGTAAGTTGAGAGCTTTGCTTATTACCACTCTGTGTTTAATTGCAAGAGATCGCAGGATGTCATCATAGTTCATTCCAAGGTTGAAATAAAATGAAATCAAGTCTATGCTCTCCATATTTATTGAATGTATGCTACACCACCATAAAGGAGCTCCCTCACAAATAACTTGTGGCCACAATTTACTAATGCGAGGCCACGAGATAGATAAGTCATGGCCACGCATTAGTAAAGCGTGGCCACGACTTATCTATCTCGTGGCCTCGCATTAGTAACGCATGGCCACAACTTACTAATGCGTGACCACAAGATAGATAAATTGTGGCCACGACTTAGTAAATCGTGGCCACGCATTATTAATGCGTGGCCACGACTTATCTTCCAAAACAATTTCTGTCCATGTCACCAGAGGGGCTCCGTAGAATTCAGTCCAAATATTGTTCTTTAGTTATCTATAAAATTCCCTACACAATTTGATATTTCTGGCTTGTGTACTTGGTCAGGGAGGATTTCTGTTTTATGTAACATCGAATGAATATTACCTGGCATGATAGAATATTAAATAAAAAAAACTGAATAAATAGTTCAGCTCAACCACAATCAAAAGCCAAAAAAAAAGCCAAGGGTCTTTGGGTCTTTAATAAACATGTAAAACTCAAGAGTCAAGGCCAGTCAAATATGAATTGGCAAGCTGTTCCAGAGTCTAGGAGCAGCCCTAAACTATGGGTCCCCCTTGGGTCTTTATATATATATATATATGCTGTTGTGCTATTACACACTGTTTAAAGTTATTTAATGTTTAATAAATAACTCTCTGACTGTTAGCTATTGTCCGGTGAGTATCAGCCCTAGGGCTGATATTGGGACAATAGTTGAAACGAGTGATTCGAGCACAGGTGTTCTCTTAACAGCAAACTCTGCACACTTATAGAATGAATGAGTGACAACTGCTCTTCAAGTTGAAGAATTTATTAACAGAAATAAAATGAACATACAGAGAACATAACTATAGAATGCTGTTTATCTGAATTAACACTATATTTCAATCAACAAATCCTCACCTCACTGAATACAACACGCCCTCACCCCCGGTGGGTGAAGTTGATGCTGACTTCCTCAATGGACTTAATAACTTCTTTGGGAGGTTTGAGGCACTAAACAACACTACAGCAGCGAAGGCTGTTCCCCATCAGGAAGAGGAAGTCCTCTGCCTTGACACAGCCGACGTGTGGAAGACTCTGAGGAGAGTCAACCTGCGGAAGGCCCCAGGTCCTGACAACATACCTGGGCGGATGCTCAAGGAGTGTGCAGGTCAGCTGGCTGGTGTCCTCACAGACATTTTTAACACCTCGCTGGACCAAGCCATAGTGCCTGCATGCTTTAAATCTGCCTCCATCATTCCGGTGCCGAAGAAACCTCAAGTCACCTGCTTCAACGACTACCGGCCAGTTGCACTGACTCCCATCATGATGAAGTGCTTTGAAAGGCTGGTGAAACAACACATCGTCTCCAGTCTTCCCCCAACACTCGACCCGTTCCAGTTTTGCCTACCGGCAGAACCGCTCCACTGAGGACGCCATCTGCTCTGCTCTTCACCTGAGCCTGGCACACCTGGAGGAGAAGAACACCCACGTGCGGATGCTGTTCCTGGACTTCAGTTCAGCGTTTAACACCATCATCCCACAGCACCTGGTAGGAAAACTAGAACTGGGCTTCAGCACACCTCTTCGCAACTGGCTGCTGGACTTCCTCACCAACAGACCTCAGTCAGTCCGGGTCGGACAGCACACCTCTGATGTCATCACCCTCAGCACGGGCTCCCCTCAGGGCTGCGTCCTGAGCCCCATGCTGTTCACTCTGATGACACACGACTGCGTCCCCAGGTTCACCACCAATCACATCGTGAAGTTCGCTGACGACACAACGGTGGTGGGCCTGGTCAGAGACGACAACGACCAGGACTACAGAGAGGAGGTGGAGCAGCTGGTGGGCTGGTGCAGAGAAAACAGCCTGATCCTGAACGTGAAGAAAACGAAGGAGATCATCGTCGACTTCAGGAAGAACCGGCCTCACCGCGCTCCACTGCTCATCAACAGCTCAGCTGTGGAGGTGGTCAGCAGCACCAAGTTCCTGGGGGTACACATCACGGACAACCTCACCTGGTCTGTGAACACCACATCACTGGTGAAGAGGGCACAGAAACGACTGTACTTCCTGCGGAGGATGAGGAGAGCCCACATGCCCCCGCCCATCCTCACGACCTTCTACAGAAGCACCATAGAGAGCATTCTGACCAGCTGTCTCTTTGTGTGGTGTGGAGGCTGTAATGCCTCTGACTGGAAGAACGTGAGGAGAGTGGTGAGGACAGCAGAAGGGATCATCGGGGCTCCTCTCCCCTCCATTAAGAACATTTCGTCCCAGCGCTGTGTGTCCCGAGCCCGTAACATCCTAAAAGACCCCTCACACCCCCACCATGGACTGTTCTCCCTGCTACCTTCTGGGAAGAGGTTCTGCAGCATCCGCTGCAGGTCCACCAGGTTCTGCAAAAGCTTTTTCCCTGTTGCCATCAGACTGTTTAACTGCTGAACTCTAAACTGGACTCTGCACCACATTTGCACATTTGTATCACTGCATCTCTATCTAGCATTACAATGCTTCCGAACTTGTACTTTCAAAATGCATTTTTGCACAAATGTCTTTTTTGCACCATCATTTCTGCACATACAAATGGTTTTAAATATTCTCCTGTACACCGTGATCGCACACTGTTCTCTTTCTCCTGCATTGTTTACATTTCAATTGTTTACTTTTAATCACTGCTGCACTTTATACTGTAATCTACTAGCTGTATGCACTCTGTACATACAAAATGACAAATAAAGATGTCTAAGTCTAAGTGATACTAGGCTAGTGGAACTTAACTAAAACTACTAAGCAAAATGAAGATAAAAAAGAAGCTAAGGAACTATCTACACACAAAAGAAACGGACGACAAAATAAAATGGTTGATCATCATCATCATCATCATCATCATCATCATCATAATAATTAAGTGAATCCTGGTTCACTGAAGATCTAAGTTAAAGAACCAAAGTTCATCTTAAAGAACATGGAATGAGGTTAAATTGGCTTAACTAATTCAGAACAATATTTGGTATGTGTTTCAACTGAATTCAAATCCTGAGTTAAACAAACATTATTTGTTAAAATACCATTTTAAAGAATGATTTGCCCAGTAAAATCAGTATCTTTAGAACACTTGATTTTATTAATGCGATTATACCTCCGGGAAGCTAGGTGTCGCTGTAGTGATCGGTCACTAAAGTCCGTTATTCCTAAAGTTATACAAAAACACAATTAAATGGACATTAATGTTCAGTATTAATCCGGTAATAACGCTCTTAGCACTATCAAACGATGGTGGAGCGAAACAAAACAAACCTTATGTTTTAAACAAACCGTGGTCGTGTAGTGTTACCGGAAGCTAATAGCATTAGGCTAGCGGACATTTGGCGCTAATTTTAAAAAGCTTCGGCTTTATTTTGGTCGTAATGAGCGGACTGGATAACACAAACATTCATATTTGGTTTGTTATAACCGTAAAAACACACTTGAATTACCATGGCATGGTTTCGAAGAAGTTAGCGGGAGCTATCCTGTCAGCTCCATGTGTTTCAAAAACACTGTGAAAACTGTGAAGTAAACCTTATAAATAAAGCATTTAACTTTCCCTGTCAGCTTCCTGTAACAGCTGGGGGAAAAAACACAAGGCTGGTTTCAGCATAGACGGATTCCTTATTCTAGCGTCTGGTTACGCGGAAGTTAGACTGCAGACTTAGCTTCTTTTCAGCCAGCAGTTCTCCAAACCCCGTCAGATCCTCCTCTCCGCAGTGGATGATGAAAGTTCCCCCCTTTGTTGCTCCAGGAGCAACAGGACAGAGTTTCCACCCAATGCTGTTCCAACGAAACAGTGGGAATGAGGACGTTTGTCTGTGGGAAGTTTGGCTTTATAGCAACGGCACCCTGCTGAGTGGGCAGTTCATGGTGCCTGAAAAAGTCTGAATTTCCTCATGGCTTGATGGCACAACAATAGTTAGGCCCAGAAATATTTGGACAGTGACACAAGTTTTGTTGAAAATGTATTCAGGATGCAAATATATAATCAATATGGGATTAAAGTCCAGACTCTTAGCTGTAATTTGAGAGTATTCATATCCAAGTTGGAGCAAGGGTTTAGGAATTCCAGCTCTTTAATACTCTTTTTCAAGGGACCAAAAGTAATTGGATAATTGACAAAGAAGACTGCAAAATAAATAACAAGGCTGCATGGGCTCTTCCCTCATTAACCTATCATCAATTAAGCAGTTAAAAGGTCTGAGAGTTTGCATTTGGAAGCTGTTGCTGTGAACACAACATGTGGTCAAAGGAGCTCTCAACAGAGGTGAAACAGACCTCATCTAATACATCTAAAACTCCACTCTGTCTTTTCCCAGTTACCCTCAACATCTCACCGCACCACTGCATTCTCCAAGCATAAAAACTGAATGGTAGTTGAAAATTAGGCACAGTAACTTCTGTCCCACTGACATCTCACTGTGTCTAGCTTTTGCTTTTACATGGCCTTAAAATTAACTCTGAGCTATGTTAAATGACCATGCAACTAAAAAAATAAGCATTTAGGAGGAATTTGCTTAACTAGTATGGATGACATGTTTGCAACCCCCGATCCCTCCCCAGACACAATATACATCAGAAGATTCCCAACAAATAACCGAAAAGTAAGTCTATATTTCTCAACAGGACAGTTGTTTTCCCCCAATGTGATGTTTGTGCAGTCAGCTGTAGGTTGTCACCCGTCCCGATATGGAATCGTCCTTTATTTGGTTAATGTTGTGTCCGTTTTGAAGCAATTTGTTCCGTATTTTGATAAATATCAGATAACCATAGCCCCGTTTACACTACACCTAAAAACCGAGCCATGCCGAGACCAGTCCGAGCTTGGATCAGTTATCTAAGACAAGCCGACCCGTTTACACACAAAGCTTATCTCGATTCCTTGGTTGCTCCTCGCCCCCTAGTGGCGATCTGCGGTACTACCGCTCTCTGGGATTGAAGGCGGAAGCAGCAAAACAAAACAGCGCGGCGCCCGTAACATTCAGGAAGTTATGCTTGATATTGTGATATTTCGGTGTTTGCGGAGAGTCAGGGGAAGAAGGCAACCATTGGTGAATTTACTTGAGAAAGTTTGCTTTTTTGGGAAGTGGATGAAACAAACGAACGTCTAATAAGGATTTACAGACGCCGGAAACAATGACAGACGCTGAGGTTCATTGCGCTGCTAAGCAGATTCATCTCTGGAAACCGTGTGGCACGGTAAGGAAGCTAGTATTATTATGAATGTCTGAAATTTGTCTGAATGGAGTGTGAATCGGGACGTGCAGCCAGACTGCCGGAAAACCCGCGGACAGTCAGCTGACTGTAAGGAGATGACGCGGTCTGCTCATGCGCTCTTTATCAGAAAACTGGGCCAGAAATAAAACCAGGCCGAGACCTACTCAAGAGCTGGTCTGCAGTTAGCGTGGTCCGGTTCAGTCTGCTGACCGTTTACACACAAGAGTTATCTCGGTTACCGAGCTCGGACTGGTCTCGGCTCGGTTAAAAAAGTGTAGTGTAAACGGGCCTTATGTCTGTCACACACATATCGACATTAAGTCTGATATGAACAAAATAAAACGTAGGAAATAAGGCCAGCAAAATTATTGTGGCGGGATTTATCCGGACCACTCAGTCAAACCTGCGCAGCTTTCACGGTTGCATAGAGATGCACATTGCACACCTTTCTCGCGCTCCTTTCATTTACACTCCAAAGCGTGAACACTTTGAAACTAGATGAGAGTGAGGTAATTCTTGGCTGAAGAGCATCAGTGGCAACAAAATTTATTCTTTAGCATTCTATGAGCTCAATGGGTTCGGATGAGATGCTATGTGGGGTTCTCTTTCATAGCATTCGATTAGTTTCTTACTATGGGAACGCCTTCTGTGTGACCTCATCAGAAGCTTAAATGTCATTACGCCAGCCCTGAGTGGCTGACATCAGTGATGCTTATGCTGGGGAGGGTCCAATCCCCCACCCTATAAATAGGGCTGGCATAACATCAATCGCCATTCAAAAACCTCTTCTTGCTTCTTTGAGAAGCCTATGGACAACTGTACCACTGGGCGCTAAGCTAAACTGTCCAAAGACCTTGTGTACAACTCTGGATGTCACTGGATGCTCGTTCCCAGCCATACGGTTGTCTGCTATCTTGCGGAAGTAGCAATACTTCTCCTAGCTAGAATAAGCGTGAGTAGCAATACTATTCAATTCAATTCAATTTTATTTATATAGCGCCAAATCATGAAACATGTCATCTCAAGGCACTTTACAAAATCAAGTTCAATCATATTATACAGATTGGGTCAGATTATACAGATTGGTCAAAATGTCCTATATAAGGAAACCAGTTGATTGCATCAAAGTCCCGACAAGCAGCATTCACTCCTGGGGAACCGTAGAGCCACAGGGAGAGTCGTCTGCATTGTACATGGCTTTGCTGCAATCCCTCATACTGAGCAAGCATGAAGCGACAGTGGGAAGAAAAACCACCCATTAACGGGAAAAAAAAAACCTCCGGCAGAACCGGGCTCAGTATGAACGGTCATCTGCCTCGACCGACTGGGGTTACAGAAGACAGAGCAGAGACACAACAAGAGAGACAAAAAAGCACAGAAGCACACATTGATCTAGTAATCTGTTCTACATTAGATGGTAATAGTCGGTGATCTGTCCTCCCTGGATGATTTCACAGTCAACAGAACGTCAGACCAGGTGTACTTACTATGAAGAAAAAAGAGAGAGAACAAAAAGTTAAAAGCTGAAATGATAACAGTCATTTCAATGTAATGCAATGCAATGCAAATCAATACAGTAGACTGGAGAACAGTAGAAATCAGTAGAGTGAGAAAAGTAGGCCCTGATGTCCTCCAGTAGCCTAAGCCTATAGCAGCAAAACTATAAAGGTAGCTCAGAGTAACATGAGCCACTTTAGTTATAAGCTTTGTCAAAAAGGAAGGTTTTAAGATTAGTCTTAAAAGTAGACAGGGTGTCTGCTTCACGGACCAAAACTGGGAGTTGGTTCCACAGGAGAGGAGCCTGATAGCTAAAGGATCTGCCTCCCATTCTACTTTTAGAGACTCTAGGAACCACCAGCAGACCTGCAGTCTGAGAGCGAAGTGCTCTGTTAGGAACATACGGAGTAATCAGAGCTCTGATATATGATGGAGCTTGATTATTAAGGGCTTTATACGTTAGAAGAAGAATTTTAAATTCTATTCTTGATTTAACAGGAAGCCAATGAAGGGAAGCTAAAATTGGAGAAATATGATCCCTCTTGTTGATTTTCATCAGAACTCTTGCTGCAGCATTTTGGATAAGCTGAAGACTTTGAATTGCATTTTGTGGACTTCCTGATAGTAAAGAATTACAATAGTCCAGCCTTGAAGTAACAAATGCATGGACTAGTTTTTCAGCATCACTCTTGGACAGAATGTTTCTAATTTTGGCGATATTCCGGAGGTGAAAAAAGGAAACTCTGGAAACCTGTTTAATATGGGATTTAAATGACATGTCTTGGTCAAAAATAACACCAAGGTTTTTTACTTTATTACCAGAGGCCAAGCTAATGTCATCCAGATTAAGTGATTGGTTAAGAAGTTTATTTTTTGAGGACTCTGGCCCAAAGATTACAACTTCGGTCTTGTCAGAATTTAGATGCAGGAAATTTAAAGTCATCCAGCTTTTGATGTCATCAAGACATGACTGCAGTCGAAGTAATTGATTGGATTCATCAGGATTTATGGATAGATATAGCTGAGTGTCATCAGCATAACAGTGGAAATTAATCCCATGCTGTCTGATAATTTTGCCGATCGGAAGCATATATATAGTAAAAAGAATTGGTCCAAGGACTGAACCCTGTGGTACTCCACAGGTGACCCTAGAGTTTGAGGAAGATTTATTATTAACATGAACAAACTGGAATCTGTCCGACAGATAAGATTTAAACCAGCCTAATGCTTTCCCCTTAATCCCTACAGTATGTTCAAGTCTTTGTAGGAGAATATTGTGATCAACTGTATCAAATGCAGCACTAAGATCTAACAGGACAAGTACAGACACAAGTCCATTATCTGAGGCCATGAGAATATCATTAGTGACCTTCACCAGAGCCGTTTCAGTGCTATGATGAGCTCTGAAGCCTGACTGAAACTCCTCAAGTAGGTCATTGCTTTGTAAATGTTCACAAAGTTGATTAGCAACTACTTTCTCAAGAATTTTAGATAAGAAAAGAAGATTAGATATAGGTCTGTAGTTTACTAGCTCATCTTGATCAAGAGAAGGTTTCTTAAGTAAAGGTTTAATAACAGCTACTTTAAAAACCTGTGGTACATATCCATTTACTAAGGATAGATTAATCATGTCTAAAATAGGACCACTGATCAAAGGGAATACCTCCTTAAACAACTTGGTTGGGATTGGGTCTAACATACAGGTAGAAGGTTTAGATGAAGCTAAGATTTTAGATAGCTCAGAAAGCTCTACTGCTTCTAAACAGTTCAGACACAGCGCAGGTTCTAAAGATTCCTCCAATGCTGCCTTACTTACTGGGGATAAGGTAATCATGTTTGGGAGGATGCCAATTATTTTATTTTTAATGGCATCAATTTTATTTATGAAGAATCCCATAAAATCATTACTACTAAGAGCTAAGGGAATGGATGGATCAACAGAGCTGCAGCTCTGAGTAAGTTTGGCAACTGTACTAAAGAGAAATCTAGGATTATTTTTATTCTCTTCAATTAATGATGAAAAATATGCTGCTCTAACTCTGCGAAGGGTCTTGTTATACAACAATAGACTGTCCCTCCAGATTAAGTAGGATTCCTCTTGGTGTGTAGAGCGCCATTTTCTCTCCAATTTCCTAACATTGTGCTTCAAGGAACGCAGCTCTGAATTAAACCAGGGAGCCAGCTTCCTGTGAATTATCACCTTCTTTTTCAAGGGAGCTACATTATCTAATGCAGAACGCAATGAGGAAGTCACACTGTTAGCAAATGTATCTATTTGTGAATGGGAAGAAACAGCATTGCTGCCATCTACAGGGCACTATCACTCTTATTTTAAGCAAGTAGAAATACTTTGCAGTATTGGTAGCAATATCGCTCGACAAAAGCTCTAGCTACCACTTACTAATTAGCTGCGCAAGCCTGTTAGGAGAGCTCCACTAGTGCAAGTCCGAGCTAGCCATGGCTACAGCGACAAACACCAGTAACCATGGATGACCCCAAGTTTTGCCCCTGCGTCAATAGGATATCCTGGGACACTCATCCTGTGTGTGCGGCTTGCTTGGGTGTGGCCCGTGCTCGAGCAGCATTAGCCTCCACACAGGAGTGTCTCCACTGCATGGTTTTCCCCCGTAAGCTGCTTCGCCGGTGGCTAGCCGCCATGTTAACCTTCCTGGTTGAGATTCACTTGTGGGCCATCTGCGCCTCAGGGCGAAGCGGAGGTGGGACCACTCTCTAAACCTGGCCAGAGCTGGGTGGATGCAGATCCCCAGCTAATGCCCCCAACATTCCCATTGCTTCATTCAGATGAAGTATGTAATGGCTTCACCATTTCGCATTTGATCCTGGATGAGAACTGGGAAGAAGATGGGGTAGAGGCGGAAAACTCAGAGCTTATGCTGTTGGACGGCGGAGAGGAGGACTTGACCATCTTCGTTAGCTGCCCCAGGGCTGCAAAGCCTCCAGTGGCGGAAAGTGATAGCTCGCCTGCAGCGCTGTGTCCCCTGGACCTGGATATGCAAGACATGTGCAAACGTGCAGCCGCAAGACTGAGCATTCCTTGGTCGGCAGTTCAGACGGAGGTTGTAAAATCTCGGTTTGACAGGAAAAAGCTACCAAAGGCTAGGAAGACTGGGAAGCAGGTGCTACCCGTTTTTCCAGAGCTCCTGCATGAGATTGCGGTGACGTGGAGAACCGAGCCTTACACCGGGAAACACCCCATTGCGGAACGTTCTCTGCTGGATTGTGAGGGCCCACTGCTAATGCCACTGGTGGAGCTGTTGTTTGCAAGTCACCTTCATCCAAAGACATCCCTGTCCTCCATGACCCAATCCCGCCCTTTCAAGACGGACCGCTTCCAGTCCAGCTTAACCGATAAGTGTTACAAGAGCCCTAAATCCTTCATCCATCCTGACCGCCTATCAGGCAGAGTTAGAGGAGGATATGACAGCTAAACCGGATAACTCCCTGTGGGAAGAGATCTACGTCATAACACATCGTGTTAACAGATTATGTTATGACGCAGAGCCATGGGTTTCATGGTTCTTCAGGAGTGGGCGCATAGGCTTGGACTCACCAACCTGACGACGAAGGAAAAAGAGGAACTCCTCGACACACCAATCATCACCCATGGTCTCTTTGGTGCAGCGATTACCACCATGCAGAAGAGATGTGAGGAGAAAAAGAGGGACAATGAGATGCTGAAACTGTGCATCCCACCACAGCTGCTGCTCCGGCACCGCATCAGTCGTACGCTTTGGCCGCTGCTCGCCCGACGCCCGGCTTCAGGATCCCCAAGGTGTCTAAAGCGCTGGCCGCGACATCAGCTCCTGAAGGTCCGAAGAACCCGTTGGCTATGAAACAATCCCCTCAGGCACATCCCCAGCCCGTTCCCTCTCCACCTGCAGCCGCTACGAGTGGAAGAAGTGGCCGGCCAGACGACATTTCCTCTGGGCGGCGGCGAGCCCAGTTCTCCCCTTTCATGAGCTGCTCCATGCCACCCCGTCTCCGCTGCAGAGTTTTTTTGGGGGGAAAACTGTTAGTGTCAGCCCTAACCTGTTCTGTTCATCCCGGGCTGACAAGAGCAACAGTGTTCCAACAGTTGTTACAGAAGCACTTATCTCATGCACTCTGTATTAAAGATGTGCGCATTCAGGCAGAAAGCCGAGGGCGCCATTTCACATTGTGAAAAGAATAATAAAGAAAAATACGTTGAAAAACAAAGAAACGCTGGCTGCTATAACACAGCCCGGCAAGACCAATCACTCCCCGGCTGTGAAGACGGCATCCCATCCACCCCTACGCTGCTCATTAGAGGTGACGAAGGCATGCACACAGTCAAACTGGGTGCTGGAGACAATCAAATGAGGGTACAGACTCCAGTTCCAAGTCGCCCCGCCCCAGTTCAAAGGAATTATATATTTGCAGGTAAAAAGAAATACAGAGGTCCTTTTGGAAGAAATTTCCGCCTTAAAGGAAAAGGGAGCAATTAAAGTTATCCTCCATCAGAAACCCAAAGCTGATTTTACTCGAGGTATTTTCTGGTTCCAAAGAAAAAGGGGGGAGGAATAAGAGCCATTCTGAATCTCCGGGCCCTGAACTGTCATCTGAGTAAATACAAATTCAGGATGCTGACGCACACTTTTCTGCTGAGATCGGTGCGAGCAGGCGATTGGTTCACCTCAGTGGACCTGAAAGATGCTTATTTTCACATACCCATCCACCCCCCAACTCGGAAAAACTTACGATTCGCATTCCATACGAGTTTATGGTCCTACCCTGCGGGTTGTCACTAAGCCCCAGAGTGTGTGTGAAATGCACAGATGCAACGGTGGCCCCTTTCATGGAGAAAGGTATACGTGTTGCCACATACATAGACGACTGGCTTGGGGCTGCCCCAACCTCTCAGGAGGCAGCTCATCACACCAATGTGGTGGTACAGCATCTAGAACACCTAGCTTTCAAGATAAACTGAGAAAAGAGTGTTCTGACACCCTCGCAATGCATCACTTTCATCGGTCTGACTCTGGATTCTGTCCAGTTCGAAGCCGTTTTGTCTCGAGAGAGTGGAGGCTCTGCGGTCAAGTCTGGCCCTGTTTTGCAAGGAGAACTCTGTGAGCCTGAAGCAATGCCCGAGGCTAGTGGCCTTGATGGCCTTTTGTCTGGTGGCGATACCACCAGACAGTCAGTATGACTGGAAAAAGCGCTATATAAGTTCAGTCCATTTACCATTTAGCTCTTCGTCAGTGGAAGAGTCCAGGCTTCTTGACCCAGGGGGTTTCCATGGGCGCCATCTCTGCACGAAAAGTGGTCACCATGGAGGCCTCTTTGATAGGCTGGGGTGCTACTCACAACGGGAGATCCATAAATGGGAATTGGGGGGGCTTGCATGCGCTTGAACCACATAAATTGTTTAGAGCTAATGGCTGTTCATTTAGCTTTGAAACATTTTACTTTCAAACACTTCCATTGCCACTATCAGATTCATTTTATGACAGTATGGACAAACTATTTAATAAATTTATTTGGAGTAATAGAAAAGCAAGACTCCGTCTAAAGCTACTCTATTTGCCCTATGAAAGAGGTGGACTTCAAGTCCCTAATCTCAGATGGTATTATATGGCTGCCCAACTAACATCAGCTACTCACTACTTTTGCCCGATGGCGCCCCCAGCTTGCGTAGACATTGAACAGCAATCTGTTCCAGATCTCCCCTTAAACACCTTCCTATATTCTTCAGATATAAAGACACTAAAAAAAAAACCCACAAAGAACCCTTTCTTAAAAAATACAATTATAACTTGGCACGCAGCACATAAACATGTAGGTGACCAGAACTATTACAATTTACCCCTATTTGGGGTAATGAAAGGTTCACCCCAGGAAAAGATGGAGGATTTAAACTATGGAAAACCAAAGGCATTCAGAAAATTAAAGATCTATATGCCGATGGCATGTTGCTTACATTTGATCAGTTATGCAAGAAGTATTTAATACCCCCGAAACATCTTTTTTAAATGCTTACAATTGAAAAATTATATGTCATCAAAACTGAAACGAATAGTTGACATTCCACTCTTAACAAAAATAGAAGAAGCATGCGTTAAAGGGAAAGCTTATCTTTCGGTGTTCTATAATTTGTTGATGCTTTCCTCCAAGGATTCATCAAAAAGTTAGACGCTTGGAGAAGAGATACTCTTGAAGATATAGATGAGGAAGATTGGAATCAGGCCTGTTTAAAAGCACAAACACAAACGATAAACACACGATTTAAACTTCTGCATTATAAATGGCTTATGAGAACCTATATAACTCCAGTTAGACTTCATCATATGTCCAGTGACATTCCAGACACTTGCACTAAATGCTTAATTGAAAAAGGAACTCTTCTCCATTGTTTGTGGGAATGTCATAAAATCCAGAAGTTTTGGAGGGATGTTATTAGATGTCTATCTGAATTGTTTAAGGTTAAAGTCCCATTGGAGGTTAAAATCTGTGTTCTAGGAATATACCCAGTGGAATTTAAACAATCACAGACTACGGACTTCTTCAAGCCAAAAGATCTATTATGCTGGAGGAGCATGGACCCCCCTTCCCTGGGACTCTGGAAGAAAGAAATTGCAAATTCGCTCGGACTGGAAAAACTAACATATCGCCAAAGGTGAACAGCGAGACTTTGAGAACCTTTGGGAGCCGTAGATGAAGATCATAGGGACTGAAGGCGGAGCTTATTAATGGGTGTCTTGGATGGATGACTTGACTACAGTTTCTACTTTCATACTGTATTGTTATTTTTTTCTTTCTTAGACCAAATGCAGGTTTGAATGGTGAGTGTGTGAATGAATGCAAGTACATGTCTACAATGTTAAGTTAGTTAATTTGTTGCTTGTAAATTTGTTGTGTCCTAAAAGAGAAAATTCAATAAAATATATTGGGGAAAAAAAGCTTTGAAACATTTTCTCCCTTGGCTCAAAGGGGAGATCTTAACCCATCCCTTAGGGAGCAGTGGAAAGCTATCACAATCTGGGGCCAAGGTTCTGTCATGGTTTTTAAGTGTTTGGCCCACATGCAGATACAGACGGAGGCAGAAACAATTTTAAGATGTTTATTAAAGGCTCAGAAACACACGGCATGTAGAACAGGCGAGGTCTGAACGTCAGTGCTGGATCGACTGTGGGGAAGAATGGAGGTTGAGTTAATGAGGATCGAACCAGGGAAAAATACCAGAAGCTGCGCCGCTTACCATTTAGTCGGGAAGACCTATCCGGGAAGAGTAAGTGACGAGAGGACTCTGTGACCGTAACTCGCTGATGGTAACAGGTGGCTGAGTGACTGGAGGGCAGACAGATGTAAGGCTGGCGAGGGATCCAGAGCGCACCACAGTTGACGGCAGACAGGAGGAGCAGATGGAAGAACCAGAGGGTTGTGAGTGAACCAGCTGAATTCAGGAAGGGGAATCTCAAGCCCAGCTTGGTACCACCAAGAGAGTATGAGGGGAGATGCCAGAGCAAAATCTGAGCAGCGGGGATTCTGAGGAGCTGGTTCCTTGAGCACGACGCCAAGACAGGTGAGTAAATCCAAACACGACAAACTGGAGAACAACAGAAGACAAGGTTAGTCCATAAACGAGGTGTCCAAGAACTCACAGATACGGGGCACAGAGGACATGTCAGAGGCCTAGGCATACCACGACTGGCTTAACACTCTGGCATCTTCCATCTGTCTGAGCACTCCTTAAGAAACCCTTGCTGATGACTCCAGACGAGCCGCAGGTGTGGGCGACGCCCCCTAGTCAACTAGAACCACCTGTGAAGCAGAGTTAGAGCACGGAACACACAGAGAACCCTGACAGGGTCTTGCTCAGAGACCCACAGTCTGCTGGGATCGAACCGGGTACTTGCAACCTTCTGAGAATAAATTCCCAACTTCCAGGCCTCTGGCCCCTCCGTGGGACCTGCCCTCTGTTCTGGAAGCTCTATCTTTTTCCCCTTTTGAGCCTTTGGAGGACATTGAGCTTAGGTTATTGTCCCTCAAAACATCTCTTCTGCTCGCTCTGGCCTCAGCAAATCGGGTTGGTGAAATTCATGCTCTGTCCGTGCATCAAGCCTGTATCAAGTTTTTCCCGAATGATTCTGGGGTAATTTTGCAGCCTAACCCAGCTTTTGTTCCAAAAGTGGTGGGCCCATGCTCTCCAATAGAGCTTACTGCCTTTTACCCTCCTCATTTTGCATCAGAGGAGCAAAGGTGTCTACATAATCTGTGCCCAGTGCATGCACCGCAGTGCAGTGCATAACTGCGGTCCTCTGATTAGCATGAGTTAGTGTCTCACCAGACCACCTTCTTTGCCGCGAAGCAAGGAAGAGGTGAGCTTGTTGGTTGAATGGCAATTGTCGCTATGCCGGCCTGTCGACGATGCCACCGGGTGGATCAGTGCGGTCAGGTTGGCACGGGCGGTGCAATAAACAGTGTTGGTACCAACGAACAAAAAGATGAAAGGTCGAGCAGCTTTGAGGTCCTCAGTTTCCATGCCCTTTTTATTTTCAAAACGTGCATGGAGGTTAAGCAGTCAGGGTTTTACCTAGTAGCAGAGAGCAGCAGAACAGCAGGTGACACTACAAACCTAACTCTCTCTATGAATCAAGTTGGCTTTTAAAAGGGGCCACACCCAACTAGGTAAAACCACTTAAAACCACTAGGGGTGTACAAACATTAGTTCCTTTTAAAACCAATGTAAACTTCCTCCATAAAAAGAACACACTAATAAACCATGTGTAAATAACCCATCAATTAAATAAGAAAATCCTAAACAAATACAAGTACAATAAATAATTCTCCAAACAATTTTATGCTGTAGATGCTTCTCCCACGAGTGGCTGTAAATAACAAAATCATCCAACTAGGCAGCCGAAAAGTCTGTGATGTCTCTCAGGATATAATCCATCAGGCGTTGAAAGGTCGCTGGGGCCCCCTGCAGACCAAATGGCATTACTCTAAACTGGTACAGACCAAATGGTGTTCTGAAGGCTGTCAGATCCTTTGCTTCATGGGCCAGCGCAAGCTTTAGGTCTAATCCAAGGTCTGTTTGCAGTGTGCTATCAAAAGTGCTATGTGCATGTTCCAGCGTTTCAGGTAAGGTGCATGTGTCTACTTATCCAGTAACGAACCGGGTCTTCGTTACACGGCCCTATTTATAGGGTGGGGGATTGGACCCTCCCCGGCATAGATGTCACTGATGCTAGTCCCTTGGCTGGCATAATGATATTTAAGATTCTGATAAGGTCACGCAGGAGGCATTCCCATAGTGAGACACGAAGCAAATGCTAGTCAGAGAACCAAGGTTATATTCATAACCTTAAGTTATAACAGTTGTAAAGTGGTCAGTTGTGACCTATGGAGTCATGGCATTTACGGATTTTTTTTTTTCTGATTCAAGTGCTTATAGTTTTAATGATGTTCATAGTGGTTTATATGAGCATTTAGCCAAGATTCAGACATTTCAGTGGATATGTGTGTTTACTATGGGGACATGCAGTAATTAAAAGAGATACAAAAATAGTTAAATTCCTCCCCTGGCACCGAGGGTTGGGTCTATGCTAGTGGTTCAGTTAAAGAAACTGTACAGATGATTGAACTTCAGACGTGTGTTGAGGTGGTGGTGGAAGTTTTCAAGGTAAAATTTTGTTCCAAAATAAAATGCTCTACTACCTGCAGTTAAAATGAGAACCTCGACAAACCAGTAAAGTTACCAGGAGCTGCATGGGAAAGACAGAAAAGCCACATGCAGCTGCTAAACTGCCCCTCAGCTACTCCTCTTCTAGCCGATATGTCCCCCTCACATTTCAAATGCTTCTGATGCCACTCTGCCTACATACAGCACAGTGACTACCTGTAATTCTTTAAATAGATAGACCAATTCGTTACAAGCTTGAAGACATTTGTAATGCTTATTAGAGGACACATCTCAGTTTAACATGTCCCTACGGTAAAACAATTTTTAATTCTTTCTAGGGGTGCCATCATTTTTGTCCAAGCCTGCTTTATTCCTTTTTTATGATTCTGATACACACCCTGCGATAGACTGGCGACCTGTCCAAGGTGTTCCCCGCCTCTCGCCCATTGACAGCTGGAGATAGGCACCAGCACCCCTCGTGACCCCAAAAGGGATAAGCGTGTTAGGAAATGGATGGGTGGATTCTGATACACCACAATTCAAAAGAAATCTGATTTCCATTGGTTAATTCTCAGTAAACCTTTATTTATTATTACTTTTGTCAGTTTCAAGTTATTTTAGTGATCGCTGTGCCAACAATTTTGTAAATGGTTGTGTGTTTAGGTATATATATATATATATATATATATATATATATATATATATATATATATATATATATATACTTTCTTTTTTTGCACAAGGTCTCAAACAGAAACAATGTTTCCAAAACTAAAGAATTGTCCTCTTCCTGACTCTTCTAGTACCTGTAGACACTGGTCTCATAATTGTGATCCAGGCCAGAGAAGATGCCTACATTCCTCGAACAGGAGTCCTAAGTCTGCAGGAGATTTGGCCCGGATGTGAAGTCAGATATCTGAATGGAGGACACATCAGTGCATACCTGTTTAAACAGAATTTCTTCCGGTAAGCTGAATTCTTGAAAATCTGTTTTCTTAGATTTTGACATAAATCTTCAGAAACTACACTTACTAATTAAGCCACACTTTGTGTCCTCCTTTCGTGTAGTATTCTGCATTTTAAACTTTAGACAAAACCAATGTTGTGCGTTAAGCCCCTTTTCCACCATCTCAGTTATGCTGTCTCTACTCGGCTCCGCCCGTTTTGCGAGGATTTCAGCTACAGTTTTTTTCATGGCCAGGCCAGGTGTCACCGACCCTGCTCAGGGGTAAGGTCAAACCGAGTGGACTCGAGCAGAGTTTTGAAATAAACACACTGCTTTTCAGTGATTGCCCAAGAGCGAGGAGAAGCGAGGTTTTTTTCCAAGGAAGTCCAGGAAAAACTGAAGAGCGACAACGTTAATAGTAAGGACCACTATGAGGGGCCAAACCGAAATATAATTTAACCTTTTACAAGTCATAAACCACACCTGAAGGAACAAAAAAGAAACGAAAAAAGGAAGCTTCAGCTTTTTATACACAGACTTGCTGTTTCTGATCCGCCGATTTACCGAGGCTTTCTTTCATTTTAGACACACTGAAAGCTGTTAAGTTTTGTCTAAAGGTGTTTGAATCAGAAATTTGTTCATGTCCCCTGATCCATCCTAATCTGCTGATCTATGCGGCAGGAGCCAGCTGCTGTCTTCAGCTCCCCCCGCAGATCCCATAGAGAGCAGTGGGAGGAGCTGCCTGCTCCTCTGACCAAAGATCACTAAGTGCAAAGAATATAACCTATAAAATAATCTCACTGCGGTTAAAAATCTGTGAGTTTGCGTCATATAAATTCATTCTCGTTGCTCCCCCCATATGGCTGAGGCAAAAGCATTCTCATAAAACTCTAAATTTTAACTCTGTGAGGCAAACATTGGAGCAGATCAGACAGTCCTCCCTCGCTGCTTTTTTTTCTCTCTCTCGCTCTCTGTCTCTCCCTCTCTCTGCCTTACCTTATTGCTTATTTTATCCTTAAAAATATTCAAGACAGTGTTGCATATACAATAATACAAACATTATTTATATTTCTTGTATTATTTTCATTTATAATGATTTATTTTTTTAATTCTTTACCGTTTCTCGCAGATTTTTTCAAAAGGTTAATGTTGCAAACAAGACGTAAGCCGGGAGTTAAAGGCCTCACCTCTAAGAAGTGTTTCTTCTTCCAGACTTTTCTTGACCAATTGAAAAACATCATGCTTCAATTAAAGCGGGGCGGGGCGGAGTAGGGCGGACAAAATTGAGTAGGGCCATGGGAAAAGGGGCTTTATAGAACCACAAGGCTTTGGCTCCTAATAGCATTTGTCTTCCTTTACACTTCCTTTTGTACGGAGTGTGAAATTGGTCTTATTTGGAGGAAAAAAGGAGAAGCTTTCATCTAAGAACGCCATCGGAACTGAGAAGTTCCGATTTTATCATGAGGAAAGAACTTTTTTGTAAAAGAAATTGAAGCAAAATCTCAAAATTGAAGCAAAATCTAGCAAAATGTGCTAGGTTGTCTTTCTGGATAACCTAGCACAAATAGGTTGTCCAGAAAGACAATGGCTTATGCATGCTGCCAAATTAGTTACAAAGTGGTTTAAGGACAAAAATGCTGATGTGTTGTTGTGGCCATCACAATTGTTCTCACTGGAAAAGTGCTGACTGAGCTTAAAAGGTGTTTGTGAGCCAGGTGGCCTAAATATCAGACTCAGTTACTTATTAAGTTCGGATAGGAAGAATCGTCCAGAATTCCAGTAAATTGTTACGAGAAGCTTGTGAAAAGATGGATACCCAAGATGTTTGACCTTAATAATACATTTTAAAAGTTTTAGATCCCTTAGTTCTTCAAAGACCCGCTTACTCAGTGTTTCCAGGACTAAAACTAAACAAGGTGAGGCAGCATTTAGTTTCTATGCTCATCAGGTCTTGAATATCAACTCCCTAAATTTCTTTAAATCAGGACTGAAAACAACCTTTTACTGCAGCTTACCTACAAAGTGTAAAGGTTACTTTACGGTACCACGTCGTGTCTCTAATGACTGTCGTCCATCCATCTTTGGCCTTCCACTTATCCAAGGTCTGGTTGCGGGGTCAAAAGGTAAACTCAGACATCCCTCCACCAAGCTTGGTCTGGGGGATCCCAGACGGGATATATAGTACCTCCAGCAAGTTCTGGGTCTTCCCCAGGCCTGCTGGGACATTCTTGAAAAACCTCAACTGACTACTTTCAAGCTCTGCATTGAACTGTAGAGCAGCAGCTCTACAGTTGAGCTACCTATGAGCCATACCTCGTGACCACAGACGAGGGTTGGAACATAGATGGAGTGGTAAATTGAGAGCAGCGCCCACATTACTGATGACGACACGCCAATCCATCGGTCCTTCTCTCGTTCCATCCTACCATCACTCGTGTAGACACCAAGATAACTCCTCCGCTTGAAGCAGAAACTGACTGCCAACCCAAAGGGGGCCGTCCACATTTTTCCAGTCAAGGACAGTGGCCTCAGAGGCACTGTCTCTCATTCTGGCCAGGAGGCCATTGCCCGAGGAGGCCAACAGAACCACATCATCCGTAAAAAGCAAAGGTTAGATCCTCAGGTTACCAAACCACACACGTTCCTCTCCACAACTATACATTGAGAGCCTGTCCTTGAAAAACACAAACAGGATTGGTGACTGGCTAGGCAAGTTTATTTGTATAGAACATTTTAGTGACAAGACAATTCAAAGTGCTGTACGTGAACAGAACATACGAAAAGACAGATAAAAGTACATTGCCGTGGCATAATAAAAACAGGGAAAGAGAAGTTTGACTACAAACTTAAACAAGTGATGTTGCATTTAACAGTCATAGGCTACATTCACACTGCAGGGAAATGCAACCCAAAGCCGATCTTTTTACCCATATGCGACCCATATGTCTTTTTCACAGCAGTGTGAACCTTCCAAATTCCTATCTTTTCACCCCCAAAAAAATCAGATCTGTGCCACTTCCATATGTGGTACTAATTCGGATACATGTCAGATTTTTTTTCAAAGTGTCTGCAGTCTGAACGGTCATGTCGCATTTTATCCATCTTTCACGTCATTCTTCTGTCTCTCACTACACATCCACACACAGTAGTAGCAGTTAGCGCTCCATAAAAGACTATTGTTAATAGCTGTGCTGCTTTCTTCTTACCTTATTTTGTCTTGCTATGATGTGGTCTCAATATTGTCGGCTCCCATTGCTCAGCAGCTTTCTAATAATAATAGCAAGGAGAGATGCCGGCCAGTATCCACGTTTTTTTTCGGGGTTTGTTTTTTTTAACAGAACTATTGAACACTTCTAGAAACAATTACATTCACCATTACTTCCACAAACAGTGCGCTGCTCCGTGACGTCTCCTTCTGTTATCCGCGCATGCGGGTCATTTTGCGGTCTTGAGCCGTTCAGACAGTAGTTTGGTGTTAGTCGCATTTAATGATAATACGAATGGCCACCTCAAAAAAATCTGATTTCAGCAAAAAAAATTGTAATTCAGCATCAAGACCTGCAGTGTGATCATAGCCATAGGCAACTCTAAACAAATGGTTTTTAACCTTGATTTAAAGAAACTCGGGGTTTCAGCACCTTTACAGTCTTCTGGGAGTTTGTTCCAGATAAGTGGAGCATAAGAACTAAATGCTGCTTCTCCATGTTTAGTTCTGGGTATGCAGTGTAGGCTTGAACCAGAAGACCTCAGTGGTCTGGAGTGTTGATACACTTACCCCGTTTACACTACCCCTTTTAACCGTGCCGAGACCAGTCCGAGCTCGGTAACCGAGACAACTATCGAGTGTAAATGGAACGCAAACTGAACTGAACCGAGCCAGACACAACCGGACCGCGCTAAATGCAGACCAGTTCCATGTGTGAGCTCGGCCTGGTTTTTTTCTGGCCCGGTTCTCAGATAACAAAGAGCGCATGAGCAGACCGCGTCATCTCCTGACATTCATAAAAATACTAGCTTCCCTACCGTGACACACGGTTTCCAGTGATGATTCTGCTTAGCAGCATGATGAGCCTCAGCGTCTGTCGTTGTTTCCTGCGTCTGTAAATCCTTATTAGACGTTCGTTTGTCTTATCCACTTCCCAAAAGCCGACTCTATCAAGTAAATTCACCAAAAGTTGCCGTCTCCGCCTGACTCTCCGCAAACAACGAAATATAACCAAACATAACTTCCTGAATGTTACGGGCGCCACCATTTTTATTTGCTTGATTTTCTCCTTCAATCCCAGAGAGCAGTAGTACCGCAGATCGTCACTAGGAGACGAGGAAACCAAGGAACCGAGATAGCGTGATATGTAAACGGTCGTCAGAACCAAGCTCGGCTTGGTTAACTGAACCAAGCTTGGACAGAGCTTGGCATGGTTTAACAAGGGTAGTGTAAATGGGGCTATAGATAACAAGCCTGTCATGTATTTAAGTGCTAAGCCATTCAGTGATTTATAGACTAACGATAGTATTTTAAAGTCTATTCTCTGAGACACAGGTAGTCAGTGTAAGGACTGTTATGCCAGAAGATGGTTGAATATGCTTATTATTATTATTAATTATAATTTGGCATTATAATTTAAATAATAAATCATTCAACTCAAAATTCCGCTACAACAAAATATAGTTCAAATGGTGGTGATGTTAGCTATAAGCTGGTAAGTATTTATACCACTAATGCATTAGTTAATTTGCTGTTATGAACTCATTTATGCTGGGATAAATGATCTGGTCGGACTTGTGACCGACGAGGTTTATCCGGCAGCTGTGAGAACCCCAATGTAACTGCAATTAGAGTTTAAATCCTTATTCGTCTATCACCATCCAATGATATTGTCTCTGTATTAATGTCAGATGTTAACTCCAAAGGAGGTTAGCTCTGATTTCTGACTAACCATACAACTATGAATTGGATTGAACACAAAACAATGTCTATTCCGCAGTGGTGTTTTATTGAACCAAAAGCAATTCCCTGTTACAGTAATTCTCTGATTCAACGACTTTGGAAATCTTACTCACTACTAACTAACACGCAAAATATATATGGAGATAAAAGAATAAACAAAACAAACAAAACGAAAGGAAAGAAAAACAAATGGGTTAAAATGAGCGGTTGCAACTCTTAGTTCAGCTCACGGTTGTTTAAACCACATTCAGAACATCGGCATTTGACATAGCATTGACAGACAGAACAGCTTTGAGAGTCCTACCGGACGCTTTGATGCCTTACAAAGCTATCAGCTAAGCTACCTACAGTGCAGTCATCCGACACCCTCCCAAGATGGCGACTATGATGACGTATGCTCTGCAAATTTGCGTGAAGCGTGAGGGGAGGTCTTAATGATGTCACCGCGCTTACGCTAAGGTGAGGTGGTACCTCGCTCCGAGAGGGAGTGGTTTACGCTCTGGTTCAAAGAGAAACCGCGAACTAAGATTCAAACAAAGCGATCAAATTCTCTGATAAGGAGAAGCGAAAGAAAAGGGGGAAAAGCATGGAGGAAGATGGAAAAGAACTGAAACAGTGACCCACGGCGGGGTTATAGATAAACCACAATCAACACAGCAAAATCAAATGTAAAATGCATGCACATACAAAGAAAATATTCAGCAAAATAATTCCAACTTCGTCGTGGAATAAAAGCATTAACCTAAGCCTACAAATTTCTACGTCTGCCCAGGCACTTCTAAACACCCTGTTGGTGAGACAGAAATAAAAGGGGAGAACCCGTTACTTTGAGGTGCCTCGGGGCTGGTCCGGAGTGAAAGTCCCGGCTTCGGTCCGGAGCGCTCCGGATCACGCGACGTCCTGAACGCGTCTTGACGACCGCAGGGTCCGCAGGCTGCAGCGGGGACCAGACTGAGAGAGTTCCTTCGTCTTTCTCTCTCTCTCTGGGCTCCTAGACGCTTGTTGGGCCAAACAACGCGTCGTCCTCTCTCGATCACTGGGAGATAAGGCGGCTTCCAGTATTTGATCAGAGGGAATTAAAGGTACCTTTTTGAGTCGACCTCCTGTCTGTACAGGGAATAGTTTTGCTTCGAAAAAATCTCGGTCCAGCGAGAAACTCGAGCACGTGGCGTGGGATTGCCCCAACGGAAACAGCTGTGTGTGTGTCTTCTCGGGTTGGCAGGGCGCCAGGGAAGAAAGCCGATTGCGGGGTGTAACCGAGTTTTATCAACTTTACCCTAGCAACGTTATCGGTTGCTAGGGCGCCGGCCATTTTGGGCCGCGTTGCATGATGGGAGTTGGTGGCCATTTTGACCACCATGCATCATGGGAAATGCAGTCTGTCACGTCCTGACATGGCACAACAGGACTTTAGAACTGGGACAATGTGATCTACTTTTAGTTCTTGTGATGACATGGGCAGCAGCAATCTGCTCGCATATAAGGACTTTTAGCCACCCAGTTACCCCATACTCCTGCAGCACCACCCACAAAATATTTTTTTTAAATTAGCCTTTTTTCCATTCATGTGTTTTTATCTGATAGTTAAATGTTTACTCTTTCCACTATGCTATATTGCAAATTGATGGAGTTGTAGTTTTTAATGTCTTTAAAAATTAACCTAATTTCCTTGCATCTTGGCTTTATGCGTGTTGATTAATGATTGGATGATGTTTCTTTTCCCCAGACAGGCCATATATGATGCATTTAACAGATTTTGCCTGAAGTATCCAAGCTCACAATAGCCAAGGGAGACTGAGGCCCTGTTTACCCATGAACACGCACCATGGCTGACTGGACAGAAGAAATGACGATGCCTTTACTACAAAGATAGCAGCAAAAATCGAAAATATGTTTAATTTTCAGTTTATCCAACCAACAGTGGCAGCTGAGTACACTTTTTTAATTCCTCCAGATTATCCTGAGTTGCCTGGTGTTTGCTCAGGTAAACTAAAACTAATGTGGAAGAGTGACACCGCAGATCTGTCTGCCGGTGTTTCGACATCGAATAGAAATGTAGGCTTTATTTTGATTGACTCCTCTAGAAACCATGGAACAATTGTGATATCTAGTTTTTATTGTCATTGCTTGAATATGTACCACAATATTCCAGCTTTCCTCCTAATTTGGAAATCTCTGGATTCCACAAGTAGACAAATCTGTAATAAGTTAATGAATGTGGAAGTGTAATTACACAAGTATTAATTGAGCAGTGATTGCCTTTTTATTAAGTAAAGTGAATCAGCTTGACTTTTCCCTACTGTGTTGAGGGACACTGTATACATAATGCACATAGTGTTTTGGCTGCATAATGAAGATTTTACCTGACATTTCATCACCTTTTGTATCTTATTTTTCTGAAATAGAATTGAGCTGAGTGCCGTTGCCTTGTGTTTTATTTTTTCTTTCTTTTCTGAGAAAATCTGTGTTAGGTGCCATTCCCTGATTGTTTTCAGAGATTTATTACAACTGTGAGTCTCTTTGTTTAGTATAGGTGATGCACTACACCCAACCAAACACAAAGAAACATCCAGCCACAGCCCGTTGCTGTAAGTGATTCTAACAAATGCACTACAAAGACAAGCTGCAGTTGGAGTTGCTTGTAATATCATTAACCATTGTGTGGTTGTCTGTGTACAAACTTGCAAGATGCTGAGATGTAAATCCTGTTTTATCCAGATGAATTTTTTTATTGAACAAATTTTACAGAACAAATCCTTTTAGTGATGTGAACAAAGTGACGGATTGCTGATGTTCTTTTAGTTTGGAGACATTTAAATATTTCAGAAGTGTCTAATCCATAGGTTAAAGTTCTTCGTTGCTGCAACGGATTTCCGTCAATCGGTCAATTGTCATTATAAAAATGGCTGTTTTATCAACAGAAGTTTAGCAAAAACTGTTCAACTACATTACAACAAAGCAGAAGAAAAACCTTTGATTTAAATTTTCTGAGTTTAATAAGAAAATGTTACAGCTGCCAAATCAGATTTACAATGAAAACATCCTGTTTATGACAGCCTGGAGCGAAACAAAGTGCACCGCAGCTACTGCTTTGCTAGAGACGGAAAGAATGGAGAAGATTCTGAGGAGATTTGGACTTGCTAATATTTCACCACTTCATAAGTCAGTTCTCACATCAGTTAAAAGGCCACATACTTGAAAATTACATGAATGTTATGTTTGCACATGTGTTTTCTCTCTGTGTTCCAAACTTGACAACGTTTCAGTTGTTTTAAGAATGTGGTCTGAATTTGCTCAGCCCTGTCTGTTGCTCCACATCTGTAAAACCTGCGTGCTAGGCTGACGTCAGCGACTCGACGCTCATTAATCGCCCGATGATTGATAAAAAAATCTATTATTGAAATTAATAAAGGCTTGTGTTCATTTCCATGTTTTTTTCGTCAAGTAAAGTTTGTTATTAACCACTTTACTTGAATTTGGGGCGTCTGCAGGATTATATTTAGAATGTGCGCACAATCATCACCGCACCTGACCCACACCATCACTGTTCCTAAAACATGATGTGCGAGGCGCACAAAAACAGCAACATCGTATCACAAACCTGCAGGTCAGGTCCTCAACCACACAAGTATGCCACGTGAGTGTGACACGCATGCCGCACAGAAACAGCGCATCAATCCACAGAATGGCCCAGTGCGCACGTCTTGACGGACACTCTCACAAACACACAGAGATGTGCCTACATAGCCTATTTCACAGCGACACGGAGAAACGATTTATTTCACTAATAACACACTTCACCACTGATACACACACAGAAATACTTTTCCACTCCTTTCTGTATTCCTGAGTTCTGCGGTTTGTTACATAATTTCCCTTTCAAAAGACTATTTTTATAAGTTACCTTTCGACGACTTCTTTTGATGATTAAAAGGCTACACATGAACATTACTGTAATGAGCACGTGCACCTTTACAGTATAAATGCCTACTGATAGAGCGCAGGCTGATGAAACATCTCCTCACCCCCCCCCCTCAGATATGATAACCAACTGTTGGCAAAGTAGAGACTGGTTATTGTAATGTGGGATCTGTGTTAAATTAAAATGTATGACGTCATCATAGTGTTGGTTATGTGTCCCGCATTGTCCCTCACAAGCATCCAATTGTACCACATTTTTCTATTTGAAATCTGGTCGCCCTATGTTTAAACAGCTACAGAACCGGGGCACATGTATCTATGGCAGAGTGTGTGTAAGTGTGTTTATAGCCGAGCATGACCTGTCCCTCACAGCCTCTCCTTGACTTGATCAAGTCAGTTGCTGGAAATCAGAGAGCACTTTCAAGACTGTCAGTATCAAATGCTTATGCCTCTCATCACTGCACTTAGGGCATTGCTGCTCAGTATTAAACAGAATTGTTGACCAAACTGCAATGAAAAGGTGTTTTGTTTAAAGTCTAACTCTTGGACTGAATGTATTTTTTGCCAGATGCATTCAAATAGTCACCAGAGTAAAGAAATGTATATTATATGTGAATTATGTGCGCCGTTTGGAAGTAATTTCGATAAAACTTGCTGTATAAGCGAAAGTGCCCGAACATTCTGCATTCGGGCAGTCCCGGAATGTGACGTCACAAACAGAACTAGTACCGTGCATCAGCCTGTTAATACTACGTCTGTCGCTACCGATTTGTTAAATTTTATTAATAACTCGTACTCTACGTACAAAAAAATTATAAAAAAAAATGTCTGATACATCTTCAAACTCCCCCTCAAGCATCGCCGACTCTGATACCGAATATATATACGAAGAAACGGAGTTTGAACAAGGTGAACCTGAGGAGACTATATCTAACGCTGCCCAAGACATAGAGCCCATGCTCCATTGTAAGTACCCCTCACAATCCTCGCTCGTGAAGTGTGAATTGCATAAAACACTTTTGTCACTGCCAGCAATCCAGTCCTTTCGCGTTTCTTTTACGAATTTATCCCATTTCTTTCGGACCTTTTGATCCACCGGCCAAGTATGTAGCGCTACTTTCTGCCCTGCACTATACCGCGGTGAAGTTGGTTTGACATGGACATTCAAGCTCCGCGGACTCAGCGGAGCACTCTTGAGAAACAAAAATCAAATCAGATTTGTTGACGGTCCCACCGCGTATGGGAGAATGGAGCAGCTGAGAGACACTGGCCGAAATCAGAGTCCTTCAACCGGATCAACCGTGAGCAAGATCCCGCTGACTTCGCGGAGGTTGAATGCCCAATGTCAAGCCAACTTCACCGCGGTCTGCACTTACAGCCACCAACTACGGCGTTTTTTTTTAATAGGCGTACATGTACAATGTATGCAAACCCTCTGGCATGAGTCTGTGAAAAGGATTAATAGGACAAAAACACCGAAATAATCCTTAGTGAACAATTGTAGCTACCGGGCGTGTCGTCCTCTCTGCTGAAGCGCTGTGTGTCCGCTGTGTCTTCGCTTTCTGATGTTAAACAAACATGTCTGAACGTCCATCCATCCATTTTCTGACCCGCTTAATCCCTCATGGGGTCGCGGGGGTTGCTGGTGTCTGTCCCGATGTACAATAACTCTTAGCCGTCCAGTGGTTTCATGGCCTTCCATGCTCTCTCGTGTGTGCTGCCTGCCGTGTTTATAAGGTAGCTGTGTATGTCGCCGCACGGAACCCTTGGCCAGCATTTCACAGACTCGCTCCGTCCCTTCAGGCTTTTGCTGTATAAATCTGGCAATATGATACCATCAACCATCAACTTACTCTTAAAACGATCTTGTGATACGTTATCTAAAGAAGAAAAATACGCCGAGAACTCGTAAGTTTCCTTCCAGTCCGGCGCGCATGCGCGAAAACCCGGATGAAAACAATAGCAGTGAACTGGTCTATAAGCGACACTAAAAGGCATTTTATTGTGGACTTAGTTCGGCGATTTTTTTTTTAAAGCGCTTGCTCAAAGTAGACGTGGATCAGTAGATTTGGTGTGTGAAAGAAGATACTGGAAAACATGCATATACCCTTGTTCGCCGTACCGGTTGTACAACGTAAACGCCTGTGTGTTTCTATGCAAGTTCGCTGCGCGCATTCTCGGTGTTCTTGAACTGACGTCACACGTCGGAAATGGCCGATCGTAAACGAAAACAACACCAAATTCGGAATACCAAAATCGGTGTATAAAATGCGCAATATTTCATATTTAAACTTAATTTGAACACTTTTGACACACAAATATTCAAAGTTTACCTTGTTCTGGAAGTTATTCAACGGTTTTCAGGATATTTTTCAGTCCAAGAGTTAGACTTTAAATGCAGATGAGTCAACAAATGCAAACAGAATTATTAATCTACCAGTGTGATTCTATGATGATGACGGGTAAAGTGTTGACTGGCCTCCCGAATAGTCAATACTGCAGATGCAGTAACTGTCACACGTTGAATGAAAATGAATATAAACCTACACAGAAAAAAAATCAAATGTCTTTCATTTGTATGATAAAATTCTAAACTCTGTCAAACTACCAAATAGCTGAAATAGCGCCCCGCCCCTTTGAGCATGCTCATGGACTTCAGTTCAGCGTTCAACACCCTCATCCCACAGCATCTGGTGGAAAAACTGGAACATCCGGGCTTCAGCACACCCCTTCGCAACTGGCTGCTAGACTTCCTCACCTCCTGACCTCAGTCGGTCCGGGTCGGACAGAACACCTCTGATGTCATCACCCTCAGCAAGGGCTCCCCTCAGGGCTGCGTCCTGAGCCCCCTGCTGTTCACCCTGATGACACACGACTGCGTCCCCAGGTTCACCACCAATCACATCGTGAAGTTTGCAGACGACACGACGGTGGTGGGCCTGATCAGAGACGACAACGACCGGGACTACAAAGAGGAGGTGGAGCAGCTGGTGGGCCGGTGCAGAGACAACAGCCTGATCCTGAACGTGGAGAAAACGGAGGAGATCATCGTGGACTTCAGGAAGAACCGGCCTCGCCATGCTCCACTGCTCAACAGCTCAGCTGTGGAGGTGGTCAGCAGCACCAAATTCCTCGGGGTGCACATCACGGACAACCTCACCTGGTCTGTGAACACCACGTCACTGGTGAAGAGGGCACAGAAGTGCTTGTACTTCCTGCGGAGGATGAGGAGAGCCCACCTGCCCCCGCCCATCCTCACAACCTTCTACAGAAGCACCATAGAGAGCATTCTGACCAGCTGTCTCTCTGTGTGGTGTGGAGGCTGCAGCGCCTCCGACCGGAGGAACATGAGGAGAGTGGTCAGGACAGCAGAAGGAATCATCGTGTGCTCCTCTTCCCTCCATTAAGGAAATTTCATCCCAGCGCTGCATTTCCCGAGCCCATAACATCATCAGAGACCCCTCACCCCCCCCCCTTAAATAAATAAGTTACGCTTTTTTGATATCCTTTCTCCAGCTGTAAAAAACAGCCAGGCACAGATGAGGCTGGAGTGCAGAGAAAATATAATGAAAGGCAGAAGAGGTTTGGATAGATTATTTGGTTTTTCAAGTATATTATAGGATCCTGGGACCCTCTGCCAAGTATCTGTGCATCTCCTGGATGGCTTCAGCTGTGGAACATTGGTCTGCCTGCCCACTTCGATGTCAAGATTTTGCCAAAGTTTTTCTAAAAATAAAAAAAATTGGATTTTAGTACATGGTTTACAAATATATAATGTTCAATAACATGCCTGAAGTGGGGGCAGAAAGTTGTTGCAAAGATGTTCCTGGCTCGGACTCATTTGTGCGGATTTCCAGGTGATCCTGACTTCAAAAGACAATGGCTTGTAAATATTCATCAAGACAAATTCAAGCTAACACCGCATAGCAAAGTTTGCAGCCTTCACTCCGGATCAGCTTCTTCAGCCTAAGACTGCTGGTGGGAGAATAATGGTGAATAAAGGAGCCGTCCCTGTGTTATTGCAATGGAACAACTTCTGTGTTCCATTGAAATATATAAATTTTATTAAACTGAGATAAGGGTTAAATAAGTGAAAAGGACTAGGAAGAAATTAACAAACTGAAAAGTAGTGGTATTCTGTTCTGTTCTTGGTTATGTATATATACATTTTCTCTTTATCTACTGGTTACTTTTGTTTATAAAAACCTGTTTGAAATAAATTACTAAATAAATATGGATCTTTATATATTTTGAATGTGTTTTTGCTTGTTCTCAACCTCAACATGTCCTCCAGACACAGAAAATTACACGTCTGCGAGTTCACATTGAGCGGGTAATCCATCGAGATAAAGAAAACAAACTCTTTGATTCAGTTATTCCTTTATCTATTGTTGACACCATTAATGAACTTTTTGCAGTGGCTTGCCTGCTAATCAATTATCCAAACAAACCTCTGGTCAGGGCATGGACTAAATAAAGTGAACGAATGTGTAGTTCACTTTAGGTGTTTTCCCAACCCTTTTCCTAAAGCCACATTGGCCTGATTGCAGTTCAGAAAATGCCTGTTATTAATCAAAATCAGCAAATCAGCAGGCTGATGATAAAATGGTGTCAAGTTATGCTTTCAATTTGTGCAGCTTCCCCACTTGAAAAGGATGGGAGAGATTACTCAGTTCTAAACAGCTGGATTCCACTCAATAACCAACATTATTCCTTTTTTCTTCTCTTTATTTTTGAATATGTTTGTGAAGACAGGTGATCAAAATGGTCTCAATGCAGGTAAAACCCTTAAAGCAAACCAACAAATAAGAAATAAATTACAAAATCATGTAAAAAATTTCTCAGTCAATTAATATTTACACAAGAAAAACAACAAACTGATACACAACCTTAAAGAAATAAATGTAAATTTAAATTTCTCTACTTGTATCCCATAAATAATAAACACCACCATGCAAACTCTACAGTGCATCATCAAAATTTTTAAATACCTTAATATTCTAATTATAAATAAGTACACAACCTTACATTTATTTTAATTTATATAATCTAATTTGTGAATGTTATAACAATAAATTATATTCCTTTAGATTATATTCTTTTGGCAATTATAAATGTTAATGGCCATAATATCCCATTAAAATTACCTGTTTACCTGTAAGATGTTTTAACTTTAAACTTATACAAATTACTATTAAATCACCAAAAATAGCATTTGAAAAACCCCATCATATTTTATAATAAATCAATTCATCTATGCATTATTTTATAAGATCAGAGGACATTGCAGATGTTATCTTAAAGAACTTATAAACCGAACAAAATCAAAATCAGCTTGCATGGCTTGGCTAATGCTAACTGCATACAGTCCGGGAGCAATCAAGTTCTAACAGGCGCCGATCCGTCACAGAGTACATAATCGTTCTTACCGGCTGCCACTCTGCTTGTTTGTGATTGTCTCCCACTCTGCACAGGCTTTTTATACAAATTGCTTTTTTGTTTCCCCAGCCACCGTCACTTCGGTCTTGTTTTGGTTGACGGTGCAGTGTGCACCGGGTTTTATGCAGTGTTGCCAACTCCTCAGTAAGGAAAGTAGCTATTGGCTGTGCTAAAAGTCGCTAGATTCAAGGAATACATGCTGAAAATCTGAGCTCATTACACCAAAACATTGATTTTAGGTGAATTTTCCTAGTTTTCAAGTTTTTTTTTTCACACTTTTGGAAATAGACCCCACCCACTTGTTTCAATCATTACCATATTTAATACTTTAGTTCAGGGCTATGACAAGAAGGGAATAAAGAAGCTTTTGTAAAAATCCAAACAGCCATTCTTGCGTAGTAGATTTCTTGACATCACAGCGCCCCCTAGTGATCCTCAAACGCGGGACACGTGTGCAAAATCTTATTTGGAGAATGGGTTATGATGGACATGTTAAAATCTGTTATGGTTTTAGAATAATCAGCAATTACATTTAGAGCTAGCTAGCTAACAATCACTTATTTTAGCATTACTTTTCGAAAAAGTCAAAATTAAAAAATCCGCCGCCATTACTTTTTTTATTTGTCCATTACACGGTTATATATGGAGTTTTGCGCGGATTGCACAAAAAATGTAGGAGGAGTTTAACAAGAAAGGTTTAACCTTTGTAGCCATGTAGCTCAAAAAGTAGCTAGTAAACGAAGGGTGTGCCAATTCCCTTTATGATGCAGAATCATCCAATAAACAAAGTGATGTGAAGTTTTTGAGTGTGGGACCAGTAGTTATTGGCTGAAACACACTGTCCTTCGTTATAGCGCCCCCTAGTTGTTGAGGGGTCTGAATTTCTGGGTTTGAGTAGCGGTGCATATTCTGTACTTAGATACCGGATTCAATTGATTCGTCACAAGTCCGCATGGGCCGCACAACGCGTTTCAGCAGAGAATTGGAAGAAGAATAAATAATGAAAAAACGGACAAAAAACAATAGGGTTCTGTGCTCACAGAGCAGACGAACGGCTATGCCTTGCATAGCCCGTTCTTTCTGCACTGTGGGCTTGGAACCCTAATAATTTTCTTTTAATGAAAATCCATGGAGCTCGCATTTCTACGCTGATCTACTCTGGTGCTCAATGGACCATGCCACATACCCACCAGCTCTTCTATTTGAGGTCCCTGTTGAATGTCAACAGAAGAGGGGGGCTTGTGGGGTCTAATTGACATAACAGGCCGTTCAGGGATTTGGGCCTGTGCATAGACGGTTTTTGGTTAAAACAGAAAAGTTTTGTTGCATTTATAATGTTTGTGTACACCACAACGGCGCACAATTTGAAAACAAGTTCAAGAATGGAAGGATTCAAAAACATCCTGATCTCCATTGTGTAAACCATAATCTGCCTGTATGGGGAAGCCCTGACACATGCGCAGTATGACTGTAATCAGAATTTAGGCAGAGTGTTTTATGTGCATGTTATTGAGTTTCAAACACCATACCGCGTACTAATGGCATATCAGGGAATTTCCGGTTTTAATGTCTTTACTAGTGTCAGGTGCACGGACATCGAATTAAACAGTCATGTGGATGGATGTGTTGCCCACCGAGTTCACGGGCTCTGCCCATTTTTCATTGAATACTAGGGAGACTAAACCTCCCCTGTGAATTTTGTAAATACTTGATCAAATATGCATTGTTAAACATCATAAATGTAATTAAACTGCATTAAATGTGCGTTAAAATCCACTTAATTTCATGAGTATGTTGCGCACTAATCATCTCAGAAAAGGAGTGTTAAGCAGAACTCTTTCCATGGTTTCTGGAGTTTATTATTTCAGAGTGCTTCACAAAAGCTATTTTCACCCACACAACATCGTAAATAAATTACAAAATCCCAGCGTTATTGCACCGTTTTTCACTTTGTTAAAGTTTTTTTTGTTTGTTTCTTTACCATTGTAGAGAAGGAACTTGTGAGTTGGCTTGTTAGCCCAGCCACGATGGCAGCAGACCGTCTTGCTGCTAACATTGTGGACATGCTTTTAGGGAAGACATTTGATAGTCCTCCTTATGAGGAAAACATACAATTAAAGAGCAGGGCAGAGCAACACCAAATATTAGCTTAGTTCAAAAGAAAGGTAAAGGAAACAGGTAATTTCAACTCACCTGTTACAATAAGGTTAACTGGCTCACAGGGAGTGCCGTTACAAATAAAATGTATTGTTGGCCATGTCTTGAAACCATCTCAGGGATGTGTTGTTTGGTCAAAGATGGGATTTTCAGATCTGAATAATTTTGAAAGCAGATACAAAAAACATGAACAGAGCAAAGGACGTGGTTTCATATGCAAGGTTAAGTTGTTTGGGGAAGGTCAGGGTTGAACATCTTCAATGAAGGTGTGCGCACTCAGGTAACAACACACAATGAAACTGAAAAAAATAGTGCCTTCTTGAATCGACTTACTGATGTTACTTCTTTACTTGGCTGCCAAAAGCTGGCATTCAGGGGGCATGATGAGGGCAGTGAATCAGCCAATAAAGGAAATTACAGAGAATTTACAGAAACATTAGCAAAATATGACTCTGTCCTGGGGTCCGTTCTTCGTACGTTGCTTAAAACATCCAAGATCAAATGACACATCCAAGATGATTTCATCCGGCTAATCATGATCCGGCTAATTGGGTTCTTCGAACACACCTGCTGTTTAGGATTAGTATCGCAGGATTGAGTTATCTGAGACAACTGCGCGTTCATGCGTTTGTTTAAAAGGGGAAATGTATCGATAGTAGAAACATTGATCAGCAACGCTGCTATTGGCTGTTCAGCATGGCCAAAGAACGCCCACAGTTTTTCTCCCAAGCAGAACAAGAGCTTTTAATGGAAGGTTATGACGAATTTGAGTCATTAATTAAAACACCTCAAAATCTGTTAAAGCCAGGAGAGAGGGCTGGCAAAAAGCAGCAGACAAATTAATGCGTAAATACTGTCCAGGGTAGATGTTTCTATCACTTTCTACAGTATGAATTTTTGCATTTTAATAATCTCATATTTACTTTGTTCTTTTATGTCAGAGCCTCTACGGGACCCACTAGAACATGGGGACAAGTAAAAGTGAAATACAAGAATATTCTACAAAATGGTAGTCTTTAATTATTATACTTTATTTTAAAAAAGCACTTGTTATGTCAAGAGATCCAAATTTCGGTGTCATTCCTTAGACACGGGAAGTAAAGGACATGTGCAAACTGGGAATTTTAACAAAAAAAAAAATCTTTATCCATAAAAAATGAAAATTTTCCTTTTCCAAGTCACCACAGTTTACACGGCAAAACTGTATTGCGTGGCTAGATAATCCATCCATAGTTTTTTCTAATACAATATACGGCTGGACAGGAAGCAAGCCTTTCAAAGTAAACTAAACTTCACAATAAAATGGCCCGAACAAATCTTCTTACTGAATAGGATAAAAATAAAAAGCAAACCAAATAACTTAAATATTTTAGATTTATGGCTCCAACACCACTTTTTCCTCTTTAAAAGCCACTGTTAAATGATGTGTTTGTCAGTTTATAACAGCCACCAAGAAAATCTCTCTACTGTCGCGCTGCGCTCAAGGATCCTGTCTATTGCGCAATACGCGATTAATTCGAAAAACTCTGCAAATTATTCTTGCACCTTCCGCAACAGGTTGCAGTCGTAAAAATGGACATGGCTACGGCAGACTTCCCTATCTCCTCCGCTTATACAGCCGTGATCTAATCTTGTTTACATGAAATAAGCCTGCTCTCGAGCAGGCTTAAGCTGGCGCACATGTTGCTATGACAACAAGTGCAGGATGTCTTTCGAAGAACCAAACGATCCAAGATCATGCCAAATCGTCAACAATGAAATCCTGCTAACTGAGTTAGCGACGTACGAAGAACGGACCCCTGGCCTCACAATTCCAATCATCAGCTGTGTTTTCTGGTATGTCTCATTCCATCCAAAATGATCTGATTTCTGCTATTGCAACTGTTTCTGATGAGATCAAAAGGGAAATTCGAAGTGCCACATTTTTTGGATGGCAGATGGCAACCTACAGATTTATCATGCCATGCACAGATGTCTATCATTGTTCGTTACGTGGATAGTGCAGGAAAAATACAGTTTCATTGGGTTTTTTGATGTGTCCGAAGGACCAGGTGCACATCATGCAGAGCTACAGTTTCAGAGAAAAACTAGTGGCCCAAACCTATGACACGGCTGTGGTCATGGCTTCTTCACTCAATGTCCTGCAGGTCAAGGTTAAAGAAATAGCCCCCAGTGCTACATTTGTGCATTGCTATGCACACAAGCTGAACCTAGTATAGACCCCTTGCATTTGACGTCACAGTCACGTGATCGGGGGCGCGCGCCTCCATCTTGGTGGGCACGCTAGCCTGACAGCCCGTCTACTACATGACAAAACGGGTGATTTAGAGCGTACTTTTAGTTAGTTTATTTTTGGAATCTAAACAATGCCTACCACTTGTTGTGCTCCCGGTTGCACAGAGAGGCATTCCAAATCGTTGGATGTACGTTTCTGTCGTTTACCAAAGGATGAGGAAAGAAGAAAGAAATGGATATTTTCAATGAAAAGAGCGCAGGCAGACACTCCAAATGGACTGGGGGAGCCATCATACTCCGGTAAATACAACTTAATTCTGCTCTATTCATTGTTCTACTTAAATAGCGGCGGAGGGGAGGTGGCGATCGCTACACGGGCCGGAGAAGCGGAGTTAATGCGCTACAGCAGCCGCCGCTGTCTGAAGCAGCAGACAGCGGCGGCTTCTCCGGCCGGTGTAGCGATCGCTACACGGGCCGGAGAAGCCGCTGTTGCTGCTGTAGCCGCCGCTGTCTGGAGCAGCAGCTCTCCGGCCCGTGTAGCGATCGCTACACGGGCCGGAGAAGCCGCTGTTGCTGCTGTAGCCGCCGCTGTCTGGAGCAGCAGACAGCGGCGGCTCTCCGGCCGGTGTAGCGATCGCTACACCGGCCGGAGAGCCGCTGTTGCTGCTGTAGCCGCCGCTGTCTGGAGCAGCACCTGCTTCTTGCTGCTCCAGACAGCGGCGGCTCTCCGGCCAGTGTAACGATCGCCACCTCCCCTCCCGCCCGTTCACGGGCATACACTCTACGAGTTTTTCAGTCGTGGTACTTATATTCAGCTACGGAACCGCGGGGTTTAAAAGATCACCGCTCACGACCTGTGTACGGCGCGACCGGAGTGCTCATACTGTTCGTGCCCCGGTGGGTGACAGGGACCCAGACCACGGGAGGCACCGGGCGTCAGGGGGAACGGAGGGGAGAGAGGAAAGACGAGACGCGCCGCCGGCCCGCACCCCCGTACGGAAAAAGACGGCCAGCGCGTACAGTGTACGCCCGGCTAAGTTATGAGAATAAAAAACATTAGACTCACCCTTCCACGGACAACTGCTACATCATTCGGGTAACAAACAGACAGTTCACGTATCCATCCATCTCAGGGTGCTAAATGATTGCCTCAGTCAAGAGTATTTTTTGCTACTCCCACTGGTTTTTACACTTTTTTTCTCCAAAATATACAAAGAGAATGTCACTTCTTGAGTCTGTAGGGTGTTCAAAACTGCACAAAAATGCTCCTGCTAGGTGGAATTTTACATCTCGCATTGTGAGCACAGTGGCAAACAATTATGATACCCTGCTACAGGTTTGTGAAAAGCTTGTATCTGAAAAAAAAACATGGATGATGAGACAATAGACTGTGACAAATGGTACATAATGAAGAAGGAAGACTGAGTTTGTTTTCCTTTAGTACACATACCACCAAATCTTCAGTGAAACTTATGTTGTTTTTGACTTTGTCCAGCAGAGGGCTAATGGATGTGGGTTTTGCAAAACTAAAATTGAATGTCTCCTGACCTTTGTCAAGGAGAAGAGGTCAGAAGAGGCTTTTCAAGTTGTTTATTCAAAAGCAGCAAATCTCAAAACAGACCCTCAAGATGAGCCCATGAGAGACTGCCGCTAGTCACAAATGCCTGACCCCCAGGATCACTTCAGAAAGCTGTCCATGGCTATTGCTGACAATCTGACAAAATAGATTTCAAGGTGTTTTCCAAACTTAGAAAGTCTGCAGTTTCTGGAACTGGTCAATCCAGGGAAGTTAGTGTTTCCAAAACAGGCATTCCAAAGTGTCTTGAACATATATGGTAATTTATTTGATTCAGGCAGACTAAAATCTAAAATTCAAGTTCTATATTCAAATTATGACTTGCAAGGGAAGAGAGTAAAACTGTGTGACCTTTTTGTATTTTTTAAAGACATGGTGCAATGTCACAGCTGTACAAGCTGTTGTGTTTGGTTTCCACAATAGGAGCTACATCAGCTGGTGTAGAATGCAGCTTCTCTTGCTTAAAAAGAGTCAAGTCATACATGCGCAACACAATGGGCCAAGACCGTTTAAGCAAACTTACTCTACTGGCCATTGAGAGGAAGTTGGTCAAATCAATGGAAATGACAGTTGGTATGACAGGGTCATAGACCATTTCCTGTAAAAAGAGAGAAGGGCTGATTTTGTAATGTGTTTTATGTTTCAAAATTTGTTAATGCAATACATTATGTTTGGATTTAATTAACACCACTGAGCCTCCCCTGTTTCAGAGAGCAGCAGTCACCACTGCTGTAGGCCTACGGGTCATTAAGAAACAGCTACATTTTTAAGATCAAAATTAAACTTTGACCTTTTGCTTATGGAGGACCAGGAGAGTCACTGAAAAAGAAATACAACCATTTCAATTTTAACATTTAAATCATACAACAGCGTTTTGTAATTGCACATTGTGAATTGAATTATTCAAGAGCATTGTAAATTGTATTTATTAATCCATTATCCAAATCCTACTTCTAAATGGAGATTTAAAAACCACAATTCATAAATCTGATTATAAATAACTTTTCTTATCCAACATTTAACAACATAATTACGTCTTTTTCACATTGCATTTTCAAATCCTTTTTGCAATTGCATTTTCTTTTTACTTTACCCTCTCCATTGAGCATTTCCGTGACCAGCTCTCTGATTGGTTACACAGCCACACTTGGATCACAACACGACAGCAAACTTAGGAGGTATTGTGTACTCGCCAGAATTGTTCCTAGAGCTCCTGTCACACATGAAGGACAAAGCAGCAAGCAACATTTGGAGCACCACAATAGATAATTTAATCAATTTGGCTAACTGCATTGACAGTGCAGGTGCTGATGATGCAAGTGCTTTAAGGAGACTTCTGCAGATAAGGCAAAACTTTGAAGCAGTGGTCCTCAATTCTGGTCCTCAAGGTCCAGTGTCCTGCAGCTTTTTGTCCCTGATCCAACACACCTGAATCAAAAGGCTGAATTTACATCCCCAGTCAAGTTCTCCAGAGTCCTACTAATGACTTGATTATTTGACACAGGTGTGTTGAAGCATTGTAACAAATAAAAGTTGCTGGACACAGGCACTCAAGGACCTGAATTGAGTACCACTGCTTTAAAGCAGCCATTTAGCACCCAGAAGACGAGTTTCTCTCAAAATTTGATGTCAAACTTTACTTCACCAAATTGGAGATGTCCGTGAGTTTCCACTCTGTTTGGAGTTACAAAGTGAACAGCTGGAGCAGCAAATGAGGCTGGGAATCTCTCCTAAACAAATAGTGGCTCATTTTTGTCGCTAAAAACTCTCCAATGAAGAGTTGTCCAGTGGGGTCTGAGGTAAGACTTTTTTTTCCTGTGATAAGGCTAAGAAAAGCATTTCATGGCACCTATCTAAAGAGACATTATAATGTTATGTTTTTTATTATATGTTCAACTTTTTATTCGATTCCATTTTATTTATATAGCGGCAAGTCACAACACATCTCAAGGCACTTTACAAAGTCAGACTCAGTGAAATCATACACACAGATTGATCAAAAGTTTCCTAAGGACACCCAGCAGATTGCATCACATCTTGACAAGCAGCATTCACTCCTCCTGAAAGAGCGTAGAACCACAGTGGACAGTCGTCTGCATTGTCGATGGCTTTGCAGCAATCCCTCCTACTCATTATGCATGAAGCGACAGTAGAGAGGAAAACTTTAACAGGAAGGAAAACCAGAGTCACTGTGACTGGTCATCTGCCACGACCGACTGGGGGTTAGAGAAGACAGAGCGGAGACACACATCGATCCAGGAATCCTTTCTATGTTATATGGTAATGGCAGATGGTAATAATCATCTTTATTGTCATTGCAACATCTGCCTACCCTGGATGGTGTCAGTTAATAGAACGCCAGACCAGGTGTACCTACTATGAAGAGAGAAAAAAACAACTAAAAGTTGAACTATCATACAATGCAAATTGGAAAACAGTAGAACTCAGCAGCGTGAGACCCTGATGTCCTCCAGCAGCATAACTATAACTACTATAGTTCATGGTAACCTAAGCTACTCTAACTATAAGCTTTGTCAAAAAGGTAAGTTTTAAGCCTAGTAGACAGGATGTCTGCCTCACGGACCAAAACTGGGAATTGGTTCCACAGGAGAGGAGCCTGATAACTAAACGTTCTGCCTGCCATTCTACTTTTAGAGACTCTAGGAACCACTAGTAGACCTGCAGTCTGAGAGCGAGGTGCTCTGTTAGGAACTTATGGGGTAAACAGAGCTCCAATATATAACGCAACTTGATTATGAAGGGCTTTATACGTGAGAAGGAGAATTTTAAATTCTAATCTTGATTTAATATAAAGTCAATGAGGGATGCTAAAATTGGAGAAATTTGATCTATCTTGTTGATTTTCATCAGAACTCGCTGCAGCACTATGGATCAGCTGAAGACTGAACTGCATTTTGTGGACTTCAATTCAATTTTATTTATATAGCGCCAATTCATGAAACATGTCATCTCGAGGCACTTTACAAAGTCAAAATCAATCATATTATACAGATTGGTCAAAAATTTCCTATATAAGGGAACCAGTTGATTGCTTCAAAGTCCCGACAAGCAGCATTCACTCCTGGAGAAGCGTAGAGCTACAGGGAGAGTCGTCTGCATTGTACATGGCTTTGCAGCAATCCCTCATACTGAGCAAGCATAAAGCGACAGTGGAAAGAAAAACCACCCATTAGCGGGAAGGAAAAACCTCCAGCAGAAGCGGGCTCAGTATGAACGGTCATCTGCCTCGACCGACTGGGGGTTACAGAAGACAGAGCAGAGACACAGCAAGAGAGACAAACAAGCACAGAAGCAAACATTGATCCAGTAATCTGTTCTACATTAGATGGTAATAGCCGGTGAGCTGTCTTCTCTGGATGATGTCTCAGATAACAGATCGCCAGACCAGGTGTACCTACTATGAAGAAAAAAAGACAGAGAACAAAAAGTTATAAGCAGAAATTATGACAAGCAATGCATAATAGGGGGTTTTCAGGTGACGTCACGCTCAGGTGACTACTCAGCGCGTCCGCCATATTGGGTGTCAGTCGTTTCGCACCGTTGACCTGCATTGTATGACGCCTTAGGCAGTATTGGAAGTGAACAATGGGGAAAACGTGTTTAATGGTTGGTTGCACGGCCCGTGGAGGTGGAGAAAACGCTCTATCGCCTACCAGCCGTAATAGCTGTTTTGTTTTTTCAGTGTGAAAAAACAAAACAGCTCTCTGAACAACAACGTCACCTATGGCTGACACGGATATCCAGGTCCGATTTGGACGGTGTTAAGCTGGAATACGCCAGAGTCTGCGGTGCTCACTTTGTCACAGGTAATTAACTGTTAAGTATTTAAAACATGTAAGAATATATTAATAATAGGGCTTGGGCGTCATGACGTATTACTTTCCGCGGCTGCCATGTTGACTGCCTCCGCCGCCTCTACTGCCTATGACTACCGCGTACTGTACTCCCTCTCTCAGCCGTGTTTTAATTTGATTAATTTCACCTTAACTTGATTTCAACCATGGTAAACCGTTGCTGTATTGTGGGCTGTAACAGCGCAACACATGATCGCCATGGGAAAAACATAGAAACGGGTTAAATTTCCACCGCTTTCCTGCCTGGAGGCGCAACCACGGAGAACAAGTGTCAAAGATAACGAAGAGTCGTCGGCTCGCTTGGATCGCGGCTGTAAGACGACCGAACATAACTTTCCACAGTATCCCGATGTCAATGAGAGTGTGTTCTAAACCGTTGAAACACATAGCAGCTAGTTAAAAGTACATTACATGCGTGAGTGTTTGTTAGCAGGTGCCAGAGCCCGTCTGAGCACAGCTTACCTTTGAACGAGTTACTGTGTTCCCAATGTTTGCTGGCTTTATGATCTGCAGCTCCTACCGGCGCCTACCGGCGTAAATACGGTAAATACAACTTAATTTTGCACTGGTCATTGTTCTGCTTAAATAATTAAAGCCGCGAGCGGCGTCGATCAGCCCTGCAGCCAAGCGCCTTCGCGCACCGCTGGCCGTCAGCCACCGCAGAAGCATGCGACGCATTTGCGTCGGATTGTTTACATGTTTACCATCTTATTAAAACTCACCCGTCCACGTATGATGGCGATTTCCTTGATGTACATAACTTCGACATCTCGTACCCAACCAGATGTGAACTGGTTGTGAGCCTCTAGACCCTTGTAAGCTATCATTTCCTCAAGAGTGTGCAGAGGGTTTTCACCGAACACCAGGTAATGCACTATGTCGCCGTGCTCTACATTTGGCCAATCATCTGGATTACGGCTAAACAAGGCACCGTGGTCGATCACGGAACATTTCCTCAGATATACGTCCTTATCTGGTCGCTCTAGCGTGCTGGCGTACTTATCCATTCGCGATACGATAATACGTGTACGACAACTAGAGATAAGGAAGTGTGCCACCCAATATGGCGGACCGGAAGTTGGCCAGTGACGTCAGTGAAAACCCCCTATTGAAGAACAGTAGAACTCGATAGAGTGAGAAAAATAGATCCTGATGTCCAGTAGTCTAAGCCCATAGAAGCACATCCCCATAGGTAGGTCAGGGCAACATAAGCCACTCTAGTTATAAGCTTTGTCGAAAAGGAAAGTTTTAAGATTAGTCTTAAAAGTAGACAGGGTGTCTGCCTCACGGACCAAAACTGGGAGTTGGTTCCACAGGAGAGGAGCCTGATAGCTAAAGGATCTGCCTCCCATTCTACTTTTAGAGACTCTAGGAACCACCAGCAGACCTGCAGTCTGAGAGCGAAGTGCTCTGTTAGGAACATACGGGGTAATCAGAGCTCTGATATATGATGGAGCTTGATTATTAAGGGCTTTATACGTTAGAAGAAGAATTTTAAATTCTATTCTTGATTTAACAGGAAGCCAATGAAGGGAAGCTAAAATTGGAGAAATATGATCCCTTTTGTTGATTTTCATCAGAACTCTTGCTGCAGCATTTTGGATCAGCTGAAGACTTTGAACTGCATTTTGTGGACTTCCTGATAGTAAAAAATTACAATAGTCCAGCCTTGAAGTAACAAATGCATGGACTAGTTTTTCAGCATCACTCCTGAATAGAATATTTAAAATTTTGGCAATATTCCAGAGGTGAAAAAAGTCACCCCTGTAAACCTGTTATATAGGGATTTAAATGACATATCCTGGTCAAAAATAACACCAAGGCTTTTTACTTTTTTACCTGAGGCCAAATTAATGCCATCCAGATTAGGTAATTGATTAAGAAGTTTATTTTTGAGGATTCTGGTCCAGAGATGACAACTTCTGTCTTGTCAGAATTTAAAAGCAGGAAATTTAAAGTCATACAGGTTTTAATATCATCAAGACACAGGTGTATGGTCGAAGTAAATGATTCATGGATGACTATAGCTGAGTGTCATCAGCATAACTGGAAATTTAATCCCGTGCTGTCTGATAATTATTATTTTGTGATTTTTCACATCTCTAGTGGCTGGCTTTTTATGAAAGTAGGCTGACAGGAAGGGGGGTGAGACATGCAGCAAAGAACCGTGGGTCGGATTCGAACCCGAGTCGACCATGTTGAGGACTAAGGCCTCTGTATATGGGTCGCGCTACCCACTGCGCCACGAACGCACCCGCTGTCTGATAATTTTACCAATCAGAAGCATATAGAAAGAGAATTGACCCAAGGACTAAACCCTGTGGTACTCCTCAAGTGACCCTAGCGTTTGAGGATTTAATATTAACACGAACAAACTGGAATCTGTCAGACAAATAAGATTTAAACCGGCCTAATGTTTTTTTTCAGTATTAACAGAAATTGTCAAATGGATAACGCCTGCCAGTCTAAAGATCTCTGCATCAAAATGTAATAATGCTGCTTATTCTATGGATTTTTCTGCTCATTTTTATGTAACTAAGTCCAAAATGATTTTATTTAATGTAGAGTTAAGGATCTACATTTCAGGATCTTAGGAAAAACATTTGTTAAACTCAATTAAATTTTATTTATATAGCGCCACGTCCTGTCAAGGCAATTTTAAAAATTCTACCTTTTGCTGAACTTGTTATAAATATGGTAAAGCTATGTTTCTCAAGACCAAAAACAATTAACCTCAAAGTTTTAATTTACGTTGATGGTAGGAAGTGTTGGGTAGGGTCCATGCTGTAGCACCATGTGACATAACACATGGAAAGCATTATTCTCTACAAGTGTAACCTCCTCTCTTAACCATGGTCACAAATTTGGAGAAGCAGAATCTCATTCTGGTCACTTCACAGTCACTCTGCTGCAAATGGCTTGGCCTGAATATACCACAGAACCACACCATCTGCAAAAAGCAAGGATGACTTCCAGAGGTTCCCATACCAGCCAGCCTCCTCCCCTTAGCCCTTACATGTGAAAAGCCTAGCTTGCATTTCAATACAAATTTACACAGGGAATCTGAAATTCCTGGGGTTTTACTTTCACTGGAAAAAGGTCCTGTTCTGAAGGTAAGACGTTTCAACAATATACTGGAGGGAAATAAGTGTGCACAACTCTAAAAAGAAAAAAGGGGGAGTAGTTGCGTGCATGGTTCTGGAATAACACAAAAAGTCTTGAAAACCAGTAATCCCAAATTGCTGACAGAAGGATTTCTGCGAGAAATGGTGTGAGATCTTAATTCAATTCAGTTTTATTTATATAGTGCCAAGTCACAACACATGTCATCTCAAGGCACTTTACAAAGTCAAATTCAATCAAATCATATAGACAGATTGGTCAAAAAGTTTGCTACTTCCGAAATGTTTGATAATCGGTTAGAGAATCCTTTTCAGAGTTCTAGAATAGATTTTCCCAGGGAAGCTGAGAAGTACCCTTTTGGAACATTCCAATCTGTCACTCCTAAGGTGTGTTGATCCTCACAATGTTCAGAGCCTTCAGCATTTCAAGATAAAACACATCCCTTCCTGATGAAGGGGAAGTCCGGTATTACACAATTTTTCACAAAATTCTGCGACTCTAGGGGGGCGCCGTTTTGCTGACTCCTCCAGAACAAACCTATTTCCCCTCATGTGCACAAAATACAAAATCTCGCAGTCCCAAATGGGGAAACAAACTATACAAACCATAAGGCTTTGTGATCTAACAACTGTAAATGGAAAGAATATTACGTTAGTTGATATATTTCTATCACGAATAAGTAATTTCGTTGCATATCAGATATCATACATTAACTTCTTTCAATTTATTTTTTAAAGTCTATGCTTTTAAATGCAAACAATATTTGTATTAATAATTAATGCCACCATTGCAAAGGCTGTCCACTGAAAAACTGTCATACCTCGATACTGCTCTACTTCATGAGTTACGGGTCAGCGAAACAGTGCCCTGTACAGTCAGAATAGTATAGTTCAGAAACAATGGTTTAACTTTTTTTTTTTTTTTTGCAATATAAGTAACTCCAGACAAGTGTGTTTTCATTTATAATAGCAGCAGTGTTACCTTTCCTGAGTCTGATATGTTTCAGTTCCTCATAAGGCTCCATCAAAAGACGTTACTCATTTGGTTTGAAGATTGGCACACACAGTGCTGTCCGAATAGTGTAGTCAGTAAGGAAAGAGGTAGGCAAAGTAGCCTGTATGCTCTTACTGCTAATTTTGCCTAGGAACCCCGCAACGTCTCTTACCAGCGCTAAGAATCTTTGTGTGATGTGACATATAAGCACAGCCCCCTCACGTAAATCAACGAAAATGTCCGGAGAGAAGAGAGCGCGGACTTTGTAGTTCATTTTCGGAATGCTGTAGGCCCGGATTTGACTCGCATCATCCATGTACTTTTCCATCACGTAATTACGTTGGAGTTAAAGGCTGGCTGAATTTGACATAACAGTCTGAGGCTCCTTTCCTCCCCACGATAGAGTTCTTACTGTTGATCCCGTGAAAGGTCAAGGAACAGGAGCTTTAAGCTATTATTAAGGGTATTCGGATGGAGGCATTGTCTTTTGTAGACAACTGGGGAGGCACATTTAGCTGTATTACTTACACCTGGCTTGACATAGTCGAGTTTCCTGAGCCAGGATTGGGCTTTGTGAAACTGATAAAGCCAGAATTCACTGATCATGGTATGTCAAGCCTGGCGTTAGTGCTTATCCTGGACTTCCAAATTAGTTTTTTGTGAAATAGGCCTCAGATCAGACATATTTTGGTTCTCTGATGTAGGATTTTAAACTGGCCTGCCAGACTGATATTGTATAGCACTCTCTGTTTGGCACATTATCAATCTGGTCCTGCTCTTATCAAATCCGTCTGGGGAAAGGAGGGACATGCAGCAGAACTCTCCGAGCTGATTGGACGAAGGGACATCAAGTGTCCGCTTACCAAAGGTTGGTTTTAAACAACAGGGTTCTCCCCAGACATTTAGAGTATAGTGGAGGGGCTGTCAAATTTCACCCGAAGTGGTGAAACTGTGAAGCTTCAAAACTTTGTACTCCATTAATGCCATATCAAGACAACAATCTATTTTAACCTGATGCAGCCCAGTGATCCCAAAGACAAGATATGAGAATATAAAAACCCATTAAGGAATAACATACAATCACTATCTTGATGACACAAACATATTTCCCAACAGTTTCCCCATGTAAGGCAATGTAACTCAGGCATAGAAACAATGGTTTTAGGTGAATACTTTATTTGTCTCCAGAGCCACACTGAGATCTATTCAGGGTTTTGTCTTGGACAGACACTGGAATCCTGGTAGCCTCCAGCGACGAGTAGTGCTGTGGATCCTGAGGTCCAACCATTCCTGTTGGGCAGCACCTAGTACTATACTGCAAGCACAAAAGAGTTCAAAAGAAGCTAAGTTTTTTTCCCCAAAATGCCACCAAAGAATATGTTCCTTTATGTGATAATCTTCATTAACATACCTTGATGCAAGGTAAGGCTCTGCAGGGGTGGACGTGTCTAGTGGAGGGAGGGCAGAGGTCACAATTGAGGGATCAGACTGAGTTAGCTCTTCATCTTCCACAAAGCCCAGGTTGGTTATATTATTGCCCACAGCAGGATCCATGCTGTCTCTGCCGCTTTTAACTGGACCTAAGAGGTTTCACGCACATTGACATATTTCACTCTGGTCCATCTTTAAAAGCTAATTGGATCCAACATCTTAAAAATATCCAACTAGAGACACATCAAACACACAGCAATCACTCAAAGGTTATCCTGTATTCTTCAGCAGGGTCGGTCTGTGACTACGTTCCCACTGCAGGTCTTAATGCTCAACTAGGATTTTTTTCTGAAATGTGATTCTTTTTTGCAAGTTGTTCACATTATTCTTAAAATGTGAACTGTTTGTGACTCCAAACTGACCCACATGCGCCAAAGAATAACAATGACTTCTGTCCAGCACACTTTGGGCCAGGAAAATCTAACAAATAGGTGGCAACAGTGGCGCAGGAGTTAGGGAGTTTATCCTGCAATTGGTTGGTTTGATCCCCGGTTCCGACCGTCTCAATCGTTGTGTCCTTGGGCAAGACACTTCACCCGAATTACCTGCTCGCGATGGTCAGAGGGCCCAGTGGTGCCAATGTATGGCAGCCTCGCCTCTGTCAGTCTGCCCCAGGGCAGCTGTGGCTACTAACATAGCTCACCACTGTCAGGGTGTGAATGTGTGCGTGAATGGGTGAATGACTGATTGTAATGTAAAGTGCTTTGGGGTCGTCAAAGTAGTTAAAGCGTCAGCGCCCAACAGAAGCCATTTATTTTGTCAGCAGGCACAGAGGGGGAAGCGCACAAATAAAAAGAAAGGCTTTGTAGTCTGGCATTTTACAGAGCTTAGGCTGCACTGTGTGTGGGTGTGGGGATGCAGCAAAGAATGGTGGGGCAGGGATTTTAACAACTTCACAGTGACCAAGTTAATTCATAACTTTAGGAAGTTCGAGGACAGCTTTTAATTATAAATGTCAGCACCTATCCTCTTGACTCTGAAGGCAGGACACTTGTTGCAATGTGTTGTATTGCTTTGCAATGGGGGTAGATCATGATATGATGCTCCCGTTGAAGTGCAATAAAATGGATTTGCAACAAGTGGAAACTTCTTCCCTCCATGTGCATTATAGTACACAAACTTTGCACAGCCCTGTGCTATGTTCCTCATTCAAATGGTTCTTATACGAGCCGTCTAATTTGACTTTAATAGAGGTTTCACTCCAATGAGGTCTAACATTCCACTAAGTAGCGCAGTGGCAGGCAGCTGCTGTCTGTCTTGCTAATGCTAACTGCTCACATCCGGCTGCTGCTGGGGCAAAGTTGTGACAAGTGTCGATTGAAAGTGGCCTCAAAGACGCATCAAATCCGCCATGGTGGTTCCCTCTGGAGTCACATTCAAAAAGATATGAATTGGATTCAGGACCAAATATGGCATATTTTCAAGTGACTTGAAAATATGATTTTCCACTTCTCCTAAAATATCTGACCAGCTCACTTGACCTGCAAAAAAATCAGAATTGGGCCACATTTGCCTGCAGTGGGATCAGGGCCAGCACAACTCCTTCCAACAGCCTGTCAGGCTACTTAATCTGAAGTAGACCTGGAGCTTTCTAACCATAAAACAATTACACTCAGATCTTCAGATCTTGATTTGTTATTCCCAAGTATCCCCAAGTTCTTATGCTTAATAAGTCAGTTACTCACAGATTTAAAGGTATGTGGTCAAAATGCAATATATATAGTAGATATATTTTGGTTTTGTAAACATTTGTTAATTTAAAGATGTACCACAGATTTGTTAAAAAGTTGTAGAAAACAAACAAGATGTTTAGTGTTGCAGGCTGCAGTTAGCGGTTCCTTCAGATAGTCAGTACTTTGATGTGAAGAGGTTGAAAGCCTTTTTTGATATCTCACTGAAATGTGTGACACTCACAGCAGTGTGTGAAAGGGTCCCAGGCTCTGCGCTGCAGGTATAGTTTCGCCTGTGGCTGCTGCAGCAAACATAGTGCTGAGTCTACCTGCTGAAAAACGCTACAGACAGCAAACAATTTAGTCAACATCAATCACAAGGGTTTCAGAAAATATTCTTGTTAGCTGTAACATTTCAATTTCCCTTTTTCCAGGTCCTTTCTATTTCAGCCTGGCGGTGGTCTGACCTTGGTGGTTCATGTTTTAGCCAGCTCCTTAAAAAATATTTTTCTGAGCCATGCAATTGCAAGAATTTAAAATGATAGAGGTTATTCTCTTCGTAGGAGCTGTATCTAGCCTTGTATTTCTTTTCAGCTGTAAACCTTCCTGGTGGTTCAGGTGAGTGATTACTGCCAGTAACAACTGGCTGTCTCTGTCTGTCTCCTAAACAAAGCCATGAAGGACATACTCCTACAACCAACTAAGTGTAAGTTACTTTTTCTTTAACATAGAAAGTAGTCCTGAAACAAGTAATTTAGTTTTATGCATGTCTGTGTTGTCTGAAAAAAGCTGCCCAAAGTGAACAAGGTTCTGCAGGATATTTCTTCAAGAATAAAATAAATTAAATTCCAACTGAACAAAAACTCCAACTGAACAAAAAACAAAACTATTAAATGGTTTATTGAACAAAAAAGCACCGTCATCGGACTAGTTAAAGTGTTGTACAAGTACAACCCATTTACAATTTAAAATCTCTTTCTTTAACTACTTTGTTGATTACTTGATTTGTGAAAATCAGATTGATCTATTTTTTTCTTAAATCTGGCTACAGCAAGAGGATTATGATGGTGTATGAAAATCAGTCAAATCCTTATTAATTAAATGTTGACATTTATTAACACTCATGTCAAGGAATAACAAACACTTTTGAATCAAATATATTGATTAATCTTAGCCAATTTAAAGGGTAACTCATCTACATGTCCGGCTGATTATTTTACTGCACATTTGTTGAAATCCTGCTTTTGTGTCTAAGGCCATCTGTGTGGTGCTCTCTTCATGTTTAACGAATGTACAGCATTTAAATTTCAAATCAGTATTGGTATTGGCTTAAAAGATATTGTGACATCACCCAGAAAAACTGACGCCAGTAGCTCTGCCGCTTTGGGGTATATAGATGGCTCCATCTCGTATGCCTTTGTGGCAAGTTGGAATATGAATAGTGAGGTTTGTGATCCTTCTATTGATTTTTCAGGTTAGCAGTTTATTAGCTTAGCATTCAATTCTCGAATTGCACTGCTCAAGGTGGCTGGATGTTGGAGTAGTTCTGTCGTTTTTGTTCAGCAGATCTTTTCAAGAAACTTCAGTTTTTGTGGATCAAAAGTAGCTGGATCAAAAGTAGCTTTTTTGGATATTTTCCAAACTGGTGTTTGATACTTTTGTGCTTGAAGGATTCTTGTTAGGGTCTTCTTCATTTTTGGAACATTTGTTGTGTTGTGCAATGGCCATGTGGTATAAATCAGAGTGAGTTGATGCCACATGAAACATAAGACTTTTACAGGCCCTCAGGGGACTTGCTTCTCACAGCAGGGCAAGGCAAGGCAAATGTATTTGTATAGCACATTTCAGTACAGAGACAATGCAAAGTGCTTTACATGATTAAAATATAGGAAAATAAAACAGAATAAAAGCAAGTAGGAATAAAATGTAGAAACAAAATAGAACATGGAAGAATAGAAACTAAAAGCAAACATTAGTTTATACAGTGGCCCCTTTTATTAAACTAAAAGGGGCCACTGTATAAAACCCCCTGTCCATGCACAAACGCTGTCATCCCACACTGTTCCTCAACAGCAGTATTGGAGGGACACCCACACTGGAGAGACCTACAAACATGCAGGGTCGGCCAAGGTGAGTACGTCCCTGCCCTTTTCCAACATCGGAAATTGAACAGATGACTGCCATGAAACAGACTGTTTATGATCTTTTTAAGCTGTGCAGGAGAAAAGCTGACCTGGGAGCGAGCTACACCTCTGCCGCACAGAGCTCCATATGCTGCAGCCCCAGCAGCGCTGAGCTTCCTATGGCCTGAGAACCGCATGAAGGAGTTTGAGCCGTCTCCTCGCAGCCCCGTTTCGAGCTAGCTGCCTGCTCGCTGCTCAGACAACCAGCCTTGACCCTGCTTCAACTACTTCCAACTGGATGCCCCAAAGTGAACCAAACTGATACAAGATGGTTTGAGGCACAGACAGGTTTGGGAGAGTTAGGCAGGGAAGGTCAAAAGGTTTATTTAAAATGGTTTCACTGTTTTGTTTTATGCTATGACCGAAGTAAATTTCCTGCCGTTACAGGCTAAGCTACCCGCTAGCTTCCAGGACACCAAGCTTTTCTGATGTGGTATGAGTGTGTTTTTATGGTTATAACAACCTCTATTTCCATTTATACAACGATGGAATATTAATGTTTGTGTTTTACGGTCCGCTCATTACGACCAAATAGAACTAAAAAGTATTTTAAATTAGCGCTAATCCAATATCCTAAAGGCATTGATTTTACTGAGCAAATCATTCTTTAAAATGTTATTTCTTCAAATCATGCTTAGTTTAACTCAGGATTTGCATTGTTGATGGGTTGAAACACATACCAAATGTTGTTCTAATTAGTTAAGCTAATTTGATCTCGTTTCCCACATTCTTTAAGATAAACGTAGGTTCTCTAATTTAGATCTGCAGTGAACCAGGATTCACTGAATCATTCTGATGATGGTTTTCAACCATTTTATTTGTCTTTTTGTTTCTTTTGTGTGTACGTAGTTCCTTAGCTTCTTTTTATCTTAATTATAATATAGTGTTAATTCAGATAAACAGGATTCTATAGTTGTGTTCTCTGGATGTTTGTTTTATTTCTGTTATTAAATTCTTGAACTTCAAGAGAAGTTGTCACTGCTTTATTCAATATGTGTGCAGAGTTTGCTGTTAAAAGAATGCCAGTGCTCAAATCATTCCTTTAAGCTATTGTCCTAATATCAGCTTTTGGGCTGATATATACCGTACAATACCTAACAGACCGAGGGTTATTCATCAAACATTAAATAACTTAGAACAGTCTGTAATGGCACAACAGTTATGATGCTTGATGATTGATTATTATATACTATATGATCAAAGATTATAAGTGGAACAAATATTTTAGCAAACAAAAAAACTTTAGTATACAAACACTACTTTTTTCAGTAATCAAAACTATTGTGTGTTTATGTATTTAGCGAGAAGATTAAAACATAAAATCAGTAAACAAAAGTTTATTAAACCAGCATCTTATTAGAGAATAAAAACTACTTTGAGAGCTATAAAGACCTATTACATCATCATAATCTCCCCTCCTCGCCGTACCGCCATGCACATAACAGAAGGAATCTGTTATAACTTAAATAAAAAATAAATAAAGTCTTTGAGCAGTACACTGGTCTCTATGACTGTCTTTTCCCGCACTCTTGTTCAAAGCCATGTTGTGCAATGGAACTTTATTGATTATGAATATTATTAATAATTATAATTTGATATTATAATTTGGTAATATATTATAATCAAAGGATTACAACAATGAAACATTTTTCAAATAGTTTTTATTAAGGGCTATGACCCTTTAAGGATTATAACTAGCAATTGGGTTTATTATTTAACAATTATTAAATGTATTTATCATAAAAAAATTATGGTCTAGTCAGTTGTAAGACTGAAGTAGACTTGCCACCAGTAAATGTTAATATCCTTTAGATTGGAATCATTAATCATTAACCACAAGCAAAAGAAAATAATGTCTCTTATGTATTCGTATTGTTAACCTAAAAAGGGGATGATTCGTGCTCTTAGACAATTCGATCAACTTATATGACAGACAACCGCAGTTAAACTATCCATCCATCCATTTTCTAACACGTCTATCCCTTCCGGGGTCGCGAGGGGTGCTGGTGCCTATCTCCAGCTATCAATGGGTGAGAGGCGGGGTACGCCCTGGACAGGTTGCCAGTCCATCGCAGCACAGTTAAACTACTTAACATTTATTAAACCAACAATTCCCTGTTACAGCAATTATTCTGTTTAATTTTAATACTACTTGAACACACTAATACTACTGAATACACACATTAAAAAGTAGTTCTGGGATGCAGAAACCTTTAAGTAATTTTCTAACTTAAAATTAAGCCTCGCTCAATTAAGCATTGAATAATTACCATTAAAACGGTTGCTGCAAAGGATGTGAAACGGATCTGGAGTGCTGTGATGGTCCCTAAAAATAAGGCCTGCTACAATGAGCTAGCTTTAGCTGCTAAGCTACCAGCTTCAAATGGCTACGGGTCATGCCTAAGCTAACCACAAGTTACATTTTAGACACCACAAGCAAGTGGTGTCACGAGGGGCGGCTAATCTTTACACAAAGGTATGTTTATTTATATAGTGCTTTTCAGTAACAAGATGATTCAAAGTGCTGTACATGAACAGAAAAATATTACAGACATAGAAAAAACAAAGGAATAAGCTAAAGAAATCTTTTACCAGAATTTTTCATACATTAACAAACAAAGAAAGACTTAATTGCTTCAATTCATAATAAATAAGCTAAGTTATATTGTTGGGGATTTCTGATTTAAAGTAATGTCCAACATTCCAAAGCTGCAAATAGAATAACTTATTTTGTTTAATTGTTTCACTGGAACGAGCTTCATCCCTAAAATTGCTTACAGGTCGCCAGTCTATCGCAGAAGATATAACTTAAAACAGAAAATATCAAGGGAATCTTTCTTCTCTGAGATTGTCAGCAAAAATATTAATAACGCTCATGCCTAATTTGCCACGGTCGCCAAGTTAAGAAAATATAAATAAATAAATTAAATGTGGTTTAATAAATATAAGGTCTCTCCCCCCAAATACTTTGTTAGTTAATGGATTGATTTCTGACAATAAGATTGATTTATTTTGTCTCAGAAACCTGGCTGCAAGAGGACTACATGGTATAAATGAGTCAACTCCCTTTAATTATTTAAATTTCCACATTCCCACAACTAATGGACGAGGAGTAGCAACCATCTTTCAGTCTGATTTATTAATTAGTCCCAAGCCTATTAATAGCTACAATTCCTTTGAACATCTAACCCTTAGTTTCCCTCATCCAAACAGCAAAGCAATAAAACCTCTTCTGTTTCTTGTTTTGTATCGTCCGCCAGGCCCTTACTCTCAGTTTTCAGATCAGTTCTCAGACTTCTTATCTGATTTAGTGTCAAACACTGACAAGGTTATCATAGTGGGGGGTTTTAACATTCATGTTGACACTGAATGTGATAACCTTAATGTAGCATTTAATACTATCCTATATTCAATTGGTTTTGCTCAAAATGTGCATAAACCGACATATTCCTGCCTTCACCTTTTGCTGACATATGGCATATGTCAGCACAAGGTGAAGAATTAACAGTATTTCCTCACAACCCTGTCCTATATGACCATTTTAATAACCTTTGAGTTTAATTTAACTTAGTTCTCCACCCCAAAAGGTTTCATTATAGTAGATCTTTATCTGATAATGGTGTATGAAACTTTAAAGAGAATGTTCCCCTTTTAATTCCGTCAGTATCACAGAAATGCCCAGCAGATGGAAGTTATGTTGTTTCTTCCCATTCACAAATTGACGCTTGTGTTGACGGTGTGACCTCCCGGTTGTGTTTTCCATTAAACAACGTAGCCTCTTGAAAAAGAAGGTCATTATTCACAAGAAGCTGGCTCCCCGGTTCAATTTAGAGCTGCACTCTTTCAAGCACAACGTTAGGAAATTGGAGAGAAAATGTTGCTCTACATATCTAGAGAAATTCTTACCCAGAGTCATAGCTCTGTTGATCCATCCATTCCCTTAGCTCTCAGCAGTAATGACTTTATGGGATTCTTCATAAATAAAATGGATTCTGTTAAAAATAAAATTATTGGCATCCTCCCAAACATGATTACATCGTCCTCACTAAGCGAGGCAGCATTGGAGAAATCTTTAAAACCTGATCAGTGTTTGAATTGTTTAGACACAGTAGCTTTCTAAGTTATCTAAAATTTTAGCTTCATCTAAACCTTCAATTTGTATGTTAGGCCCAATCCCAACCAGGTTATTTTAAGGAAGTATTCCCTTTGATTAATGCCCCCATTTTAGACACGATTAATCTATCCTTAGTAAATGGATATGTACCACAAAATTTTAAAGTAGCTTTTATTAAACCTTTACTTAAGAAACTATCTTGGTCAATATGACTTAATAAATTACCTACCTATATTTAATCTTCTCTTCCTATCTAAAATTCTTGAGAAAGTAGTTGCTAATCAGGTATGTGAACATTTACAAAGTAATGACCTATTTGAAGAATTTCAGTCAGGCTTCAGAGCTCATCATAGCACTGAAACAGCTCTGGTGAAGGTCACTAATGATATTCTCATGGCCCCAGAAAATGGATTTGTGTCTGTACTTGTCCTGTTAGATCTCAGTGCTGCATTCCATACAGTTGATCACAATATTCTCCTAGAAAGACTTGAACATACTGTAGGGATTAAGGGAAAAGCATTAAGCGAGTTTAAGTCTTGTGAGCCTCAAAGGTCATATGAGAGTCAATTTTAACACCCAGGTTAATGGCCAAAGTTGAGAGTGGAAGAGTTTATCCAGGGAAGGTGATGTTGGTGATGTCAGATGACCGAACCTGGCATGGAGTGCCGACTAAGATGACTTCAGTCTTGGAGCTGTTTAGCTGAGGAAAGTTTTGCTTCATCCACGCCTTTACCTCCTCCAGGCAGGTGGTCAAAGTTGGTGATGGCAGGGCAGCAGAGGGAGGTGGGTTTGTCCTGAGGTAGAGCTGAGTGTCATCAGCATAGCAATGGAATGAAATTCCATGCCGGCTGATGACATGGCCAAGGGGGAGCATGTACAGAATAAACAAGGTTCCTCAAGGCTCAAGCACTGAGCCTTGAGGGACACCACAGGTGACGTTGTGGACCAGGGATTTAGCCTTTCCCAAGGTGACATACTCAGTTCTTCCAGTGAGGTATGATGATGAAAACTAGTCATAGACAGACTCAGAGACACCGATAGTGGAGTTTAAATGATGGAGGAGGATGTTGTGATCCACAGTGTCGAATGGTGCAGTCAAGTCCAGGAGGATGAGAAGAGATTGGGAGCCAGCATCTGCTGTCATCAACAGGTCATTTGTGACCCTGACCAGGGTTGTTTCTGTGCTGTGGCGCAGGAAACCAGGCTGAAATTTGTCAAACAGGTCGTGTTGTTTTACATGGTCCTGAAGCTGAGTGGCAACTATTTTTTCCAGCACCTTTGAAAGGAACGGAAGGTTGGAGATAGGCCTGTAGTTGGCAAAGACTTCTGGGTCTAGGGTGGGTTTTTTGAGAAATGGCCTGATGACAGCAGTTGTCAGCGTTGATGGAACCTGGCCGGACTGGAGGGAGTGGTTAATAACCTTTGTGATAAGGGGACTTATGATATGGAGATTGGATTTTACCAGGACTGTGGGGAAAGGGTCCAGGGCGCAGGTGAATGATTTAATCTTTTTGATGATGTCCTCAACCTCACGTTGTGAGATGACCAAAAAACAGCAGAGAGGTTGTGGGTTGGCAGTCGGGACAGGCAGCAGGGAGCGGATGGTATCTACTTTTTTGCTGAAAAAAGTGAGAAAATTGTTGCACCTCTCTTCTGTGTCCTCTGTATGAGAGTGAGTTTGCGGTTTGAGGATGTAATTTATGGTTGCTTGGAGCTACCAAGGCTGTTGTTGATGATGTTAGAATAGAACTGTGAACGTGCATCTCTCAAGGACCTTGCATAGGACTTCTGATGTTCACGGTAGGCCTGCCTATGAACAGTGAGTCCTGAAGCGGCGCTCAAGGACTCGGACAGCTTTTTTCATTTGCCGGAGTTCAAAGGTGTACCAGGGGGCTCAGCGTAAGAAGCTGACAGTTCTAGTTTTTGACAGGGGCGTGGAGATCTAGGAGACTGCTCAGAGATTGGTTGTAGAAGTCAACCGACTCGGTGAATGAAGAGAAATCAGCAAAGGTGAGATGTTGGAGGTAAGCGGTTAAGGTGTCCGGGTTGATTTTTTTCCAGGTCCCTATAGAAGATTTTACGTTTGTCTTTGGTGTGGGTGAAAGGAGTGACCGCTCCATTGAAATGGTCTTGTGGTCAGACACACCCAGATCAAGGTTGCTTATGGGGGCGGAGTTGGATATGGCCAGGTCCAGTGTGTGCCCCCTGGAATGCGTGGGGCCATCGACATGTTGTTGAAGGTTGAGGCAGTCCAGTATTCGGAGAAACTCAGCTGCAAAATGGCAAGAGGGGTTGTCTACATGAATATCAATATCTCCAAGTATCATAATGTTGGCAGAGGTGGTGCAAAGTGTTGTGAGAAGGTCGTGTATCTCTGAGATGAAAGCAGAATTGGGTTTGGGGGGCCGGTAGATGAGGAGCATTGTCATGGAGAAGGGGGGCTTACATTTAAATGCTAGGCATTCAAATGAGGACAGTGTAGGTAGGGGGAGACAGATCCTACCCACCCAGGCAATGCACTCCCACCTCAATCAGGAAAACGATTCAGGAATTTTAAACACAAATAGACTTAAAAACAGCTTCTTTCCTAAAGCTGTGAAGGCAATCGTCCCCTTCTGAAAATTCAGTAAACCACCAGCCCAGTTCATAGTCTGTTTACATAGTCTTTTTTTTTTTTCTCTCGATCCACAGTATATATGTGGACGCACTGTATATACCTCATGCACCTTTTCCTCCTTGGCACGTTCTTTTGATTATTGAGCCGATGTGACACGTCAATTTCTCCACTGTGAGATCAATAAAGTATATGTTATCTTATCTTACATGTTTACAAACATGGTACTTGTTCCACATGTTCTTGATCCAGTTGAAAATGATTAAACTGCCCCTTACATGCTAATGAACATTTGCACAATTTTAACTTCTCAGGGAGTGTTTGTTCATTCATGCAAATTGTACAGTCATCACATCATTCTGTAGACTGCTGTTCTTCCTCTTTTTTTACTTGAACATCTCATTATCTGAGTATGCGGTATTATCTGTTAAATACACAGTATGTTTCCCTTTTTGATAAGTCTTTCTTCTCTTTTGTACAGCTTAACTTTAAATTTACCTTTTTTTATATTGTGTTTTTGCATTTGTGAGAATCTTTTGTAGGAATGGTCATCCTTCGTTTTTCCATGGATGTTTTTTATTTGAGTCCGTTTTATGTGTGCATTTCAATCTGAAAAACTCACATGGAAAGAAATAGACAATTAGAAGAATTTTATTGATACACGACTTTGGCACTCAGACCTCGGCAGGAAACATTAGCGCTAAATTTTACTTTAATATGCATAAACAGGTGTATGAGAACAGGGATGTTTCCCCCAGGCCTGAAACTGGTGGTGGAGTGGAGATAGACGAAGTTGGTTCAGTCCATAGACTGCTGGTTGGTCGAGACGATCTGCTTGAGCTGTATTGGTGAGACCCAGTAGACTGCAAGAGCTGATACTAGTGCTTCACTCCAGAAAGATAAATGTCCAGCTTGGATAAACACAGGTTTGCATGAATCTGTCCATGATGAGCAAGCATGAAGTGACAGTGGAGAGGAAAAACTCCCCTTTGGGAAGAAACCTCCGGCAGAACCAGGCTCACCATGGCGGTCTTCTGACGGACCGATTGAGATGTGACAGGGAATGCAGTAAGAGTCCGGGAGGAATTACACTCCGATAGGGACGAGGTTGAAGAAGCACCATGGAAAAACCAGATGGAACTTGGCTACGATGGTGGAGGTGGGTTGAATCAGGGTCATCTGAGTCCAAATCAGACATTGCGCAACCACTGCAATGCGCTTGGCTGGGTAGCAGGCTGAGACGTGGATTTGAAGACCTTTTGAGATTAACTCTGGATGCTGATTGGGCTTCGTGAAGGTGTGCTTCAAAGCTGATAGGGTTGCGTCGGAGGCGGATGAGCCTCTGATTGGATGAATGTAAGTAATTCAGTTTCTTCAGTTGTATTTCTACCTAGGCTTCATTAAGAGCTGACATCTCACCAGAATTTCTTAATGACTGCATAATGACAATAAAGGTTCTTGATACATCTCACTGTGCATGTCAAGCAGTTTTTATGCTCTTGAAACGTAATCTTCCACATATGGTAGGCATAAACAGTTTCACAATCTGTCTGAAAATATGATAGAAATGGGCTTACCTACTTATTTCTGACCAAACTCTTAAAAATTTTACATGTATTTTTTTTTGTCTCCATTAATTTTAGGTTGTGGTAAAAATGTTAGCTCAGAGGAAGTCTTTAAGGTTGATAACATATTGCCAGTATGCCAAACATGTTGTCAATCACAAAGTTGGCAAATAAAGTCTGAGTCTGATACTGATTCTCATGTTGTCATTTAATGATCTGTTTTGTATATATAACAAATATCAAAATTGCCAACTGGTATAAATTATGAGAAGTAAACATGCAAATATAAACTAAGTAGGTGACAGGACTTTCAAAGGGATTCAAGACTGTTTTAAAAGCTTATGTTTTTCATGGTAACAAACCTGTTACAAATTTGTTTTCATGTTTCAAGCACTGAGCCTTGAGGGACACCACAGGTGACGTTGTGGACTTTTATGTCTCTTTTTCTCAGATATCAACACAAAAACAATACAGTACCTTTTTACTTAAACATTTTTGATTTGGTTGCTTTGATTCTATCTTGCTTTAACATGAGTTTGTGCACATGTCACTCTGACTTTGGTAGTTCAACTGTATGTGAATGTTGCAAAGAATGTGTGCAATTAGTAATTGAAAAAAGTGAGAACAGTGACGGATATACCTGAGGCTGAGGAGTCTCTGGTGAAGTTCAGCTGACAGACCATACTTGTCAGACTTAATCATCTCTCTGATAGAGTCAAAGTCTTCCTTCAGCTGCAGCGCCCCCTGCACACTGAGGACAAAACAACAGAGACACGCTGTTCAGACAGACCACAGGGGTATGCGTGTGTCAGCACTTGCGCAAAAAAAAAAAAAAAGCTTGACCCAACAAAATATTCCCCTGTATCAAACAATCATTTAAGAACAAGTTACCAGCAGGGCATGGTGACACTATGTTCCCCGGTGTCACTGAAAGTTTTACGCATGGACAGACTTAAGCATTTAACTGTTGTGTCATTACGCATGGTTTTGGGCTATTTAATGTTTAATAAATAAGCTGTTAGGTATTGTCTGGTGAATATTAGCCCTAACAGCTGATATTAGGACAATAGTTGAAAGGAGTGATTTGAACACTGGCATTCTGTTAACAGCAAACTCTGTACACATATAGAATAAAGGAGTGACAACTTCTCTTCAAGTTCAAGAATTTATTAACAGAAATAAAATGAGCATCCAAAGAACACCACAATAGAATGCTGTTTATCTGAATTAACACTATATTTTCAATTAACAAATCCTATCTACTAGGCTAGTGAAACGTAACTAATACTACTAAGCAAAATTAAGATAAAAAGAAGCTAAGGAACTATGTACACACAAAAGCAACAAAAGGACAAATAAAATAGTTGAAAACCACAATCAGAATGATTCAGTGAAGCCTGGTTCACTGCAGGTCTAAGTAAGAGAACCAAAGTTTGTTAAAGGATATGGAATGAGATCAAATTAGCTTAACTAATTTAGAACAGCCTTTGGTCTGTGTTCAACCCATTCACAATGCAAATCCGAGTTAGACAAAACATTGGAGGAAATAACATTTTAAAGAATTATTTGCTCAGTAAGAATCAATAACCTTTAGGAAACTTTATTAGGGGCCTGCCCCAGCAATTGCAAGAGGAGGCAGTGCATTGCTTCGCATTGTACTGCCTCCCATGACAGGCACCTATTGTTCTTCATCTCTAAACGGGTTTCTTTATTTTTGTATTATTTATTTCGCCTTCCGTCACCGTTAATACAACCCGAACCATAGGGTCTACCCCCACAAAGTATATATTAAAACGTGTGTCTCGATCCTGTGAAGTGTGCTATTTGTACTTCACGCCATTTCGAGTTACCATGGCGAAAAATAAGCCTGTTTTTGAAATAAGCGAAAAACCACGCCAAAAAGCCCCATAGAAATGAATGGAGAAAATGGCGGAATTTTCCGGCAGTTAGAGTGAAGCACTCTAACTTTTTCAAAGATTTCACAACTCCGAACAGCTTCAGCCTACTCGCTCAAAACTCTACGTAGACAAATTATACACCAAAACGTAGGAATTTTTGTCAGGATTCAGAAAATATAACCCTCATTGTTGTAGCATTTATAGATTTTCCGCAAATCACCCCAGAGCGCCAAAAAGTCCAAAGGCTCTCCATTGATTTTCTATGGAGGTGTACTTTCTCGCCTAAAATCATCTTAAAACAACTCTTTGTGATAAATTAAGGTTATAAAATTGATAGGTTTGTAAACTCATCTCCTTACTGCTCCTTACTCCACCCTTGTGGCGGACAGTTTTTCTTACTGCACATAAACCCGCTCCCCTCAACAAGCCCTGAGAAAGCAGAGGGATACTGGGTCAGGCATGGGGCCAAAGCCCCGGGAATGTAAAGCACAGGGAAAGCTAAATTAGTTGGGTAAATGTGTATGGAAATGCTACCCTTGATTTGCAAAGCCCCAGGTTTCTCAAAAGCCCCGGGCTTTTGAGCTGCAATGGAAGACGGGCTTATCTATCTGATTGTATAAACTCTGAAAACCACTATGTGTTCAGAACATGTGACTTTTATGGAGGACCAATCCTGCAATAACTCAGAATACATACAGAAATAAATAAATGACTCAATAAAAATAAATACAGGGCCAAAAGTAGCTTAAAATATTAAATTGTGAACCATTAAATGCAACAAAATAATACGTAGAAGACATTTATTCAATAATTGATCAATTAATCAGCTACCAATATATATTTCTTTTTCAACATTTAACTGCCGTATTTTATCTCTTTGCTTTATTGTTTATTTAAACCACTAATTTTCAGTCATCTGTTTTTTTTTAACTCTTTATCTACTCTTTCTGCATTTATTTCAAGTGATTTTCTTCTGCGCTGCTTTTATTCTTTCATATTTATTCACACCCAAATATATTTAAAACATGATTTTTTCAACAGCAAACAGGCTTAAATCAGAGGCAACCAGACAGTTAAAGGTATACTATGCAACCGGGGTTGATTTTTCAGCGAGGCTCCCCCCAGAGGGCGAAAGTAAAAGTGCACTGTCGTAAAGATGCTCAGCTGTTCTCCTGGTTTCTCCGTCATGCCAAGCGCGGTTGTTTTGAGCTTAGCAGACAGGCGAGCGGAACGAAAAGTCGAAAAAACGGCAGTACAAACAATGACTAACACAGTGAAAGTATGAACATCAGGGTTTCCCGCAGCGCTATCTTGGCGAGGCGGCCGCCTCGCCAAACTCACGCTACCGCCTCACCAACATTCAAAAAAAAAAAAAAACTAACTCGATGTGCTTGCATGTTTATTTGACGTTAACATGCGGTTCTTTGTTGTTGCTTTTGCGCGTGCATATAGTGAATGCCGGGGAAAAAACAGGCAAAAACACATGGATACGTCCCCCCCCCGCTCCGCCCCGCGCAAAACTTGTCGTTCCCCCCGCTCCGCCAGTCGGTCCGTGCAAAACTTGTCGCCCCCCGCCCCAATTCACCGCCTCGCCTAAGCAAATTCCTGCGGGAAACACTGAACATGCACACAGAGAGAGAGTAACCATTCCAATGTTACTTACAATCGCATCAGCAGAAACGCGAGGTCCGCGTCAGCCTTGCAGCCTTCTTTCTCTTTTAGCTCTCGCCATTCGGAAAAAGCTTGCCCGATGTTCACCCGTGTACGACTCCTCTCTCTGTCCAGAGCCCTTTTCCTCTTTCGTGCCTGCTCCGACATGGGCTTTCGCTGTTTTCTCGCTGGTTCCGCCATGATAACTGCACAAATATTGCCACTGCGCTAGCAACGAGCATGCCTTTCACTGGGGGCGTGTAGCAGTTCTCGCCGTAAAGCAAGACCGACTCTCGCGATGTACCACACTTCTGAGCCTGTGGGTGCGGGCCGAGGGCTCCTGCAATTGCAAGTACGGTATTTCCCCTACTGACCACCAGGGCGGCCGAGAAAACCTTTGTTCGACCTGAAATGACTCATTTAATCATCCAAAACGGTATGGAACACATTAATTAACTAAAAAATGTTGCATAGTATGCCTTTAATTTGAGTTCTTTCTGAAAACGTTTTGACACCTATCCAGGAGTCTTTGTCAATTCTGGTGGCTTGCACTTGCGCAACCTGTAGTTGGTGCACTGCCGTTTTTAAGGACATGAAGGCCCATCCTCCTAGGCACATTCCAAGTCAGATGCAAATCAATGATCAACCCACCCCTGTCCTGGGTCGTTAGAAGCTATTGCTTGGTGTGAGTGGACCTGGATCACCTGAATGATGATCAGACTGCTGATGTAATCTCTTTGGACCGAGCTGGACCGAGCTGTAAACACTGGGGAGTTGGAATCGCAATCCTACCCCTCTATTTAGTGATGGTTTTTCTCTTTTGACCAAGATGGCTTCTTTCACCTCTCTTTCAAACCATCTGTTCTCCCTGTCAAAAATCTGGACATCATTGTTGTCCAAAGAGTGCTCTTTGTTTTTGAGGTGGGAGTGGATTGTTGAATCTTGCTGCTGGCCCTCCCGTGCTGTGCTGTGCCGTGCGTTTATGTAGCTGTTGTTTAGTTTCTCCAATGTAGGAGTCTGAGCAGTCCTTGCTGCATTGGACCGCATACACAACCCTGCTCAGCTGTATAAATAAATAAATAAAATTGAATTGAATTGAACAGTTAACCAGTACTTACTGGGGAACACACAGCCCAGGCTTATTAGAGGACTAGTGGTTAATTATTTGGGAAACAAAGATGAACTAATCAGGAACCAAGGGGTAGTTACCAAGGAAACCAAAGAGGGACAAATCATGTACTAATGGGTATTTATCCAGTACTTACTGATGACCACGCAGCCCAGCCTTATTAGTGGACTACTGGTTAGTTACCCAGGAAACAAAGCAGAGCTAATCAGGAGCTAATGGGTAGTTACCAAGGAAACCAAAGATGAACAAATCAGGAGCTTATGGGTAGTTAACCAGTTCTTACTGGGGAACTTGCAGCCAAATTTATTAAGCATTAGTGTGACCATATTTTGATTTCTAAAAAAGAGGACACTTGGCCCAGTCTCAAGACACAAATTCAAACAGGCTTCTTAGAGGTTAATGAACATGCTTTATTATGCCTCAATGGTACAAAAATAACTTCTGCAGTTAAACAAAATCTGTAACAACCTGTAACCAAATTATAGCTTTCTTTTCAAATACATAAATGAACTCAACTAATGTTCTAAATATGACCTCTTCTGTATTAGAAAATCCTGCTTAAACAAAATATATTTTATTTATTACATAAAAATGGTATTAAGACTCAACAAACAAAAAGGATCTATACTTTTAATGTTTATTGTCTTCTTCCTCCTGCTTTTCTTCCTCATCCCCTTGTCTGCACATCAATATTTTGCTGCAGAACTGATCTTTCCCAGCAGTTTTCAGTTGCTCAACAAATACGCATAAAAGTCTTTGAAAGAAGTGTCTTTAAAATTGTGTTGCACTAATAAAATCCCCTTCAGTGACTCAACAGACAGTTGGTTCCTCTCCTTGACCCACTGGCTCTGCATCAGTGAGAAAAACATTAGGTTACTTTCGTAACTCCGGTTCTCTGAGTAGCATGAGTGAGGGTCTCACATTGGGAACGCTTTCAGTGTGACCCCATCAGAAGCTCCTATTACATTACGCCAGCTAGGCGTAATGTAATAGAGGACATCAGAGGTGTTTCGTCCGACCCGGACTGACTGTGGTCTGTTGGTGAGAAAGTCTAGCAGCCAGTTGCGAAGAGGTGTGCTGAAGCCCAGATGTTCTAGTTTTCCTACCAGGTGCTGTGGGATGATGGTGTTAAAAGCTGAACTGAAGTCCAGGAACAGCATCCGCACGTGCGTGTTCTTCTCCTCCAGGTGTGTCAGGCTCAGGTGAAGAGCGGAGGAGATGGCGTCCTCAGTGGAGCGGTTCCGCCGGTAGGCAAACTGGAATGGTTCGAGTGTTGGGGGGAGACTGGAGACGATGTGTTCTTTTACAAACCTTTCAAAGCACTTCATCATGATGGGAGTCAGTGCAACAGGCCGGTAGACGTTGAAACAAGTGACTTGAGGTTTCTTAGGCACCGGAATGATGGAGGCAGACTTAAAGCATGCAGGCACTGTGGCTTGGTCCAGCGAGGTGTTAAAAATGTCTGTGAGGACACCAGCCAGCTGACCTGCACACTCCTTGAGGACCCGCCCAGGTATGTTGTCTGGACCTGGGGCCTTCCGCGGGTTGACTCTCCTCAGAGTCTCCCACACGTCAGCTGTGTTAAGGCAGAGGACCTCCTCTTCCTGATGGGGAGCAGCTTTCACTGCTGGAGTGTTGTTTAGTGCCTCAAACCTCCCAAAGAAGTTGTTTAGTCCGTTAAGGAAGTCAGCATCAACTTCACCCACCGGGGGGGAGGGCGTGTTGTAGTCAGTGATCGCCCGTATGCCTTTCCACATGCTCCTGGTGTTGCTGGCGTCGTGGAAAAGCTCCTGGATTTTCTTGGTGTGGTTCCGCTTCGCTAACCTGATGGCACGGTTCAAGTTGGCTCTCGCTGTTCTCAGTGCCTCCTTGTCACCAGACTTGAAGGCTGAGTTCCGTGCTTTTAGTAATCCTCCTCAGTAATCCAGGGTTGTTGGTTGGCTCGGGTGATGATGGTTTTCGTGGTGCTGACGTCCTCGATGCATTTGTTGATGTAGGCTGACACAGTCATGGCGTACTCATCAATGTTGATCTTGTCTTCATATGTTGCTGCAGCTTTGAACATGTCCCAGTCAGAGCACTCAAAACAGTCCTGGAGCGCCTCCATTGCTCCCTCAGTCCACACTCTCACCTGCCTCACTGTAGGTTTAGCTCTGATCAGCAGCGGCCTGTATGCAGGAATTAGCATCACAGAAAGGTGGTCTGGAGAGCCGAGGTGGGGGCGGGGGGCTGCCTTGAATGCGCCTTTAATATTTGTGTAAACTAAAGGCCCGTTTACACTACACCTAAAAACCGAGCCATGCCGAGACCGGTCCGAGCTTGGTCCAGTTAACTGAGATAAATGCAGCCGTTTACACACACAGGAGTTATCTCGGTTATGGTTCCTTGGTTGCTCCTCGCCTCCTAGTGGCGATCTGCGGTACTACCGCTCTCTGGGATTGAAGGCGGGACCGAGCAAATCAAAATGGCGGCACCCGTCACATTCAGGATGTTATTGTTAGACAGATTCGGCTTTTGGGACGTGGATAAGACAAATGAACGTGAAATAAGGATTTACAGACGCGGGAAACAACAACAGACGCTGAGGTTCATAAGCAGAGTCATCACTGGAAACCGTGTGGCACGGTAAGGAAGCTAGTATTATTATCCATCCATCCATTTTCCAAACCGCTTTATCCCTCATGGGGTCACGGGAGTTGCTGGTGCCTATCTCCAGCTGTCAATGGGCGAGAGGCGGGGTAAACCCTGGACAGGTCGCCAGTCTGAAATCTGTCTGAATGGAGTGTGAATCGGGACGTGCAGCCAGACACGCCGGAAAACCCGCTGACAGTCAGCTGACTGTAAGGGCATGACGCGGTCTGCTCATGCGCTCTTCGTTATCAGGGAACCGGGATAAAAAAAACCAGTCCGAGACCTGCTGATGAACTGGTCTGCAGTTAGCGCGGTCCGGTTATCGTTAGCGCGGTCTGGTTCAGTCTGCTGACCGTTTACACACAAGAGTTATCTCGGTTACCGAGCTCGGACTGGTCTCGGCTCGGTTAAAAAAGTGTAGTGTAAACGGGCCTTAAGTCTAGAGTGTTCTCTCCCCGAGTTGCAAAATCCACATGTTGGTAGAATTTTATTTATTTTTTTTCCCAGTGTCCTGTCTAGCAATGTGGCAATAGGAATTAATGTCTCAATGCCAGATAGAGCTCGACAGATTTTGCTTTCACAAGTGGAGCGAACAGCTTTCGCCATAGTGCTCCGCTTGATTTATGCATGTAAATAGCTTTATTGTGATTCCTGCAGGGAGAATTTCAAATTATATGGACACTACAATGAGAGAGTAAAGGAAGAACAAGAAGGGGAAAAAAGAAAGAGAAGAGGTGAAAGAAACGAGAGATAAAAGGGAGAGAATAATAAAACGTTCTCAGTCTGCTACATCACCTGGAAAGAGAGATTCAAAAAGAACAGCACAACCAACAGACATAAAGTAACAGATACAATCGAGTAACACCTTGATGCCATTGCTAAATCATATGTATTATTATTTAAGCTAACATGTGTAAAGTGATACCTGAAAAAAGAAAGTGAAATAAAATAAATAAATAAATAAATTACAGGCTTTCTGTATATAAGTGAACACTTAATACCTGGAACCCTGCAACAGTGGGAGTTTGTGAGAGTGCACTGGTTTAGGTGAAAATTAGTGGTTGTGGTGAACCAAAGGCCCGCCTTCCCCGAGCACAGAGGCAGGGGAAGGATTTATGTGGGAACGCTGTACACACATTCCCACATAACACTCGCATCCAACACTCACAAGTGGGGGGGTCACCACAATTCAACTATACGACTGCCTGTGCCCGACCCCCGGCCCCGACCAGAAGCCCCCCAGAGAGGGGGGCCAACACGACCCGTACGGGCCACCCAACCAGAACCCCCCTCACCCCCTAATAAACCCCCTCCCTCCCCCACCTTACCCTAGCCACCCCTGCCCCCCACCCCTTCTGGGGGGAGCAGAGGCGTCAGCCCAAGACCCAACAAGCCGCTGGCTACCCACATCAGCCCCCCGCCAAGACCCCAGACCCAGTGGCCCGTACCTCCTCCAGGCCCCAGACTCCTTGCCGCCATCGGAGATCGGGGGTGTGCAAAAGACCTCGATCCTCCCTGCGCCCGCTCAGATGTTGTGTTGTTGCATGTTGTTCTCAAGTGTGTTTAAAACTGGGAGCGCCGAAGAGGGTGCACGGCACAGCCCACCCCCCCTCCGGAAGGAAGCTGGTGCCAACGCCCCCCCTCCAAGCAACTGTCCAGATCCCTCAATGTCTAAATGCGAGAGGAGGTGACCCCAGACCCAGTGGCCCGTACCTCCTCCAGGCCCCAGACTCCTTGCCGCCATCGGAGATTGGGGGTGTGCAAAAGACCCCGATCCTCCCTGCGCCCGCTCAGATGTTGTGTTGTTGCATGTTGTTCTCAAGTGTGTTTAAAACTGGGAGCGCCGAAGAGGGTGCACGGCACAGCCCACCCCCCTCCGGAAGGAAGCTGGTGCCAGTGCCCCCCCTCCAAGCAACTGTCCAGATCCCTCAATGTCTAAATGCGAGAGGAGGCTGGGACCCCCGCCCGAGGGCGGCGCGCCCCAGGGACCCCAGGCCCCCAGACCCACCCCGGCCCCACCCAGCGGCAGCACAGCTACCAGGTCAGTAACCCACGTCCGTCACCGCATAGCTCCCCAAGAGCGCCGCAAGCGGCTGCTGTAGGCCGCCCGTAGGCCTCCCAAGCCCCTCCCAGATGGGGGCAACAGACCCTGGAGTCAGACCCACCAGGCGCCCCACTCCGAGTGCCCCCAGAGCCCCAGGAACCCCTCCATCCAGCCACTGCGCCCTGCAGGAAGCAACCCCCCACCCCCTATTCCACTAATTGATGGTGCTGATCAAAGGAGCCCAAAGAGATCGATCAGATGTGGATGCAGATGCTGTCTCAAGATTAATATGATCCAACAAAAGATCTCTATACTGATTGATACTGAGATTCATGAGGATAGTTTTCTTATACATACATAATGCAGTGAAAACCATGTAAACTATTTTTTTTTCCAGAGGGCTTTCCTCAAAATTACAGAGCAAGCAAACTGATGGGGAAGGTGTAATTTTACAACTCAGGCACTTTGATAAGTCCTTACATATCTGTGTCCAGAACCTCTGGACTGGTGTGCATAACCATAACTGAATGTAATTATCAGGATGATTGCCTATGCAGTGTGGACAGATATTAGATTGTGCCAAACCCATCTTGAATAATGTTTGTCCTGTGTAGTGTACTCTGTGAAGGATTTTGTATTGTATTAGTTGTAAGTTGGTGTTTCTAGTCAATTTGAAAGTTCTTAGACATATCTGAGCCCAGAAGTTTTGTTCAAAGCTGACTGATAAATCCTCTTCCCATTTCATAATAGGAAGAGATATTGAATCATCTATTTTAGTCAGTGTCCTGTATAACTTAGACAGTAGTTTGGGGGGGTTAAATCTAGGAACTCTAATATATTAGTTGGGATTTGTAAACCACCTTTAATATGCTTAAATTTATTTCTAATTATAGATTTAAGTTGTTCATATTCCAAGAATTTATTTTTACTAATGCCATATTGCATATTTAGTTTAGAAAAATTGATGAACTCGGTTCCGTCAAGTAGATGTTCCATATATTTAATACCTTTATTCTTCCAGTATGTGTGATGATTCTGGCACTGGAGCTGACCCTGCTCTCTACCATCACACCTGCTCATTCTCCACCTCTGCGCAATCAACCTTCACTGGCTCCACCTGTCTCCAGCTGCATAAAAGGCCCGTCCTTATCAGTCTCCAGTGCCAGATCGTCTCGTGCCAACCACCGAGTACTTTCCAGCGCCTATCCAGAGAACCTGTCTGTCTGTCTGCTCGTTACCGACCTGATCCGCCTTCTGACTCCCGAGTTTGCCGAAGCCCCGTCTGACCCAGCTTGTTTGTAACCCGTTTCCCCCTGGACTGTTTCCTCGTGCACCGAACCTGGACCAAACTGGAACCTGATCTTGGACACCCCTGTCAGTACCGCCGCTGGATTCTGGATTCCCTGTGAACGGACCTGGACTGCCCCTGGATTCACGCTCCCCTGGATTGCCCCATTCAGACTCTGCCTGCCAGCACCAGTTCGCCCCGAAGCCGTCTCTCTGCCAGCGCTCGTTCAGAGGGCTGCCAGACGGTTAGCGCATGCTACGCGCCCCTGAAGCCGCACTCTTCCTCCCTCTAAATAAACACGTTTCAAAACGCCACTGACCTGTTTCGGGTTATCATTGGGGTCCGATTCCCGTTCGTAACAGTATGTAAAGTTTATCATTTTATTATTTTGTAGGATGTCAGGGTTATTCCAGATAGGTGTACGACTGCATGGGATAAGGGATGACTTTGTCATTTTAAGGAACTCCCACCATGCTGTCAGAGTAAAACTAATGTTGATATTTTTGAAGCATGTATGCCGTTTTATATTTGAGCTAATAAACGGCAAATCTGAAATTATGATATTATTGCACATTTCCTGTTCTATATCTAACCAAGGCTCATCTAGATGATTATTTTTTATCCATTTAGAGATGTATTGTAGCCTATTTGCTAAGTAATAGTTATGGAAGTTAGGCAAATCTAATCCTCTGTCTTTAGTCTTCTGTATTGTCTTTAAGCTAATACGTGGGGGTTTATCTTTCCAAAGAAATTTAGAAATGGCAGAGTCTAGAGATTTAAACCAGTCGGATGATGGTTTATTGGGGTTTATTGAAAATAAATAATTAATTCTAGGTAGGACCATCATTTTTATTGAAGCTACCCTACCCATAAGTGAAATTGGAAGCGATTTCCATCTTTTAAGGTCCTCTTCTATCTTGTTTAAAAGTGGGATGTGGTTAAGGTTTAGTAAATCCGTTAATTTAGATGACACAGTAATACCTAAATATTTAATATTTCCTGATTGCATTTGTAAATGTAGGGTATTTTCAAAAGAGCAATTAATTGACAGTACCGTAGACTTAGACCAGTTTAAAGAGTAATCTGATACTTTAGAGAAAGATTCTAGTATTCTAATTACTTGTGAAAGAGAATTATTTGAATGCTGGAGATAAAGTAATACATCATCCACGTAGAGACTAATCTCATGCTCTATTTTCATGCATTTTATACCTTTTACAGCTTTTGTTTGTCTGATTGTTGCTGCTAGAGGTTCTATAAAGATGGCAAAAAGTGATGGAGAAAGAGGGCATCCTTGCCTGGTGCCCCTCTGTAGACAAAACCTGGAAGATATTTGATTATTTGTCCTGACACAGGCTGTTGGAGAACTGTATAAAATTTTTAACCAATTGAAAATGTTGGTAGAAATGAGGGAGAACAGTTTTCATATTTGCCTGGTTAAAATCCCCAGCAATGATGAAAACCCCTCTGTGTGTGCAGATTGCAGCTCGGAGATAGTCTGATAGAGAACACTCATAGCCTCTTTTGTATTAGCACTCGGAGGAACATAAACCGCTGTGATGATAAAAACAGTAAACTCTCTAGGCAGATAAAACGGCCTGCAGCTAACAGTTAGGAGCTCGATGTCCGGAGAGCAAAAGCTTGAGACTATTCTAGCATTTTTACACCAGGTGTTATTAATGTAAACCAAGAGTCCGCCTCCTTGGGTCTCACCGCTGAGTTGTTTACTTCTGTCGGCGAGGAAAGAAGCTAGCCCCTCCAGGCTAACGGTATTGTCCGGGATTGCTGCCTCTGTGCACTTCACAAACACCCTCGGACTTAGAGAGAGTCGAAAGGGAGGACAAGGTATTCGTAACAGAAATACAAATCTGAGGTATTTTCTGTGTGGGCATGAGGGTGAGGGTAAATGGGGGATGTGAAAATAAGCATCCTTGCGGTCGATCGATGTAAACCAATCGCCTGGATGCAGGAAGAGGAGCTGGGAAGCGTGTCAGCATCCTGAATTTGTATTTTCTTAGATTTCTTAGATTATTAGCTTGTTCAGCACTCTGAGGTCTAGAACCCTACGCATCCCTCGTCTGCCTTTCTTCGGCACAAGGAAATAACGTGAATAAAAGCCTTCGCTGCTGTTTTCTGGTTGAATCAGCCGTTTCGCTCTCTTTTCCAACAGCGAGGAAATTTCCTGCAGGAAAAGAGCGGCTTGTCCTTCTTCAAGTGACTGAATTATTCCTCTAAAACTTGTGGGAACTGCAGTGAATTGCAGTCTGTATCCCCTCCTGAGAGTTCTTAAAACCCACTCTGAGTCTGTGCATTTCGCCCAAAGGTGGATTTTTACTGTCAGCTGGCTGGTTGGCCAGTCTGAGAGCAAGCTGAGAGCGCCCTCTTTGGGTGTAGGGCCGCAAACAACCCCGTATGCATTGCGCATGCGCATAGCGTCTAGTGCGCTACGGAGCTGTTCACGTTGGGGAGAGGTCTCACTCCTTCTGAGAAAGAAGAGACCGGATCCCCAAGTGTAATTAGGGTTCCAAGCCCGCAGCGCAGGCGAACGGCTATGCCGTTCGTCTGCTCTGTGAGCAGAGAACCCTATTGTTTTTCTAGTGTTTTTAAATTATTTATTATTATTATTAGGGTTCCAAGCCCGCAGCGCAGGCGAACGGCTATGCCGTTCGTCTGCTCTGTGAGCAGAGAACCCTATTGTTTTTCGTCTGTTTTTAAATTATTAGGGTTCCAAGCCCGCAGCGCAGGCGAACGGCTATGCCGTTCGTCTGCTCTGTGAGCAGAGAACCCTATTGTTTTTCGTCTGTTTTTAAATTATTAGGGTTCCAAGTCCGCAGCGCAGGCGAACGGCTATGCCGTTCGTCTGCTCTGTGAGCAGAGAACCCTATTGTTTTTCGTCTGTTTTTAAATTATTTATTATTAGGGTTCCAAGCCCGCAGCGCAGGCGAACGGCTATGCCGTTCGTCTGCTCTGTGAGCAGAGAACCCTATTGTTTTTCGTGTGTTTTTAAATTATTTATTATTAGGGTTCCAAGCCCGCAGCGCAGGCGAACGGCTATGCCGTTCGTCTGCTCTGTGAGCAGAGAACCCTATTGTTTTTCTAGTGTTTTTAAATTATTAGGGTTCCAAGCCCGCAGCGCAGGCGAACGGCTATGCCGTTCGTCTGCTCTGTGAGCAGAGAACCCTATTGTTTTTCGTGTGTTTTTAAATTATTTATTATTATTATTATTATTACGGGTAATTATTATTCTCCGCTAAAACGCGTTGGGCGGCCCATGCGTATTTGTAACGAACCTATTGAATCAGGTATCCAAGTACAGAATGTGCACCGCTACTCAAACCCAGAAATTCAGACCCCTCAACAACTAGGGGGCGCTATAACAAAGGACAATGCGTTTTGGCCTATAACCACCAAACTACTGGTCCCACACTCAAAAACTTCACATCACTTTGTTTATTGGATGATTCTGCAAAATAAAGGGAATTGGCACACCCTTCGTTTCCCAGCTAGTTTTCGCGCTACATGGCTACAAAGGTTAAACCTTTCTTGTTAAACTCCTCCTACATTTTTTATGCAATCCGCGCAAAACTCCATATATAACCGCGTAATGGACAAATAAAAAAAGTTAACACGCCGGATTTTTGAATTTTGACTTTTTCGAAAAGTAACGCTAAAATAAGTGATTGTTAGCTAGCTAGCTCTAAATGTAATTGCTGATTATTCTAAAACCATAACAGATTTTGACATGTCCTTTATAACCAATAGTCCAAATAAGATTTTGCACATGTGACCCGCGTTTGAGGATTGTCCATCACTAGGGGGCGCTGTGATGTCAAGAAATCTACTACGCAAGAATGGCTGATCGGATTTTTACAAAACCTTCTTCATCCCCTTCCAGTCATACCCCTGAACTCAGGTATTAAATATGGTAATGATTAAAACAAGTGGGCGGGGCCTATTTCCAAAAGTGTTAAAAAACCTGGAGAATAATAAAAACAATAAAGTAAAGAATAAAAAATGCTTTAAAATCAATTTTTTGATCCCAGATTTTCAGGATGTATTCTGTGAATAAGGTGTAACAATTCTCTCACTGCATGTATTGTTTTTTTTTGAAGTGCTACACTCTGAATTTTTAAAAGTTTGTAAAATGGAGAAATCAATGTATTTTCCACAAATATTGTTCAACCCCCAAAAATATGGCCTCTATTTGTAAAGCACATGCAGAATAAACATGGATTTCAGTTTGGTAAAAATCCAGACGAGTTTGACCAATTTACAAGACTTTGAAAATAAATGGTACAAGACTATAAAGTTTAATATTTTATTTCTCTGAATCCATTTTTTAATGACCATAAAAAAAATCCTGTGGTTAGATAAAGCACTCTTTGAGATCCATAAATATTTTCAGAATTTTAGAGCCAACCGTTGATTATTAACGAATTTATGAAGTTTGTGATCAGTTCACAGCTTTCATCATCCAGAGCTCTGACTGCAGAGCTTTGAACAGGGCGGCCATTTTGCCCATATTTGGGCACATCACAGGAAGTGACGTCAAAGCAGCCATCTTAGGTCAGACCAAGCTGCCATCTTAGGTCAGACCATAGAGAATACAAGTCAATTGAGGAAAATGTACTTTATGTTTCTGACACTCTGAATCCGGTGAATTCTCACCCGATTTCCATTAAATCAACTGACTGAAAACGTCACCCCTTTAGGGGCTACATGGGACCAATTGATTGAATTAAACGATTGTCTAACTTAATAAATTTTCGAAAAGTAACGCTAAAATAAGTGATTGTTAGCTAGCTAGCTCTAAATGTAATTGCTGATTATTCTAAAACCATAACAGATTTTGACATGTCCTTTATAACCAATAGTCCAAATAAGATTTTGCACATGTGACCCGCGTTTGAGGATTGTCCATCACTAGGGGGCGCTGTGATGTCAAGAAATCTACTACGCAAGAATGGCTGATCGGATTTTTACAAAACCTTCTTCATCCCCTTCCAGTCATACCCCTGAACTCAGGTATTAAATATGGTAATGATTAAAACAAGTGGGCGGGGCCTATTTCCAAAAGTGTTAAAAAACCTGGAGAATAATAAAAACAATAAAGTAAAGAATAAAAAATGCTTTAAAATCAATTTTTTGATCCCAGATTTTCAGGATGTATTCTGTGAATAAGGTGTAACAATTCTCTCACTGCATGTATTGTTTTTTTTTGAAGTGCTACACTCTGAATTTTTAAAAGTTTGTAAAATGGAGAAATCAATGTATTTTCCACAAATATTGTTCAACCCCCAAAAATATGGCCTCTATTTGTAAAGCACATGCAGAATAAACATGGATTTCAGTTTGGTAAAAATCCAGACGAGTTTGACCAATTTACAAGACTTTGAAAATAAATGGTACAAGACTATAAAGTTTAATATTTTATTTCTCTGAATCCATTTTTTAATGACCATAAAAAAAATCCTGTGGTTAGATAAAGCACTCTTTGAGATCCATAAATATTTTCAGAATTTTAGAGCCAACCGTTGATTATTAACAAATTTATGAAGTTTGTGATCAGTTCACAGCTTTCATCATCCAGAGCTCTGACTGCAGAGCTTTGAACAGGGCGGCCATTTTGCCCATATTTGGGCACATCACAGGAAGTGACGTCAAAGCAGCCATCTTAGGTCAGACCAAGCTGCCATCTTAGGTCAGACCATAGAGAATACAAGTCAATTGAGGAAAATGTACTTTATGTTTCTGACACTCTGAATCCGGTGAATTCTCACCCGATTTCCATTAAATCAACTGACTGAAAACGTCACCCCTTTAGGGGCTACATGGGACCAATTGATTGAATTAAACGATTGTCTAACTTAATAAATAATTTCGGTTTTGTATTGAAAGTAAGCAAACTTCCAGAGCTACGTCCCAGGAAGCCAGACTTTTACTCCGCTTATGGGTGCGCATATAAAAGGACACCAGGAACCAGATCCTGGGGAATTACCTTCCATAAGTAAGATTTTATGATAGATAATCCTCATGCTTTACAGTTACAGTGTTTCCGGCATAAACACAATATGTGCTAATGGGTACAGCGATGGAAGTAGAGAAAAGTACATTAAACACCAAAAACAAACAAAATGGTCCTAAATTACTGGATAGACATGATTTGTGGGGAGGGGGGGGAAGCCCGTGCTGAGGGTGATTAGGTTTTTTGTTGATTTCTTTTTGTTGATAATTGCTGTTGTCTGTAGATCGGTGTCTGTGTATATAGCTATATATATATATATATATATATATATATATATATATATATATATATATATATATATATATATATATATATATATATAAATATATAATATATATATATATATATAATATATATAACATTGGAAGAATTTTAGAGCAAACTGTTGATTTTTAAAGAATTTATTTATGAATTTAAAGAGAATAACATTTCCGAAATGTGCCCATGTAGGGATTTAAAATTTCCAGTAGATGGCAGTATTTGATTATATATGGATTTTTACACACACACACTTATATACATAAGCTTTACATTGAATGTAGCTAGTTGCGGAGCCAGAGGGGTGGCAGAGCCCTTGCCACCCCCTACTGCCACCCCACTGGAAATGGTAATTTTAACATATAATACTTATGAGATCGGCAAAGATTTGCCAGGAAAACTGTAATTTACGACTGTCCCTGAAGGCAGCCCATGCAGTAGCAGCCTACATGCTGCGCACTGACGCTGTTCATTGGTTAAGCTGACATGTGGTTCCTGCTTGATCCAAAACACACCCGCGGCTTTAGAGTACACCGTTGAGGAGTTTTGCAGGTATTTACAACATTTTACCGCTCAGCGGTAACCGCTGTGTTACCTTCCTAATGAGAGGCGGCACTTGTCATACATTTCTAAAAAGAAAAAAAAAATGGTTGTGCACCGCTCCGTCCGTAGTGCCTCGTTTATTATATTAGCCATGCTAGTGCTGATAGATCGTGTTTTAGACAGATTCTTTTATATGTTTGAGTGCACATGCTGCCCTGTAATGTTTTATTAATTTGGCCAGGATATATCTCCCAGCTCTTGCTTGAAATGTGTGTGGTAAGAATATGTGAAAAACCATTGTTAAGTTTATAATGACTGAAATGTAAATAGGCTATGTCATATGAAAGCTTTGAATTATAACCTAACTAGTTATATTAATTAATTTAATTAATCTATTTTTAATTTAGTATTATTTTAGCTAGCTACAGAAAACTAAAAACTATTGTTTAAATAATATTTAAAATAGTGTTGTCTTTGCCATACAGTCATGGAGTCTAAATACCAGGCTGCCTTATTTTGTGTAGAGCCCAAATGAAGAGAAAAGAGAATATCTCACAGTTCTTCTTAAAGAGGCAAAAACCAGGGCCAGACCAGGACCAGACAGAACCCTGCAGCAGTGACCAACCTGGAGAAGCCAGCCAGGAGACACCAGGCCCAAGTGTATCACCAGCAGGTTAGAGGCTGTGACAGAGAGTTATTAAGTAGTAAAATCCAATAAGCCTAATTGTAAAGGTTAGCATGATGCTTTTTGCATTTTTTATTGTGTCTGTTTATGAACACAATTGAAACAAGTGGGCAGGGCCTATTTGCAAAAGTGTGAGAGTAGGGAGTAGCAAGATGGCGGCCAGTCACTAGGGGAGGTCACTGGCCGCCATCTTGCTACTCCGTTCTCACACAGAACCCCATAGCATTTGGTTGCAACAACAAGCAGTTTGGCTGTGTGAAAACGTTTCACAGGTAACTTTAAAGTCAGTGGTTGTTATACTTACTATACAAATTACTTTTGTTTTGGTAACACTTTATTTGTGCCTAAGATTTACATGATACTGTCATAAACAGAGGCTGCACAGTGAAGCAGTGAGAAGTGTTGTTGCCTTCTGGGTTCAATCACCTGGGTCTTTCAAATCCTCCCGGGTCTTTCAAATCCTCCCGGGTCTTTCAAATCCTCCTGGGTCTTTCAAATCCTCCCGGGTCTTTCAAATCCTCTGGGTCTTTCTGCATGAAGTTTGAATGTTCTACCTGTGCATGCGTAGGTTCACTCCGGGTACGCTGGCTTCCTCCCACAGTTCAAAAACATGACTGTTAGTTTAATTGGCTTCTCTAAATTGTCCTTAGGTGTGAGTGTGTGCAAGAATGGTTGTTTGTCCTGTCTGTCTCTGTGTTGCCCTGTGACAGATTGCCGACCTGTCCAGGGTGTAACCCGCCTCTCGCTCAGTGAACGCTGTGTGTATATATATATATATATATATATATATATACACAGAAAGCTATATACACGGTAGACTGTGCGTTAATGTAACGCAGAAGGTCTGGAGATGCTACGTTGGTGTAGCTTGTAGGACCTGAACAGGGGAGAGAGGCAGAGTCAAGTGTCACGGGGCCTCTGGGCCGTGTTAATAAGGCTGGTAGCGGATGGGAAAAAACTGTTTTTGTGTCGTGAGGTTTTGGTCCTGATGGACCGCTGCCTCCTGCCAGAGGGAAGTGTCTGAAATATTTTGTGACTGGGGTGTCACAAAATCGGCCACAATCTTCCCTGCACGCCTCAGAGTCCTAGAGGCTTACAGGTCCTGGAGAGATGGAAAATTGCAGCCAATCACCTTCTCTGCAGACCGGATGACACGCTGCAGTCTGCTCTTGTCTTTGGCGGTGGCACCAGCGTACCAGATGTTAATGGAGGAGGTGGTTTAGACACACCTTCTCCTTCAAAGAGTTTTCTTAATTTTCATAACTATGACAATTGTAGATTCACACTAAAGGCATCAAAACTATGAATTAACACATGTGGAATTATATACTTAACAAAAAAGTGTGAAACAACTAAAAATATGTCTTATATTCTAGGTTCTTCAAAGTAGCCACCTTTTGCTTTGATTACTGCTTCGTACACTCTTGGCATTCTCTTAATGAGCTTCAAGAGATAGTCACCTGAAATGGTTTTCCCTTCACAGGTGTCCCCTGTCAGGTTTAATAAGTGGGATGTCTTGCCTCTTATATGGGGTTGGGACCATCAGTTGTGTTGTGCAGAAGTCAAGTGGATACACAGCTTATAGTCCTACTGAATAAACTGTTAGAATTTGTATTATGGCAAGAAAAAAGCAGCTAAGTAAAGAAAAACAAGTGGCCATAATTACTTTAAGAACTGAAGGTCATTCAGTCCGAAAAATTGGGAAAACTTTGAAAGTGTCCCCAAGTGCAGTCGCAAAAACCATCAAGCGCTACAAAGAAACTGGCTCACACGAGGACCGCCCCAGGAAAGGAAGACCAAGAGTCACCTCTGCTGTGGAGGATAAATTCATCCTAGTCACCAGCCTCAGAAATCGCAGGTTGACAGCAGCTCAGATTAGAGACCAGGTCAATGCCACACAGAGTTCTAGCAGCAGACACATCTCTAGAACAACTGTTAGGAGACTGTGTGAATCAGGCCTTCATGGTAAAACAGCTGCTAGGAAACCACTGCTAAGGACAGGCAACAAGTAGAAGAGAATTGTTTGGGCTAAAGAACACAAGGAATGGACATTAGACCAGTGGAAATCTGTGCTTTGGTCTGATGAGTCCAAAGTTGAGATCTTTGGTTCCAACCATCGTGTCTTTGTGCGACGCAGAAAAGGTTTAACAGATGGACTCTATTCAATTCAATTCAATTGTATTTATATAGCGCCAATTCATGAAACATGTCATCTCGAGGCACTTTACAAAGTCAAAATCAATCATATTATACAGATTGGTCAAAAATTTCCTATATAAGGAAACCAGTTGATTGCTTCAAAGTCCCGACAAGCAGCATTCACTCCTGGAGAAGCATAGAGCTACAGGGAGAGACGTCTGCATTGTCCATGGCTTTGCAGCAATCCCTCATACTGAGCAAGCATGAAGCGACAGTGGAAAGAAAAACCCCACCCATTAGCGGGAAGGAAAAACCTCCAGCAGAACCGGGCTCAGTATGAACGGTCATCTGCCTCGACCGACTGGGGGTTAAAGAATACAGAGCAGAGACACAACAAGAGAGACAAACATGCACAGAAGCACACATTGATCCAGTAATCTGTTCTGCATTAGATAGTAATAGCGGGTGATCTGTCTTCTCTGGATGATGTCACAGTTAACAGAACGTCAGATCAGGTGTACCTACTATGAAGAAAAAAGAGAGAGCAAAAAGTTAAAAGCTGAAATGACAACAGTCATTTCAATGTAATGCAATGCAAAACTGCATTGCATCTACTTTTTTTAGACAAATGCAAGAAAGTAATAAATATTATGACATGCTTAATTGGAAGGGAGTGGGGAGCAGATAGATGGTGCTGCTGTAGAAGGTCGTGAGGATGGGCGGGGACAGGTGGGCTCTCCTCATCCTCCGCAGTAAGTGCAAGCGCTTCTGTTCCCTCTTCTCCAGTGACATGGTGTTCACAAACCAGCTGAGGTTGTGTGTTATGTGCACCCCGAGGAATTTATTTCTGCTGGCCACCTCCACAGCTGAGCTGTTAATGAGAAGTGGAGCATGGCGAGGCCATTTTTTCCTGAAGTCCATGATGATCTCCTTCGTTTTCTCCACGTTCAGGATCAGTCCTGGTCCTGGTCCTGGTCGTTGTTGTCTCTAATCAGGCCCACCACCGTCGTGTCGTCTGCAAACTTCACGATGTGATTGGTGGTGAACCTGGGGACACAGTCGTGTGTCATCAGGGTGAACAGCAGGGGGCTCAGGACGCAGCCCTGAGGAAAGCCCGTGCTGAGGGTGATGACATCAGTGGTTTTCTGTCCGACCCAGACCAACTGAGGTCTGTTGGTGATGAAGTCTAGTAGGCAGTTGCGAACAGGTGTGCTGAAGCCCAGATGTTCCAGTTTTGATGGTGTTGAACGCTGAACTGAAGTCCAGGAACATGCTCAAGGGGGCGGTGCGTGGGTGGGCTTGGAACCCGTTAATAACTGCTTGCAGTTCTAGTTTATTATTATTATTATTATTATTATTATTACGGGTAATTATTATTCTCCGCTAAAACGCGTTGGGCGGCCCATGCGGATTTGTAACGAACCTATTGAATCAGGTATCCAAGTACAGAATGTGCACCGCTACTCAAACCCAGAAATTCAGACCCCTCAACAACTAGGGGGCGCTATAACAAAGGACAATGCGTTTTGGCCTATAACCACCAAACTACTGGTCCCACACTCAAAAACTTCACATCACTTTGTTTATTGGATGATTCTGCAAAATAAAGGGAATTGGCACACCCTTCGTTTCCCAGCTAGTTTTCGCGCTACATGGCTACAAAGGTTAAACCTTTCTTGTTAAACTCCCCCTACATTTTTTGTGCAATCTGCGCAAAACTCCATATATAACTGTGTAATGGACAAATAAAAAAAGTTAACGCGGCGGATTTTTGAATTTTGACTTTATCGAAAAGTAACGCTACAATAAGTGATTGTTAGCTAGCTAGCTCTAAATGTAATTGCTGATTATTCTAAAACCATAACAGATTTTGACATGTCCTTCATAACCCATAGTCCAAATAAGATTTTGCACATGTGACCCGCGTTTGAGGATCGTCCATCACTAGGGGGCGCTGTGATGTCAAGAAATCTACTACGCAAGAATGGCTGATCGGATTTTTACAAAACCTTCTTTATTGCCTTCCAGGCATACCCCTGAACTAAAGTATTAAATATGGTAATGATTGAAACAAGTGGGCGGGGCCTATTTCCAAAAGTGTGAAAAAAACCTTCAAAACTTCAAAAAATTACCAAAAATCCATTTTGTGGTGTAACGATCTCAGATTTTCAGGATGTATTCCTTGAATAAGGTGTAACAATTCTCTCACTGCATGTATTGAGGTTTCTGAAAGTTGCACACTCTGATTTTTTAAAAGTTTGTAAAATGGAGAAATCAATGTATTTTCCACAAATATTGTTCAATCCCAATAAAAATGGCCACTATTTGTAAAGCACATTCAGACTTAATGTGTACTTCAGTTTGGTAAAAATCCAGGCGATTTTGAACTATTTAAAAGACTCTGAAATTCACATGTGCAAGACTATAAAGGTTAATATTTTTTTTCTCTGAAACGCTTTTTTCAATGGGCGTTTAAAAAATCACATAGTTAGATAAAGCACTCTTGGACATACGTGAATATTTTCAGAATTTTAGAGCAAACCGTTGATTTTTAACGATTTAATGAATTTTATGATCTGGTCACAGCTCTCACCATCCAGAGCTCTGACCATCCAGAACTGTGAACAGGGCGGCCATTTTGCCCATATATGGGCACATCACAGGATGTGACGTCACATTCCGTGATTTTCTAAGCTGAGCAGAAACTTGAAGAGGGAGGATAGCTTTTAGAGTTTTGAAAAGAACACATAATTTTAAAAAAAAAATATTGAATGTAAAAAAGATCAAGCAGAAGCAAGGAAAGTTATTTAGAAGGCAAAGAAGACAAAATGGAGAGATTTTTGTGATTCAATGGGCAGAACAACTCCTATAGCTAAGGTATGGGGAAAGATTAAGAAAATGAAGGGAAATAGACCAGAGAGAACATATCCAGTTCTAAAACATGAAGAAGGAACAGCAGTAACAAATGAGGAAAAAGTAGAAGTAATGGCAAGAACATTTGCAAAGATCCATAGTTCAGATATGGATCAGACTTATTCCAAAAGTAACACTATGATATAATATGGATAAATAGATAGATAGATAGATAGATAGATAGATAGATAGATAGATAGATAGATAGATAGATAGATAGATAGATAGATAGATATGAAAAGGAGTAATAGCATTAATGGTTTAAAGGTCAATCTAAATGAAGAACATTCATTATATATATATATATATATATATATATATATATAAACACTTTTATTTGGGTGTGATTAATTATTTCACAGTCCTAATTCATTTATATTTACATACATACTTTTATAATATGAATATTACTGTTATAATAAAATATGAAATACTGACAAAAAAGGCTTATTGTGTGGCAACCTCTTGGTGTAGAAGCATAATCCAGGTTTCAAATTAAAGGTAACACTTTGAAGTTTCATGTAGACTATTCGGATTATATATCAGGAGTAATTACACAAAGGTTCCTATTTTTAATCCATTATAAAAGTGAAATTTATTTGCTATTAAAATTGGTACAATAGTCCCCTTCACAAGTATATATAGATGTAGCATGTTGAAATCCCCACCTACACTACTGTGATGGTATACACATGGAAGACAGAGATTTAAAAAATGACCCAAAAAACATAGCTTGGCTAATGCCCTTTGAAAAGGACGGTTTTATTGAGTTTCTGTCGCATGTTGTTGCTCTGTAAGCTAAGGTTAGTTATTTTGGCAATGTGGTGCAGCCTTAACTTAAAAAACAAGGACACAACCAACGTTAACAGCGTATGGTGGTGGCTGTCTATGCCATACTGTGTTTCTCCGATGTGCTCTCTGAGCACAAACACATCCTCTGACCCTATCCTCTTCCTTACAATGTACACGACCTCTAGCACTTTGATGGGCTGTGATCGTCTGGTACATGAGGTCTGACGAATGACCCACTCTGCTGCCCTGACTACCATCACTGTGCCTTGTGATGGAATCACCAGACCTCCATTGTTTTTTAACTTCAGCAGGTGGTAGCCCTGGTCCTTGATGGCAGATGCAGCATCTGTTACCAAGCTGGCACGGCAGACATCACAGGACAGCTTTTTCAGAGCCCGTCGCACAACAAATCCTGAAATAAGAGTTGGTATATTAAAATAATTTATAATAACCATGGGGAGATTAAGGGAACATTTATCTTTTTGGACCATTGTGAGATTGATTTCCCTCAAATTTACACCAAAGATTAATTGTCATACAATCGTTATTGGTGTCAGTAAAACCTATATAATTGACCAGTGGTCTCAGGCTTGATAACTTGCGCAAGTAGCCGTGATGCACAACTATGCTGCATGATTAAGTCATTTTTCGACAAGAAAATCTGCAATTTCGACATGTTCAAGCATCAAGAATTATAGCCACGTTCATAACGTTTGTAAGAAACCAAACTGTTTGTAAATCCGTCAAGAATTCAATGAGATAAGAGTATTTGTGTTCGTGCTGATCACTCACCTTACATTAGGTACCACAGAGCATGCCAGAAAGCTTGTCTGAGGCAAGATGGCCGCCGGTGATGACGTTTGAGACTCCGCCGTAAGACATCTAGCCTTTATTATGGATATCTATGGTCAGAATGCTCTCTATGGTACTTGTGTAGAGGGTTGTGAGGATGGGCGGGGGCTGTTGGGCTCTCCTCATCCTCCGCAGGAAGTACAAGCGCTTCTGTGCCCTCCTCACCAGATGTGGTGTTTACAGACCAGGTGAGGTTGTCTGTGATGTGCACCCCGAGGAATTTGGTGCTGCTAACCACCTCCACAGCTGAGCTGTTGATGAGTTTGTGTCAACTGCGAACTTCATGATGTGATTGGGGGTGAACCTGGGGGTGCAGTCGTGTGTCATCAGAGTAAACAGCAGGGGGCTGCGGACACAGCCCTGAGGGGAGCCCGTGCTAAGGGTGATGACATCAGAGGTGGTCTGTCAGACCCGGACCGACAGTGGTCAGGAGGTGAGGAAGTGATGAGGGGTGTGCTGAAGCCCAGATGTTCCAGTTTTTCAACCAGATGCTGTGGGATGAGGGTGTTGAACGCTGTAGTGCAGGAACATGCTCAAAGGGGGCGGAGCGTAGACGGGCTTGGAACCCGTTAATAACTGCTTGCAGTTCTAGTTTATTAGGGTTCCAAGCCCGCAGCGCAGGCGAACGGCTATGCCGTTCGTCTGCTCTGTGAGCAGAGAACCCTATTGTTTTTCGTCTGTTTTTAAATTATTTATTATTATTATTATTATTATTACGGGTAATTATTATTCTCCGCTAAAACGCGTTGGGCGGCCCATGCGGATTTGTAACGAACCTATTGAATCAGGTATCCAAGTACAGAATGTACACCGCTACTCAAACCCAGAAATTCAGACCCCTCAACAACTAGGGGGCGCTATAACAAAGGACAATGCGTTTTGGCCTATAACCACCAAACTACTGGTCCCACACTCAAAAACTTCACATCACTTTGTTTATTGGATGATTCTGCAAAATAAAGGGAATTGGCACACCCTTCGTTTCCCAGCTAGTTTTTGCGCTACATGGCTACAAAGGTTAAACCTTTCTTGTTAAACTCCTCCTACATTTTTTATGCAATCCGCGCAAAACTCCATATATAACCGCGTAATGGACAAATAAAAAAAGTTAACACGCCGGATTTTTGAATTTTGACTATTTCGAAAAGTAACGCTAAAATAAGTGATTGTTAGCTAGCTAGCTCTAAATGTAATTGCTGTTTATTATAAAACCATAACAGATTTTGACATGTCCTTCATAACCCATAGTCCAAATAAGATTTTGCACATGTGGCCCGCGTTTGAGGATCGTCCATCACTAGGGGGCGCTGTGATGTCAAGAAATCTACTACGCAAGAATGGCTGATCGGATTTTTACAAAACCTTCTTCATCCCCTTCCAGTCATACCCCTGAACTCAGGTATTAAATATGGTAATGATTAAAACAAGTGGGCGGGGCCTATTTCCAAAAGTGTTAAAAAACCTGGAGAATAATAAAAACAATAAAGTAAAGAATAAAAAATGCTTTAAAATCAATTTTTTGATCCCAGATTTTCAGGATGTATTCTGTGAATAAGGTGTAACAATTCTCTCACTGCATGTATTGTTTTTTTTTGAAGTGCTACACTCTGAATTTTTAAAAGTTTGTAAAATGGAGAAATCAATGTATTTTCCACAAATATTGTTCAACCCCCCAAAATATGGCCTCTATTTGTAAAGCACATGCAGAATAAACATTGATTTCAGTTTGGTAAAAATCCAGGCGAGTTTGACCAATTTACAAGACTTTGAAAATAAATGGTACAAGACTATAAAGTTTAATATTTTATTTCTCTGAATCCATTTTTTTAATGACCATAAAAAAATCCTGTGGTTAGATAAAGCACTCTTTGAGATCCATGAATATTTTCAGAATTTTAGAGCCAACCGTTGATTATTAACGAATTTATGAAGTTTGTGATCAGTTCACAGCTTTCATCATCCAGAGCTCTGACTGCAGAGCTTTGAACAGGGCGGCCATTTTGCCCATATTTGGGCACATCACAGGAAGTGACGTCAAAGCAGCCATCTTAGGTCAGACCAAGCTGCCATCTTAGGTCAGACCATAGAGAACATAGACATAATATAAGAGATTGTATTCTCTATCATAGACATATATAATCTTTATATATGTCTATGATAGAGAATACAAGTCAATTCAGGAAAATGTACTTTATGTTTCAGACACTGAATCCGGTGAATTCTCACCCGATTTCCAGCTAAATCAACTGACTGAAAACGTCACCCCTTTAGGGGCTACATGGGACCAATTGATTGAATTAAACGATTGTCTAACTTAATAAATAATTTCGGTTTTGTATTGAAAGTAAGCAAACTTCCAGAGCTACGTCCCAGGAAGCCAGACTTTTACTCCGCTTATGGGTGCGCATATAAAAGGACACCAGGAACCAGATCCTGGGGAATTACCTTCCATAAGTAAGATTTTATGATAGATAATCCTCATGCTTTACAGTTACAGTGTTTCCGGCATAAACACAATATGTGCTAATGGGTACAGCGATGGAAGTAGAGAAAAGTACATTAAACACCAAAAACAAACAAAATGGTCCTAAATTACTGGATAGACATGATTTGTGGGGAGGGGGGGGGAAGCCCGTGCTGAGGGTGATTAGGTTTTTTGTTGATTTCTTTTTGTTGATAATTGCTGTTGTCTGTAGATCGGTGTCTGTGTATATAGCTTAAATATATATATATATATATATATATATATATATATATATATATATATATATATATATATATATATATATATATATATATAACATTGGAAGAATTTTAGAGCAAACTGTTGATTTTTAAAGAATTTATTTATGAATTTAAAGAGAATAACATTTCCGAAATGTGCCCATGTAGGGATTTAAAATTTCCAGTAGATGGCAGTATTTGATTATATATGGATTTTTTACACACACACACTTATATACATAAGCTTTACATTGAATGTAGCTAGTTGCGGAGCCAGAGGGGTGGCAGGGGTGGCATTTGCCACCCCCAACAGAGCCCTTGCCACCCCCTACTGCCACCCCACTGGAAATGGTAATTTTAACATATAATACTTATGAGATCGGCAAAGATTTGCCAGGAAAACTGTAATTTCCGACTGTCCCTGAAGGCAGCCCATGCAGTAGCAGCCTACATGCTGCGCACTGACGCTGTTCATTGGTTAAGCTGACATGTGGTTCCTGCTTGATCCAAAACACACCCGCGGCTTTAGAGTACACCGTTGAGGAGTTTTGCAGGTATTTACAACATTTTACCGCTCAGCGGTAACCACTGTGTTACCTTCCTAATGAGAGGCGGCACTTGTCATACATTTCTAAAAAGAAAAAAAAAATGGTTGTGCACCGCTCCGTCCGTAGTGCCTCGTTTATTATATTAGCCATGCTAGTGCTGATAGATCGTGTTTTAGACAGATTCTTTTAACATATGTTTCAGTGCACAAGCTGCCCTGTAATGTTTTATTAATTTGGCCAGGATATATCTCCCAGCTCTTGCTTGAAATGTGTGTGGTAAGAATATGTGAAAAACCATTGTTAAGTTTATAATGACTGAAATATAAATAGGCTATGTCATATGAGAGCTTTGAATTATAACCTAACTAGTTATATTAATTAATTTAATTAATCTATTTTTAATTTAGTATTATTTTAGCTAGCTACAGAAAACTAAAAACTATTGTTTAAATACTATTTAAAATAGTGTTGTCTTTGCCATACAGTCATGGAGTCTAAATACCAGGCTGCCTTATTTTGTGTAGAGCCCAAATGAAGAGAAAAGAGAATATCTCACAGTTCTTCTTAAAGAGGCAAAAACCAGGGCCAGACCAGGACCAGACAGAACCCTGCAGCAGTGACCAACCTGGAGAAGCCAGCCAGGAGACACCAGGCCCAAGTGTATCACCAGCAGGTTAGAGGCTGTGACAGAGAGTTATTAAGTAGTAAAATCCAATAAGCCTAATTCTAAAGGTTAGCATGATGCTTTTTGCATTTTTTATTGTGTCTGTTTATGAACACAATTGAAACAAGTGGGCAGGGCCTATTTGCAAAAGTGTGAGAGTAGGGAGTAGCAAGATGGCGGCCAGTCACTAGGGGAGGTCACTGGCCGCCATCTTGCTACTCCGTTCTCACACAGAACCCCATAGCATTTGGTTGCAACAACAAGCAGTTTGGCTGTGTGAAAACGTTTCACAGGTAACTTTACAGTCAGTGGATGTTATACTTACTATACAAATTACTTTTGTTTAGGTAACACTTTATTTGTGCCTAAGATTTACATGATACTGTCATAAACAGAGGCTGCACAGTGAAGCAGTGAGAAGTGTTGTTGCCTTCTGGGTTCAATCACCTGGGTCTTTCAAATCCTACCGTGTCTTTCAAATCCTCCCGGGTCTTTCAAATCCTCCTGGGTCTTTCAAATCCTCCCGGGTCTTTCAAATCCTCTGGGTCTTTCTGCATGGAGTTTGAATGTTCTACCTGTGCATGCGTAGGTTCACTCCGGGTACGCCGGCTTCCTCCCACAGTTCAAAAATATGACTGTTAGTTTAATTGGCTTCTCTAAATTGTCCTTAGGTGTGAGTGTGTGCAAGAATGGTTGTTTGTCCTGTCTGTCTCTGTGTTGCCCTGTGACAGATTGCCGACCTGTCCAGGGTGTAACCCGCCTCTCGCTCAGTGAACGCTGTGTATATATATATATATATATATATATATATATATATATATATATATATATATATATATATATAATATACACAGAAAGCTATATACACGGTAGACTGTGCGTTAATGTAACGCAGAAGGTCTGGAGATGCTACGTTGGTGTAGCTTGTAGGACCTGAACAGGGGAGAGAGGCAGAGTCAAGTGTCACGGGGCCTCTGGGCCGTGTTAATAAGGCTGGTAGCGGATGGAAAAAAACTGTTTTTGTGTCGTGAGGTTTTGGTCCTGATGGACCGCTGCCTCCTGCCAGAAGGAAGTGTCTGAAATATTTTGTGACTGGGGTGTCACAAAATCGGCCACAATCTTCCCTGCACGCCTCAGAGTCCTGGAGGCTTACAGGTCCTGGAGAGATGGAAAATTGCAGCCAGTCACCTTCTCTGCAGACCGGATGACACGCTGCAGTCTGCTCTTGTCTTTGGCGGTGGCACCAGCGTACCAGATGGTAATGGAGGAGGTAATTTAGACACACCTTCTCCTTCAAAGAGTTTTCTTAATTTTCATAACTATGACAATTGTAGATTCACACTAAAGGCATCAAAACTATGAATTAACACATGTGGAATTATATACTTAACAAAAAAGTGTGAAACAACTGAAAATATGTCTTATATTCTAGGTTCTTCAAATTAGCCACCTTTTGCTTTGATTACTGCTTCGTACACTCTTGGCATTCTCTTAATGAGCTTCAAGAGATAGTCACCTGAAATGGTTTTCCCTTCACAGGTGTCCCCTGTCAGGTTTAATAAGTGGGATGTCTTGCCTCTTAAATGGGGTTGGGACCATCAGTTGTGTTGTGCAGAAGTCAAGTGGATACACAGCTGATAGTCCTACTGAATAAACTGTTAGAATTTGTATTATGGCAAGAAAAAAGCAGCTAAGTAAAGAAAAACGAGTGGCCATAATTACTTTAAGAACTGAAGGTCATTCAGTCCGAAAAATTGGGAAAACTTTGAAAGTGTCCCCAAGTGCAGTCGCAAAAACCATCAAGCGCTACAAAGAAACTGGCTCACACGAGGACCGCCCCAGGAAAGGAAGACCAAGAGTCACCTCTGCTGTGGAGGATAAATTCATCCTAGTCACCAGCCTCAGAAATCGCAGGTTGACAGCAGCTCAGATTAGAGACCAGGTCAATGCCACACAGAGTTCTAGCAGCAGACACATCTCTAGAACAACTGTTAGGAGACTGTGTGAATCAGGCCTTCGTGTTAAAACAGCTGCTAGGAAACCACTGCTAAGGACAGGCAACAAGTAGAAGATAATTGTTTGGGCTAAAGAACACAAGGAATGGACATTAGACCAGTGGAAATCTGTGCTTTGGTCTGATGAGTCCAAAGTTGAGATCTTTGGTTCCAACCATCGTGTCTTTGTGCGACGCAGAAAAGGTTTAACAGATGGACTCTATTCAATTCAATTCAATTGTATTTATATAGCGCCAATTCATGAAACATGTCATCTCGAGGCACTTTACAAAGTCAAAATCAATCATATTATACAGATTGGTCAAAAATTTCCTATATAAGGGAACCAGTTGATTGCTTCAAAGTCCCGACAAGCAGCATTTACTCCTGGAGAAGCATAGAGCTACAGGGAGAGACGTCTGCATTGTCCATGGCTTTGCAGCAATCCCTCATACTGAGCAAGCATGAAGCGACAGTCGAAAAAAAAACCCACCCATTAGCGGGAAGGAAAAAACTCCAGCAGAACCGGGCTCAGTATGAACGGTCATCTGCCTCGACCGACTGGGGGTTAAAGAATACAGAGCAGAGACACAACAAGAGAGACAAACAAGCACAGAAGCACACATTGATCCAGTAATCTGTTCTGCATTAGATAGTAATAGCGGGTGATCTGTCTTCTCTGGATGATGTCACAGTTAACAGAACGTCAGATCAGGTGTACCTACTATGAAGAAAAAAGAGAGAGCAAAAAGTTAAAAGCTGAAATGACAACAGTCATTTCAATGTAATGCAATGCAAAACTGCATTGCGTCTACTTTTTTTGACAAAAGCAAGAAAGTAATAAATATTATGACATGCTTAATTGGAAGGGAGTGGGGAGCAGATAGATGGTGCTGCTGTAAAGGTCGTGAGGATGGGCGGGGACAGGTGGGCTCTCCTCATCCTCCGCAGTAAGTGCAAGCGCTTCTGTTCCCTCTTCTCCAGTGACATGGTGTTCACAAACCAGCTGAGGTTGTGTGTTATGTGCACCCCGAGGAATTTATTGCTGCTGGCCACCTCCACAGCTGAGCTGTTAATGAGAAGTGGAGCATGGCGAGGCCATTTCTTCCTGAAGTCCATGATGATCTCCTTCGTTTTCTCCACGTTCAGGATCAGTCCTGGTCCTGGTCGTTGTTGTCTCTAATCAGGCCCACCACTGTCGTGTTGTCTGCAAACTTCACGATGTGATTGGTGGTGAACCTGGGGACACAGTCGTGTGTCATCAGGGTGAACAGCATGGGGCTCAGGACGCAGCCCTGAGGAAAGCCCGTGCTGAGGGTGATGACATCAGAGGTTTTCTGTCCGACCCAGACCAACTGAGGTCTGTTGGTGATGAAGTCTAGTAGGCAGTTGCGAACAGGTGTGCTGAAGCCCAGATGTTCCAGTTTTGATGGTGTTGAACGCTGAACTGAAGTCCAGGAACATGCTCAAGGGGGCAGTGCGTGGGTGGGCTTGGAACCCGTTAATAACTGCTTGCAGTTCTAGTTATTATTATTATTATTACGGAATTAAAACGCGTTGTGCAGCCCAAGCGGATTTATAACGAACCTATTGAATCAGGTATCTAAGTACAGAATGTGTGCCTCTACTCAAACCCAGAAATTCAGACCCCTCAACAACTAGGGGGCGCTATAACAAAGGACAATGCGTTTCGGCCTGTAACCACCAAACTACTGGTCCCACACTCAAAAACTTGATAGCACTTTGTTTATTGTATGTTTCTGCATCAAAAAGGGAATTGGCACACCTTTCGTTTCCCAGCTACTTTTCGCGCTACATGGCTACAAAGGTTAAACCTTTCTTGTTAAACTCCTCCTACATTTTTTGTGCGATCTGCGCAAAACTTCATATATAAGCGTGTCATGGACAAATAAAAAAAGTTAATGCGGCGGATTTTTGAATTTTGACTTTTTCGAAAAGTAACGCTAAAATAAGTGATTGTTAGCTAGCTAGCTCTAAATGTAATTGCTGATTATTCTAAAACCATAACAGATTTTGACATGCCCTTCATAACCCATAGTCCAAATAAGATTTTGCACATGTGACCTGCGTTTGAGGATCATCCATCACTAGGGGGCGCTGTGATGTCAAGAAATCTACTACGCAAGAATGGCTGATCGGATTTTTACAAAACCTTCTTCATCCCCTTCCAGTCATAACCCTTAACTCAGGAATTAAATATGGTACTGATTGAAACAAGTGGGCGGGGCCTATTTCCAAAAGTTTGAAAAAAACCTTCAAAACTTCAAAAAATTACCAAAAATCAATTTTGTGGTGTAACGATCTCAGATTTTCAGGATGTATTCCTTGAATAAGGTGTAACAATTCTCTCACTGCATGTATTGAGGTTTCTGAAAGTTGCACACTCTGATTTTTGAAAAGTTTGTAAAATAGAGAAATCAATGTATTTTCCACAAATATTGTTGAATCCCAATAAAAATGGCCACTATTTGTAAAGCACATTCAGACTTAATGTGTACTTCAGTGTGGTAAAAATCCAGGCGATTTTGAACTATTTAAAAGACTTTGAAATTCACATGTGCAAGACTATAAAGGTTAATATTTTTTTTCTCTGAAACGCTTTTTTCAATGGGCGTTTAAAAAATCACATAGTTAGATAAAGCACTCTTGGACATACGTGAATATTTTCAGAATTTTAGCGCAAACCGTTGATTTTTACCGATTTAATGAATTTTATGATCTGGTCACAGCTTTCACCATCCAGAGCTCTGACCATCCAGAACTGTGAACAGGGCGGCCATTTTGTCCATATATGGGCACATCACAGGATGTGACGTCACATCCCGTGATTTTCTAAGCGGAGCAGAAACTTGAAGAGGGAGGATAGCTTTTAGAGTTTTGAAAAGAACATATAATTTAAAAAAAATATTGAATGTAAAAAAGATCAAGCAGAAGCAAGGAAAGTTATTTAGAAGGCAAAGAAGACAAAATGGAGAGATTTTTGTGATTCAATGGGCAGAACAACTCCTATAGCTAAGGTATGGGGAATGATTAAGAAAATGAAGGGAAATAGACCAGAGAGAACATATCCAGTTCTAAAACATGAAGAAGGAACAGCAGTAGCAAATGAGGAAAAAGTAGAAGTAATGGCAAGAACATTTGCAAAGATCCATAGTTCAAATATGGATCGGACTTATTCCAAAAGTAACACTATGATATAATATGGATAAATAGACAGTTAGATAGATAGATAGATAGATAGATAGATAGATAGATAGATAGATAGATAGATAGATATGAAAAGGAGTAATAGCATTAATGGTTTAAAGGTCAATCTAAATGAAGAACATTCATTTTATATATATATATATATAAACACTTTTATTTGGGTGTGATTAATTATTTCACAGTCCTAATTTATTTATATTTACATACATACTTTTATAATATGAATATTACTGTTATAATAAAATATGAAATACTGAGAAAAAAGGCTTATTGTGTGGCAACCTCTTGGTGTAGAAGCATAATCCAGGTTTCAAATTAAAGGTAACACTTTGAAGTTTCATGTAGACTATTCGGATTATATATCAGAAGTAATTACACAAAGGTTCCTATTTCTAATCCATTATAAAAGTGAAATTTATTTGCTATTAAAATTGGTACAATAGTCCCCTTCACAAGTATATATAGATGTAGCATGTTGAAATCCCCACCTACACTACTGTGATGGTATACACATGGAAGACAGAGATTTAAAAAATGACCCAAAAAACATAGCTTGGCTAATGCCCTTTGAAAAGGACGGTTTTATTGAGCTTCTGTTGCATGTTGTTGCTCTGTAAGCTAAGGTTAGTTATTTTGGCAATTTGGTGCAGCCTTAACTTAAAAAACAAGGACACAACCAACATTAACAGCATATGGTGGTGGCTGTCTATGCCATACTGTGTTTCTCCGATGTGCTCTCTGAGCACAAACACATCCTCTGACCCTATCCTCTTCCTTACAATGTACACGACCTCTAGCACTTTGATGGGCTGTGATCGTCTGGTACATGAGGTCTGACGAATGACCCACTCTGCTGCCCTGACTACCATCACTGTGCCTTCTGATGGAATCACCAGACCTCCATTGTTTTTTAACTTCAGCAGGTGGTAGCTCTGGTCCTTGATGGCAGATGCAGCATCTGTTACCAAGCTGGCACGGCAGACATCACAGGACAGCTTTTTCAGAGCCTGTCGCACAACAAATCCTGAAATAAGAGTTGGTATATTAAAATAATTTATAATAACCATGGGAAAATTAAGGGAACATATATCTTTTTGGACCATTGTGAGATTGATTTCCCTCAAATTTACACCAAAGATTAATTGTCATACAATCGTTATTGGTGTCAGTAAAACCTATATAATTGACCAGTGGTCTCAGCCTTGATAACTTGCGCAAGTAGCCGTGATGCACAACTATGCTGCATGATTAAGTCATTGATCGACAAGAAAATCTGCAATTTCGACATGTTCAAGCATCAAAAATTATAGCCACGTTCATAACGTTTGTAAGAAACCAAACTGTTTGTAAAACCGTCAAGAATTCAATGAGATAAGAGCATTTGTGTTCGTGCTGATCACTCACCTTACATTAGGTACCACAGAGCATGCCAGAAAGCTTGTCTGAGGCAAGATGGCCGCCGGTGATGACGTTTGAGACTCCGCCGTAAGACATCTAGCCTTTATTATGGATATCTATGGTCAGAGTGCTCTCTATGGTACTTGTGTAGAGGGTTGTGAGGATGGGCGGGGGCAGTTGGGCTCTCCTCATCCTCCGCAGGAAGTACAAGCGCTTCTGAGCCCTCCTCACCAGATGTGGTGTTTACAGACCAGGTGAGGTTGTCCGTGATGTGCACCCCGAGGAATTTGGTGCTGCTAACCACCTCCACAGCTGAGCTGTTGATGAGTTTGTGTCAACTGCGAACTTCATGATGTGATTGGGGGTGAACCTGGGGGTGCAGTCGTGTGTCATCAGAGTAAACAGCAGGGGGCTGCGGACACAGCCCTGAGGGGAGCCCGTGCTGAGGGTGATGACATCAGAGGTGGTCTGTCAGACCCGGACCGACAGTGGTCAGGGGGTGAGGAAGTGATGAGGGGTGTGCTGAAGCCCAGATGTTCCAGTTTTTCAACCAGATGCTGTGGGATGAGGGTGTTGAACGCTGTAGTCCAGGAACATGCTCAAAGGGGGCGGAGCGTAGACGGGCTTGGAACCCGTTAATAACTGCTTGCAGTTCTAGTTTATTATTATTATTACGGGTAATTATTATTCTCCGCTAAAACGCGTTGGGCGGCCCATGCGGATTTGTAACGAACCTATTGAATCAGGTATCCAAGTACAGAATGTGCACCGCTACTCAAACCCAGAAATTCAGACCCCTCAACAACTAGGGGGCGCTATAACAAAGGACAATGCGTTTTGGCCTATAACCACCAAACTACTGGTCCCACACTCAAAAACTTCACATCACTTTGTTTATTGGATGATTCTGCAAAATAAAGGGAATTGGCACACCCTTCGTTTCCCAGCTAGTTTTCGCGCTACATGGCTACAAAGGTTAAACCTTTCTTGTTAAACTCCTCCTACATTTTTTATGCAATCCGCGCAAAACTCCATATATAACAGCGTAATGGACAAATAAAAAAAGTGAACGCGCCGGATTTTTGAATTTTGACTTTTTCGAAAAGTAACGCTAAAATAAGTGATTGTTAGCTAGCTAGCTCTAAATGTAATTGCTGATTATTCTAAAACCATAACAGATTTTGACATGTCCTTCATAACCCATAGTCCAAATAAGATTTTGCACATGTGACCCGCGTTTGAGGATCGTCCATCGCTAGGGGGCGCTGTGATGTCAAGAAATCTACTACGCAAGAATGGCTGATCGGATTTTTACAAAACCTTCTTCATCCCCTTCCAGTCATACCCCTGAACTCAGGTATTAAATATGGTAATGATTAAAACAAGTGGGCGGGGCCTATTTCCAAAAGTGTTAAAAAACCTGGAGAATAATAAAAACAATAAAGTAAAGAATAAAAAATGCTTTAAAATCAATTTTTTGATCCCAGATTTTCAGGATGTATTCTGTGAATAAGGTGTAACAATTCTCTCACTGCATGTATTGTTTTTTTTTGAAGTGCTACACTCTGAATTTTTAAAAGTTTGTAAAATGGAGAAATCAATGTATTTTCCACAAATATTGTTCAACCCCCCAAAATATGGCCTCTATTTGTAAAGCACATGCAGAATAAATATGGATTTCAGTTTGGTAAAAATCCAGGTGAGTTTGACCAATTTACAAGACTTTGAAAATAAATGGTACAAGACTATAAAGTTTAATATTTTATTTCTCTGAATCCATTTTTTTAATGACCATAAAAAGAATCCTGTGGTTAGATAAAGCACTCTTTGAGATCCATGAATATTTTCAGAATTTTAGAGCCAACCGTTGATTATTAACGAATTTATGAAGTTTGTGATCAGTTCACAGCTTTCATCATCCAGAGCTCTGACTGCAGAGCTTTGAACAGGGCGGCCATTTTGCCCATATTTGGGCACATCACAGGAAGTGACGTCAAAGCAGCCATCTTAGGTCAGACCAAGCTGCCATCTTAGGTCAGACCATAGAGAACACAGACATGAATACGTAGACGCCGCGTCCTCGGTTGAGAGGCGTGCCGACAGAGCGGCCATCTTAGGTCAGACCAAGCTGCAGTCAGACAGAATACAAGTCATTACAGGAAAATGTACTTTATGTTTTCAGACACTCTGAATCCGGTGAATTCTCACCCGATTTCCAGATAAATCAACTGACTGAAAACGTCACCCCTTTAGGGGCTACATGGGACCAATTGATTGAATTAAATTATTGTCTAACTTAATAAATAATTTCGATTTTGTATTGAAAGTAAGCAAACTTCCAGAGCTACGTCCCAGGAAGCCCGACTTTTACTCCGCTTATGGGTGCGCAAATAAAAGGACACTAGGAACCAGATCCTGGGGAATTACCTTCCATAAGTAAGATTTTATGATAGATAATCCTCATACTTTACAGTTACAGTGTTTCCGGCATAAACACAATATGTGCTAATTGGTACAGCGATGGAAGTAGAGAAAAGTACATTAAACACCAAAAACAAACAAAATGGTCCTAAATTACTGGATAGACATGATTTGTGGGGAGTGGGGGGGGAAGCCCGTGCTGAGGGTGATTAGGTTTTTTGTTGATTTCTTTTTGTTGATAATTGCTGTTGTCTGTAGATCGGTGTCTGTGTATATAGCTTAAATATATATATATATATATATATATATATATATATATATATATATATATATATATATATATATATATATATATATATATATAATATTGGAAGAATTTTAGAGCAAACTGTTGACTTTTAAAGAATTTATTTATGAATTTAAAGAGAATAACATTTCCGAAATGTGCCCATGTAGGGATTTAAAATTTCCAGTAGATGGCAGTATTTGATTATATATGGATTTTTTACACACACACACACACACTTATATACATAAGCTTTACATTGAATGTAGCTAGTTGCGGAGCCAGAGGGGTGGCAGGGGTGGCATTTGCCACCCCCAACAGAGCCCTTGCCACCCCCTACTGCCACCCCACTGGAAATGGTAATTTTAACATATAATACTTATGAGATCGGCAAAGATTTGCCAGGAAAACTAATTTCCGACTGTCCCTGAAGGCAGCCCATGCAGTAGCAGCCTACATGCTGCGCACTGACGCTGTTCATTGGTTAAGCTGACATGTGGTTCCTGCTTGATCCAAAACACACCCGTGGCTTTAGAGTACACCGTTGAGGAGTTTTGCAGGTATTTACAACATTTTACCGCTCAGCGGTAACCGCTGTGTTACCTTCCTAATGAAAGGCGGCACTTGTCATACATTTCTAAAAAGAAAAAAAAAATGGTTGTGCACCGCTCCGTCCGTAGTGCCTCGTTTATTATATTAGCCATGCTAGTGCTGATAGATCGTGTTTTAGACAGATTCTTTTAACATATGATTGAGTGCACATGCTGCCCTGTAATGTTTTATTAATTTGGCCAGGATATATCTCCCAGCTCTTGCTTGAAATGTGTGTGGTAAGAATATGTGAAATACCATTGTTAAGTTTATAATGACTGAAATGTAAATAGGCTATGTCATATGAAAGCTTTGAATTATAACCTAACTAGTTATATTAATTAATTTAATTAATCTATTTTTAATTTAGTATTATTTTAGCTAGCTACAGAAAACTAAAAACTATTGTTTATATAATATTTAAAATAGTGTTGTCTTTGCCATACAGTCATGGAGTCTAAATACCAGGCTGCCTTATTTTGTGTAGAGCCCAAATGAAGAGAAAAGAGAATATCTCACAGTTCTTCTTAAAGAGGCAAAAACCAGGGCCAGACCAGGACCAGACAGAACCCTGCAGCAGTGACCAACCTGGAGAAGCCAGCCAGGAGACACCAGGCCCAAGTGTATCACCAGCAGGTTAGAGGCTGTGACAGAGAGTTATTAAGTAGTAAAATCCAATAAGCCTAATTGTAAAGGTTAGCGTGATGCTTTTTGCATTTTTTATTGTGTCTGTTTATGAACACAATTGAAACAAGTGGGCAGGGCCTATTTGCAAAAGTGTGAGAGTAGGGAGTAGCAAGATGGCGGCCAGTCACTAGGGGAGGTCACTGGCCGCCATCTTGCTACTCCGTTCTCACACAGAACCCCATAGCATTTGGTTGCAACAACAAGCAGTTTGGCTGTGTGAAAACGTTTCACAGGTAACTTTACAGTCAGTGGATGTTATACTTACTATACAAATTACTTTTGTTTAGGTAACACTTTATTTGTGCCTAAGATTTACATGATACTGTCATAAACAGAGGCTGCACAGTGAAGCAGTGAGAAGTGTTGTTGCCTTCTGGGTTCAATCACCTGGGTCTTTCAAATCCTCCCAGGTCTTTCAAATCCTCCCGGGTCTTTCAAATCCTCCTGGGTCTTTCAAATCCTCCCGGGTCTTTCAAATCCTCTGGGTCTTTCTGCATGGAGTTTGAATGTTCTACCTGTGCATGCGTAGGTTCACTCCGGGTACGCTGGCTTCCTCCCACAGTTCAATAACATGACTGTTAGTTTAATTGGCTTCTCTAAATTGTCCTTAGGTGTGAGTGTGTGCAAGAATGGTTGTTTGTCCTGTCTGTCTCTGTGTTGCCCTGTGACAGATTGCCGACCTGTCCAGGGTGTAACCCGCCTCTCGCTCAGTGAACGCTGTGTATATATATATATACATATACATATATATATATATATATATATATATATATATATATATATATATATATATATATACACAGAAAGCTACATACACGGTAGACTGTGCGTTAATGTAACGCAGAAGGTCTGGAGATGCTACGTTGGTGTAGCTTGTAGGACCTGAACAGGGGAGAGAGGAAGAGTCAAGTGTCACGGGGCCTCTGGGCCGTGTTAATAAGGCTGGTAGCGGATGGGAAAAAACTGTTTTTGTGTCGTGAGGTTTTGGTCCTGATGGACCGCTGCCTCCTGCCAGAAGGAAGTGTCTGAAATATTTTGTGACGGGTGTCACAAAATCGGCCACAATCTTCCCTGCACGCCTCAGAGTCCTGGAGGCTTACAGGTCCTGGAGAGATGGAAAATTGCAGCCAGTCACCTTCTCTGCAGACCGGATGACACGCTGCAGTCTGCTCTTGTCTTTGGCGGTGGCACCAGCGTACCAGATGGTAATGGAGGAGGTGGTTTAGACACACCTTCTCCTTCAAAGAGTTTTCTTAATTTTCATAACTATGACAATTGTAGATTCACACTAAAGGCATCAAAACTATGAATTAACACATGTGGAATTATATACTTAACAAAAAAGTATGAAACAACTGAAAATATGTCTTATATTCTAGGTTCTTCAAAGTAGCCAACTTTTGCTTTGATTACTGCTTCGTACACTCTTGGCATTCTCTTAATGAGCTTCAAGAGATAGTCACCTGAAATGGTTTTCCCTTCACAGGTGTCCCCTGTCAGGTTTAATAAGTGGGATGTCTTGCCTCTTAAATGGGGTTGGGACCATCAGTTGTGTTGTGCAGAAGTCAAGTGGATACACAGCTGATAGTCCTACTGAATAAACTGTTAGAATTTGTATTATGGCAAGAAAAAAGCAGCTAAGTAAAGAAAAACGAGTGGCCATAATTACTTTAAGAACTGAAGGTCATTCAGTCCGAAAAATTGGGAAAACTTTGAAAGTGTCCCCAAGTGCAGTCGCAAAAACCATCAAGCGCTACAAAGAAACTGGCTCACATGAGGACCGCCCCAGGAAAGGAAGACCAAGAGTCACCTCTGCTGTGGAGGATAAATTCATCCTAGTCACCAGCCTCAGAAATCGCAGGTTGACAGCAGCTCAGATTAGAGACCAGGTCAATGCCACACAGAGTTCTAGCAGCAGACACATCTCTAGAACAACCGTTAGGAGACTGTGTGAATCAGGCCTTCATGTTAAAACAGCTGCTAGGAAACCACTGTTAAGGACAGGCAGCAAGTAGAAGAGAATTGTTTGGGCTAAAGAACACAAGGAATGGACATTAGACCAGTGGAAATCTGTGCTTTGGTCTGATGAGTCCAAAGTTGAGATCTTTGGTTCCAACAATCGTGTCTTTGTGCGACGCCGAAAAGGTTTAACAGATGGACTCTATTCAATTCAATTCAATTGTATTTATATAGCGCCAATTCATGAAACATGTCATCTCGAGGCACTTTACAAAGTCAAAATCAATCATATTATACAGATTGGTCAAAAATTTCCTATATAAGGGAACCAGTTGATTGCTTCAAAGTCCCGACAAGCAGCATTTACTCATGGAGAAGCATAGAGCTACAGGGAGAGATGTCTGCATTGTCCATGGCTTTGCAGCAATCCCTCATACTGAGCAAGCATGAAGCGACAGTCGAAAAAAAAACCCACCCATTAGCGGGAAGGAAAAACCTCCAGCAGAACTGGGCTCAGTATGAACGGTCATCTGCCTCGACCGACTGGGGGTTAAAGAATACAGAGCAGAGACACAACAAGAGAGACAAACAAGCACAGAAGCACACATTGATCCAGTAATCTGTTCTGCATTAGATAGTAATAGTGGGTGATCTGTCTTCTCTGGATGATGTCACAGTTAACAGAACGTCAGATCAGGTGTACCTATGAAGAAAAAAGAGAGAGCAAAAAGTTAAAAGCTGAAATGACAACAGTCATTTCAATGTAATGCAATGCAAAACTGCATTGCATCTACTTTTTTTAGACAAATGCAAGAAAGTAATAAATATTATGACATGCTTAATTGGAAGGGAGTGGGGAGCAGATAGATGGTGCTGCTGTAGAAGGTCGTGAGGATGGGCGGGGACAGGTGGGCTCTCCTCATCCTCCGCAGTAAGTGCAAACGCTTCTGTTCCCTCTTCTCCAGTGACATGGTGTTCACAAACCAGCTGAGGTTGTGTGTTATGTGCACCCCGAGGAATTTATTGCTGCTGGCCACCTCCACAGCTGAGCTGTTAATGAGAAGTGGAGCATGGCGAGGCCATTTCTTCCTGAAGTCCATGATGATCTCCTTCGTTTTCTCCACGTTCAGGATCAGTCCTGGTCCTGGTCCTGGCCGTTGTTGTCTCTAATCAGGCCCACCACCGTCGTGTCGTCTGCAAACTTCACGATGTGATTGGTGGTGAACCTGGGGACACAGTCGTGTGTCATCAGGGTGAACAGCAGGGGGCTCAGGACGCAGCCCTGAGGAAAGCCCGTGCTGAGGGTGATGACATCAGAGGTTTTCTGTCCGACCCAGACCAACTGAGGTCTGTTGGTGATGAAGTCTAGTAGGCAGTTGCGAACAGGTGTGCTGAAGCCCAGATGTTCCAGTTTTGATGGTGTTGAACGCTGAACTGAAGTCCAGGAACATGCTCAAGGGGGCAGTGCGTGGGTGGGCTTGGAACCCGTTAATAACTGCTTGCAGTTCTAGTTATTAGGGTTCCAAGCCCGCAGCGCAGGCGAACGGCTATGCCGTTCGTCTGCTCTGTGAGCAGAGAACCCTATTGTTTTTCTAGTGTTTTTAAATTATTTATTAGGGTTCCAAGCCCGCAGCGCAGGCGAACGGCTATGCCGTTCGTCTGCTCTGTGAGCAGAGAACCCTATTGTTTTTCTAGTGTTTTTAAATTATTTATTAGGGTTCCAAGCCCGCAGCGCAGGCGAACGGCTATGCCGTTCGTCTGCTCTGTGAGCAGAGAACCCTATTGTTTTTCGTGTGTTTTTAAATTATTTATTATTATTATTATTATTATTATTATTATTATTACGGGTAATTATTATTCTCCGCTAAAACACGTTGGGCGGCCCATGCGGATTTGTAACGAACCTATTGAATCAGGTATCCAAGTACAGAATGTGCACCGCTACTCAAACCCAGAAATTCAGACCCCTCAACAACTAGGGGGCGCTATAACAAAGGACAATGCGTTTTGGCCTATAACCACCAAACTACTGGTCCCACACTCAAAAACTTCACATCACTTTGTTTATTGGATGATTCTGCAAAATAAAGGGAATTGGCACACCCTTCGTTTCCCAGCTAGTTTTCGCGCTACATGGCTACAAAGGTTAAACCTTTCTTGTTTAACTCCTCCTACATTTTTTATGCAATCCGCGCAAAACTCCACATATAACAGCGTAATGGACAAATAAAAAAAGTGAACGCGCCGGATTTTTGAATTTTGACTTTTTCGAAAAGTAACGCTAAAATAAGTGATTGTTAGCTAGCTAGCTCTAAATGTAATTGCTGATTATTCTAAAACCATAACAGATTTTGACATGTCCTTCATAACCCATAGTCCAAATAAGATTTTGCACATGTGACCCGCGTTTGAGGATCGTCCATCACTAGGGGGCGCTGTGATGTCAAGAAATCTACTACGCAAGAATGGCTGATCGGATTTTTACAAAACCTTCTTCATCCCCTTCCAGTCATACCCCTGAACTCAGGTATTAAATATGGTAATTATTAAAACAAGTGGGCGGGGCCTATTTCCAAAAGTGTTAAAAAACCTGGAGAATAATAAAAACAATAAAGTAAAGAATAAAAAATGCTTTAAAATCAATTTTTTGATCCCAGATTTTCAGGATGTATTCTGTGAATAAGGTGTAACAATTCTCTCACTGCATGTATTGTTTTTTTTTGAAGTGCTACACTCTGAATTTTTAAAAGTTTGTAAAATGGAGAAATCAATGTATTTTCCACAAATATTGTTCAACCCCCCAAAATATGGCCTCTATTTGTAAAGCACATGCAGAATAAACATGGATTTCAGTTTGGTAAAAATCCAGGCGAGTTTGACCAATTTACAAGACTTTGAAAATAAATGGTACAAGACTATAAAGTTTAATATTTTATTTCTCTGAATAAATTTTTTTAATGACCATAAAAAAAATCCTGTGGTTAGATAAAGCACTCTTTGAGATCCATGAATATTTTCAGAATTTTAGAGCCAACCGTTGATTATTAACGAATTTATGAAGTTTGTGATCAGTTCACAGCTTTCATCATCCAGAGCTCTGACTGCAGAGCTTTGAACAGGGCGGCCATTTTGCCCATATTTGGGCACATCACAGGAAGTGACGTCAAAGCAGCCATCTTAGGTCAGACCAAGCTGCCATCTTAGGTCAGACCATAGAGAACACAGACATGAATACGTAGACGCCGCGTCCTCGGTTGAGAGGCGTGCCGACAGAGCGGCCATCTTAGGTCAGACCAAGCTGCAGTCAGACAGAATACAAGTCATTACAGGAAAATGTACTTTATGTTTTCAGACACTCTGAATCCGGTGAATTCTCACCCGATTTCCAGATAAATCAACTGACTGAAAACGTCACCCCTTTAGGGGCTACATGGGACCAATTGATTGAATTAAATTATTGTCTAACTTAATAAATAATTTCGATTTTGTATTGAAAGTAAGCAAACTTCCAGAGCTACGTCCCAGGAAGCCCGACTTTTACTCCGCTTATGGGTGCGCAAATAAAAGGACACTAGGAACCAGATCCTGGGGAATTACCTTCCATAAGTAAGATTTTATGATAGATCATCCTCATGCTTTACAGTTACAGTTTTCCGGCATAAACACAATATGTGCTAATGGGTACAGCGATGGAAGTAGAGAAAAGTACATTAAACACCAAAAACAAACAAAATGGTCCTAAATTACTGGATAGACATGATTTGTGGGGAGTGGGGGGGGGAAGCCCGTGCTGAGGGTGATTAGGTTTTTTGTTGATTTCTTTTTGTTGATAATTGCTGTTGTCTGTAGATCGGTGTCTGTGTATATAGCTTAAATATATATATATATATATATATATATATATATATATATATATATATATATATATATATATGCTTGTCGGGACTTTGATGCAATCAACTGGTTTCCTTATATAGGACATTTTATCCAATCTGTATAATCTGACCCAATCTGTATAATATGATTGAACTTGATTTTGTAAAGTGCCTTGAGATGACATGTTTCATGATTTGGCGCTATATAAATAAATAAATTGAATATATATATAATATTGGAAGAATTTTAGAGCAAACTGTTAATTTTTAAAGAATTTATTTATGAATTTAAAGAGAATAACATTTCCGAAATGTGCCCATGTAGGGATTTAAAATTTCCAGTAGATGGCAGTATTTGATTATATATGGATTTTTTACACACACACACACTTATATACATAAGCTTTACATTGAATGTAGCTAGTTGCGGAGCCAGAGGGGTGGCAGGGGTGGCATTTGCCACCCCCAACAGAGCCCTTGCCACCCCCTACTGCCACCCCACTGGAAATGGTAATTTTAACATATAATACTTATGAGATCGGCAAAGATTTGCCAGGAAAACTGTAATTTCCGACTGTCCCTGAAGGCAGCCCATGCAGTAGCAGCCTACATGCTGCGCACTGATGCTGTTCATTGGTTAAGCTGACATGTGGTTCCTGCTTGATCCAAAACACACCCGCGGCTTTAGAGTACACCGTTGAGGAGTTTTGCAGGTATTTACAACATTTTACCGCTCAGCGGTAACCGCTGTGTTACCTTCCTAATGAGAGGCGGCACTTGTCATACATTTCTAAAAAGAAAAAAAAAATGGTTGTGCACCGCTCCGTCCGTAGTGCCTCGTTTATTATATTAGCCATGCTAGTGCTGATAGATCGTGTTTTAGACAGATTCTTTTAACATATGTTTGAGTGCACATGCTGCCCTGTAATGTTTTATTAATTTGGCCAGGATATATCTCCCAGCTCTTGCTTGAAATGTGTGTGGTAAGAATATGTGAAAAACCATTGTTAAGTTTATAATGACTGAAATGTAAATAGGCTATGTCATATGAAAGCTTTGAATTATAACCTAACTAGTTATATTAATTAATTTAATTAATCTATTTTTAATTTAGTATTATTTTAGCTAGCTACAGAAAACTAAAAACTATTGTTTAAATAATATTTAAAATAGTGTTGTCTTTGCCATACAGTCATGGAGTCTAAATACCAGGCTGCCTTATTTTGTGTAGAGCCCAAATGAAGAGAAAAGAGAATATCTCACAGTTCTTCTTAAAGAGGCAAAAACCAGGGCCAGACCAGGACCAGACAGAACCCTGCAGCAGTGACCAACCTGGAGAAGCCAGCCAGGAGACACCAGGCCCAAGTGTATCACCAGCAGGTTAGAGGCTGTGACAGAGAGTTATTAAGTAGTAAAATCCAATAAGCCTAATTCTAAAGGTTAGCATGATGCTTTTTGCATTTTTTATTGTGTCTGTTTATGAACACAATTGAAACAAGTGGGCAGGGCCTATTTGCAAAAGTGTGAGAGTAGGGAGTAGCAAGATGGCGGCCAGTCACTAGGGGAGGTCACTGGCCGCCATCTTGCTACTCCGTTCTCACACAGAACCCCATAGCATTTGGTTGCAACAACAAGCAGTTTGGCTGTGTGAAAACGTTTCACAGGTAACTTTAAAGTCAGTGGTTGTTATACTTACTATACAAATTACTTTTGTTTTGGTAACACTTTATTTGTGCCTAAGATTTACATGATACTGTCATAAACAGAGGCTGCACAGTGAAGCAGTGAGAAGTGTTGTTGCCTTCTGGGTTCAATCACCTGGGTCTTTCAAATCCTCCCGGGTCTTTCAAATCCTCCTGGGTCTTTCAAATCCTCCCGGGTCTTTCAAATCCTCTGGGTCTTTCTGTATGGAGTTTGAATGTTCTACCTGTGCATGCGTAGGTTCACTCCGGGTACGCTGGCTTCCTCCCACAGTTCAAAAACATGACTGTTAGTTTAATTGGCTTCTCTAAATTGTCCTTAGGTGTGAGTGTGTGCAAGAATGGTTGTTTGTCCTGTCTGTCTCTGTGTTGCCCTGTGACAGATTGCCGACCTGTCCAGGGTGTAACCCGCCTCTCGCTCAGTGAACGCTGTGTGTATGTATATATATATATATATATATATATACACAGAAAGCTATATACACGGTAGACTGTGCGTTAATGTAACGCAGAAGGTCTGGAGATGCTACGTTGGTGTAGCTTGTAGGACCTGAACAGGGGAGAGAGGCAGAGTCAAGTGTCACGGGGCCTCTGGGCCGTGTTAATAAGGCTGGTAGCGGATGGGAAAAAACTGTTTTTGTGTCGTGAGGTTTTGGTCCTGATGGACCGCTGCCTCCTGCCAGAGGGAAGTGTCTGAAATATTTTGTGACTGGGGTGTCACAAATTCGGCCACAATCTTCCCTGCACGCCTCAGAGTCCTAGAGGCTTACAGGTCCTGGAGAGATGGAAAATTGCAGCCAATCACCTTCTCTGCAGACCGGATGACACGCTGCAGTCTGCTCTTGTCTTTGGCGGTGGCACCAGCGTACCAGATGGTAATGGAGGAGGTGGTTTAGACACACCTTCTCCTTCAAAGAGTTTTCTTAATTTTCATAACTATGACAATTGTAGATTCACACTAAAGGCCTCAAAACTATGAATTAACACATGTGGAATTATATACTTAACAAAAAAGTGTGAAACAACTGAAAATATGTCTTATATTCTAGGTTCTTCAAAGTAGCCACCTTTTGCTTTGATTACTGCTTCGTACACTCTTGGCATTCTCTTAATGAGCTTCAAGAGATAGTCACCTGAAATGGTTTTCCCTTCACAGGTGTCCCCTGTCAGGTTTAATAAGTGGGATGTCTTGCCTCTTATATGGGGTTGGGACCATCAGTTGTGTTGTGCAGAAGTCAAGTGGATACACAGCTTATAGTCCTACTGAATAAACTGTTAGAATTTGTATTATGGCAAGAAAAAAGCAGCTAAGTAAAGAAAAACAAGTGGCCATAATTACTTTAAGAACTGAAGGTCATTCAGTCCGAAAAATTGGGAAAACTTTGAAAGTGTCCCCAAGTGCAGTCGCAAAAACCATCAAGCGCTACAAAGAAACTGGCTCACACGAGGACCGCCCCAGGAAAGGAAGACCAAGAGTCACCTCTGCTGTGGAGGATAAATTCATCCTAGTCACCAGCCTCAGAAATCGCAGGTTGACAGCAGCTCAGATTAGAGACCAGGTCAATGCCACACAGAGTTCTAGCAGCAGACACATCTCTAGAACAACTGTTAGGAGACTGTGTGAATCAGGCCTTCATGGTAAAACAGCTGCTAGGAAACCACTGCTAAGGACAGGCAACAAGTAGAAGAGAATTGTTTGGGCTAAAGAACACAAGGAATGGACATTAGACCAGTGGAAATCTGTGCTTTGGTCTGATGAGTCCAAAGTTGAGATCTTTGGTTCCAACCATCGTGTCTTTGTGCGACGCAGAAAAGGTTTAACAGATGGACTCTATTCAATTCAATTCAATTGTATTTATATAGCGCCAATTCATGAAACATGTCATCTCGAGGCACTTTACAAAGTCAAAATCAATCATACAGATTGGTCAAAAATTTCCTATATAAGGGAACCAGTTGATTGCTTCAAAGTCCCGACAAGCAGCATTCACTCCTGGAGAAGCATAGAGCTACAGGGAGAGACGTCTGCATTGTCCATGGCTTTGCAGCAATCCCTCATACTGAGCAAGCATGAAGCGACAGTCGAAAAAAAACCCCACCCATTAGCGGGAAGGAAAAACCTCCAGCAGAACCGGGCTCAGTATGAACGGTCATCTGCCTCGACCGACTGGGGGTTAAAGAATACAGAGCAGAGACACAACAAGAGAGACAAACATGCACAGAAGCACACATTGATCCAGTAATCTGTTCTACATTAGATAGTAATAGCGGGTGATCTGTCTTCTCTGGATGATGTCACAGTTAACAGAACGTCAGATCAGGTGTACCTACTATGAAGAAAAAAGAGAGAGCAAAAAGTTAAAAGCTGAAATGACAATAGTCATTTCAATGTAATGCAATGCAAAACTGCATTGCATCTACTTTTTTTAGACAAATGCAAGAAAGTAATAAATATTATGACATGCTTAATTGGAAGGGAGTGGGGAGCAGATAGATGGTGCTGCTGTAGAAGGTCGTGAGGATGGGCGGGGACAGGTGGGCTCTCCTCATCCTCCGCAGTAAGTGCAAGCGCTTCTGTTCCCTCTTCTCCAGTGACATGGTGTTCACAAACCAGCTGAGGTTGTGTGTTATGTGCACCCCGAGGAATTTATTGCTGCTGGCCACCTCCACAGCTGAGCTGTTAATGAGAAGTGGAGCATGGCGAGGCCATTTCTTCCTGAAGTCCATGATGATCTCCTTCGTTTTCTCCACGTTCAGGATCAGTCCTGGTCCTGGTCCTGGTCGTTGTTGTCTCTAATCAGGCCCACCACCGTCGTGTCGTCTGCAAACTTCACGATGTGATTGGTGGTGAACCTGGGGACACAGTCGTGTGTCATCAGGGTGAACAGCAGGGGGCTCAGGACGCAGCCCTGAGGAAAGCCCGTGCTGAGGGTGATGACATCAGAGGTTTTCTGTCCGACCCAGACCAACTGAGGTCTGTTGGTGATGAAGTCTAGTAGGCAGTTGCGAACAGGTGTGCTGAAGCCCAGATGTTCCAGTTTTGATGGTGTTGAACGCTGAACTGAAGTCCAGGAACATGCTCAAGGGGGCGGTGCGTGGGTGGGCTTGGAACCCGTTAATAACTGCTTGCAGTTCTAGTTATTATTATTATTATTACGGGTAATTATTATTCTCCGCTAAAACGCGTTGGGCGGCCCATGCGGATTTGTAACGAACCTATTGAATCAGGTATCCAAGTACAGAATGTGCACCGCTACTCAAACCCAGAAATTCAGACCCCTCAACAACTAGGGGGCGCTATAACAAAGGACAATGCGTTTTGTTCTATAACCACCAAACTACTGGTCCCACACTCAAAAACTTCACATCACTTTGTTTATTGGATGATTCTGCAAAATAAAGGGAATTGGCACACCCTTCGTTTCCCAGCTAGTTTTCGCGCTACATGGCTACAAAGGTTAAACCTTTTTTGTTAAACTCCTCCTACATTTTTTATGCAATCCGCGCAAAACTCCATATATAACCGCGTAATGGACAAATAAAAAAAGTTAACACGGCGGATTTTTGAATTTTGACTTTTTCGAAAAGTAACGCTAAAATAAGTGATTGTTAGCTAGTTAGCTCTAAATGTAATTGCTGATTATTCTAAAACCATAACAGATTTTGACATGTCCTTCATAACCCATAGTCCAAATAAGATTTTGCACATGTGACCCGCGTTTGAGGATCGTCCATCACTAGGGGGCGCTGTGTTGTCAAGAAATCTACTACGCAAGAATGGCTGATCGGATTTTTACAAAACCTTCTTCATCCCCTTCCAGTCATACCCCTGAACTCAGGTATTAAATATGGTAATAATTAAAACAAGTGGGCGGGGCCTATTTCCAAAAGTGTTAAAAAACCTGGAGAATAATAAAAACAATAAAGTAAAGAATAAAAAATGCTTTAAAATCAATTTTTTGATCCCAGATTTTCAGGATGTATTCCGTGAATAAGGTGTAACAATTCTCTCACTGCATGTATTGTTTTTTTTTTGAAGTGCTACACTCTGAATTTTTAAAAGTTTGTAAAATGGAGAAATCAATGTATTTTCCACAAATATTGTTCAACCCCCCAAAATATGGCCTCTATTTGTGAAGCACATGCAGAATAAACATGGATTTCAGTTTGGTAAAAATCCAGGCGAGTTTGACCAATTTACAAGACTTTGAAAATAAATGGTACAAGACTATAAAGTTTAATATTTTATTTCTCTGAATCCATTTTTTTAATGACCATAAAAAATATCCTGTGTTTAGATAAAGCACTCTTTGAGATCCATGAATATTTTCAGAATTTTAGAGCAAACCGTTGATTATTAACGAATTTATGAAGTTTGTGATCAGTTCACAGCTCTCCTCATCCAGCGCTCTGACTCCACAGCTGTGAACAAGGCGGCCATTTTGCCCATATTTGGGCACATCACAGGAAGTGATGTCACAGCGGCCATCTTAGGTCAGACAAAGCTGCGCTCAGAGAGAATAAAAGTCAATTCAGGAAAATGTACTTTATGTTTCAGACACTCTGAATCCGGTGAATTCTAACCCGATTTCCAGCTAAATCAACTGACTGAAAACGTCACCCCTTTAGGGGCTACATGGGACCAATTGATTGAATTAAATGATTGTCTAACTTAATAAATAATTTCGGTTTTGTATTGAAAGTAAGCAAACTTCCAGAGCTACGTCCCAAGGAGCCAGACTTTTACTCCGCTTATTATCCTTTTTATCCTGGGGAATTACCTTCAATAAGTAAGATTTTATGATAGATAATCCTCATGCTTTAACACAATATGTGCTAATGGGTACAGGGATGGAAGTAGAGAAAAGTACATTAAACACCAAAAACAAACAAAATGGTCCTAAATTACTGGATAGACATGATTTGTGGGGAGGGGGGGGGGGGGGAGCCCGTGCTGAGGGTGATTAGGTTTTTTGTTGATTTCTTTCCCCCAGATCGCGGTTTGTATTATATCATTTTTAAATGCTGTTATGAGCACCTTTGCTCTCACCTGTCTGTATATAGTTTTGCTCATATGTGTCATGTTTCGGACGTATTTGGCCCACATGCAGAGAGACACCTGGGACAACAATGAGCAGTTCAAAGGTTTTATTTACAGGAGCGGAGTTGGCTGATCTCTGAATCTAAGAATCTGGGTTCAAGGCTGAACGGAGCCGTGGTGAGACGATCTAGGGAGAAAAACAAGAGGTTTAGGTTGGGTTGCGGTGAGGGGAATAATGGACTGAGGGGCGGGGCGCTTACCACAAGGCTCGGGAACCGGACCGGGGGAAGTGGAGCGGAGGAGGAACTTAGCGCTTTCAGCTCAGATGGAGGTTGGTGACTGAGCGACGGTGAGCTGCAGGAGCAAGGAGGGGTCCGAGCAGCGCCCGAGGTGGTCGAAGACAGCCGGTGGAATCTGGTGAGTCTGACTGACTGGTTTTCATCCGAAGTCTGGCAAGTCAAGTCAAGTGCATAGGCGCCACGGCTGGATCAAGGCACGGGGAACCACTGATGCTAACACTCTGGCATCCACCGGCTGTCTGAGCGCTGACTCGCAGAACGAGCCGCAGGTGTGCGTGCCCCGCCCACCAGTCAGCTGCAGTCACCTGTGGAGAGAGCAGCGGGGACAGCGCCAGCAGAGAACTGCATGGTGCTGTCTGCTAAGTTCTGACAATATGTAGATAATTGCTGTTGTCTGTAGATTGGTGTCTGTGTATATAGCTTATATATATATATATATATATATATATATATATATATATATATATATATATATATATATTTGTGTGTATATTAGATTAATATTTAACTGCAAAATGTGTAAGTGCGTGTACATTTTTCATCCAGTTTGACTTCAGTTTAAATAGTTTTGGTTCTGAATAAATATGTGTAATCTGTCTGAAAGGTCACGATCACTGGGAACATATGATTAAAATGAGATCTGAGGTGCCTCCTATTCATTTTGACAGCAGCTGTCTGATCTGTGGTCTGACCCAAGATGGTCACCCTGTAGGCACGTCAGCCTAGTGGCTGGCAGCGTCCAATGGGGCGTCTACGTATATAATGTCTATGTTTCTAAGCGGAGCAGAAACCTGAAGAGGGAGGAATTGGAATTTGAAATCAGAAAAGCTCAAATTAATAAAGGAAGTATTGTAGCAGTGTTTTTGGATATTGAAAATGCATATGACATGTTGTGGAAAGAAGGTTTATTAATTAAAATTATAAAGATGGGTATTACAGGTAGGATGTATTGGTGGATCAAAGATTTTCTAACTTAAAGACAAATACAAGTTCAAATAGGTAATTATCATTCTGAGAAATATACACACACACGCACACACCCCCCCACACACACACATACACACAGGGTCCGAAATTAACTCGCCAGTTGCCAAATGCAAGTAAATTTCCCGTTTGGCGAGTGAATTTCAGAGGGCAAAACAAACAATACATTTATATAAATGTATAATTCCAGCTGTTGCTAAAATTTTAATAAGAGTCCACAGCCCTTAACTCTAAAGTCATTGTTACCAAATGTCTATCAGGGAATACTTGAAAATTGTTGTTAACTTGTATCTAACTGAATGGATGCACACATCGCAATGTCCTGCTTTGGATTCTAAGCATGTGGTGCGTTCAAGAACTTCACTCAACATAGGAATTTGCAAATTCGAGGATTATCTTTTGTACAGTAATATCTGTACAGCCTAAATTGACTCAGAAGTAAATCTATGGTTTAGCACTACAATACAAATATACAGTCAATTTATCAACATCCCACAGTTCTTAATTCTTCTAGTTCAAACATACTTCACTTAAATTTAAATTATGATTTTTCATTAACATTAAACTAAACAGTAGACATTTTAAACCTCATTTCCATTCGAGTCATTTAGCTTTAGGCTCAACATATATTACTGTATTAAAGATAATCCCCGCATGTGCAAATTCCTACGTTGAGCAAGGTACTTGAACTCATCACATACGCAGCAGTCAGACTGATTCAGTCAGACATTTCTCTGGTGTTCTGCGCTGGGTTTCGTCCATACAACTGTAAGTTATCATGTTTATGTGTATTATACTCTGTTTGGGGTCATGTTAACCCCTCGTTTTTATTGAGAACTTAGCAGTAGTTTTTCTCTTTGTAGTGTGGAGTCTAGTTACCTACAAATGAGCAACTTGATGTTAGCAGCTGCATAGCATTAGGCTTCTAGCTCTGTTGTGGTTAGCAGCTAATTAGCAATCGGCTCAAAACTCTGTGGTGTCGCTCCACTGAGCTATATTATACACTAGAGTGCTAATCATAGACATTATAAACGTAGACGCATCGTTGGGCGGGTTCTGCCTACGCTGGGATGCGTCAGAGCGTCCGCCATGTTAAATGTGGCAAATCTGCAGTTACTCAGTCACTTAAACAGTATCAGGGGGACTTTAATCTCACAATATACTTTGTATTCGTAATATTTTTATTTTTGTAATATTACAAGTTTATTTTCGTATCCCTTTAACTTCATTCTCCCGACTTTATACTCGTAAAGAATAAAAATAATTAAAATAATCTCACCTGGCCCTATTACTCCAGGAGTGAAACAATTCTGCAAACTGACTATTCTGGAAATTTTCCCTCTTAATTCTCATAACATTACCACTTTTGTCTTTTTTTTTTATTTATTTTTTAAACTTTGTCCTAGGTTTTTTTTTTCCCTCATATTAGTAATTTTACCTCTTTAATACTCCCCCAAAAAGTCTGTTCCTAAAGGTTCACATGTGATACGGTTTTATGAAATAATGAAGACCACAATGTTTAGATTTAACAAATTCATCCTTATATTCATAACACATACACATATACACACACAAATATATATATATATATATATATATACACACACATATACATATATATTTATATATATATATATTTATTTATTTAGAAACATATAGATATAGATATGTATAGACAGCTATAATCTTGACCTATAGTGATATATAATCACACAGCTATTTATTTGGCTTATTTATAATACTTGAAAATCTATATATGCACATCTATGTCTAAATACAATAGTCTGTACTGTATGCAAGCTAAAAACCTTGAAAAAGAATGGTCTTGCACAGCTTTTTCCTAGTGTTGCCACTCTGCAGCTTTAGTGTGTCCAGTTTTGCAGCATGGTGCAGCCTTAGTTTATAGAAGGCAGATACAAGTAGTGAAATCAGCCCGAATACATTTCCATGCAGCACAGGAATGAGGCATCTTCTCTGATCCACGTTCACTACAACAGAACTTAACTTGCCACATACAATATGCCGGTGACGTTGATGTGCGAACCTGCGCCTAATGACGCGTCTACGTATATAATGTCTATGGTGCTAATAGCCCGCTGTTAGAACAAGTCGCTTTGAAGCCACCAGCCGCCATATTGGTACTCCCTATTTTCCCCCAGTAACTAGGGAGAATGTGCGCTACAGCATCGAATAACGAGGATTTTCTCATGTTCAGAGGGGGCTTAAAATTTGAAAATGTCAAATGCCGTATACTTTTATGCTATGTTCTAAAACTATCAAGTACTGAGAAAGTCATGTGCTGAAATATTTTCCATTTTATTTATTTAAATATATATAATAATAATAATAATAATAATACATTTAATTTATACTGCACTTTCCATCAAAAGATCTCCAAGTGCTACAGGTAAAAATTAAAAAAAGCATAAAAAAATTAAAAAAGCTTTTTTAGAAGAAAAAAAAGAATAAAACATCTAAAGGGGACCAAAAGCTTTGCTAAAAAGAAATGTTTTAAGGCCTTTTTTAAAACACTCAGTGGATTGAGGTGCCCTCAAGATGTCAGGGAGGGCATTCCACAGATGCGGGGCAGCAGCACTACATGCCCGATCTCCCATTGTCCTGAGTCTGGTTCTGGGAATGTGGAGGAGGTTTGAGTGAGTGGAGCGAAGGGAGCGGGTTGTCTTCTGTGGGCTGATAAGGCGGGGGCATGTCCATGGATGCATTGATGTGTGAGGAGGGAAACCTTGTACTCAAACCTGGTGGAGATGGGAAGCCAGTGTAGTGAATGGAGGATGGGGGTAATGTGCTCATGTTTCCGCACTCTCATCGGGATCCTAGCTGCAGAGTTTTGAAAATACTGAAGCCTCTGCAGACTTTTTCTAAGGATCCCAATGAGAAGTGCGTTGCAATAGTCCAGTCTGGAGGAGACAAAGGCATGAACCAGCTTTTCTGCGTCTGGGAGGGAGAGAATGGGACGAAGTTTGGAAATATTTCGGAGGTGGTAGAAAGAGGTCTTGCATAGGTGATTTATATGTGCTTCAAAAGTGAGTTGGGAGTCCATTTTTGCACCAAGATTTCTAACTGTTGATGAAAGCGGGATGTTAGTGCCAGAAAAGGTGATGCTGGTTATGGATAATGATTTGGTTTGATGAGGAGTTCCAACCAGGATGGCTTCGGTTTTTGCTCCATCCATACCTTTATCTCCTCCAGACAGGTGGTGAGTTTTGATGGGGATGACTGTGAGGGTGGGGTGTCAGCTGTGACATTTACATAGAGCTGTATGTCATCAGCATAGCAGTGGAATGAAATATTGTGGCAGCTGATGATTTGGCCAAGAGGAGTGAGGTAAAGGATGAAGAGGATGGGGCCAAGGACTGACCCCTGGGGGACACCACATGTAACTGTGTGTGGATGTGATTTGGAGTGTCCCAGGGAGATGTATTCTGTCCGGTTTGTGAGATATGATCTGAACCAACTGAGAGCAGTGTCATTTAGTCCAGTAGTGAGGTGGAGCCGGTTTAAGAGAATGCCGTGGTCGACAGTATCAAATGCAGCAGAAAGGTCAAGAAGGATGAGGAGGGATATATAAAACATTTATAAATATATAAATAACATACAAACACATATATGTATACATATATATACATATACACATACTTATACATATACACATACTTATATATATATATATATATATATATATATATATATCTATATATATATATATTAGGGCTGTCAAAATAACGCGTTAATTTCGATTAATTAATTTAAAAAAATTAACGGATTAAAAAAAATAACGCAGATTAATCAATGTCGTATAGGGGTTTTCAATAGGTGAGGCGTGCCTCCCCTGGGGGGCGCCAAAGAGTCACAGGGGAGGCACATGAAGACAGAGAAGAAGACAGCGCTACCGCTCAACTCTGTGAAACAAAAGTAGCGATATCCGTGCCTTCTGTTTGAGCGCGCAGGAACCAATCCAAGCGCACAGTGAAACAACTCAACGCTCAAAACCGGTCTGGCACGGTCTGAAAAACTCTTCTCAACCCGCTGTCCTCGCGGTGAGTTCCATCTCTGCTCGCGCGCTACTTTGCTCGCGCACACCTGCTCGTTTCACACTCAACACCAGCTGTGCACTCGCTCGGCTGTTAAAGCCAATCACGACTGGGGGTTAAAGAAGACAGAGCAGAGACACAACAAGACAGACAAAGAAGCACAGAAGCACACATTGATCCAGTAATCTGTTCTACATTAGATGGTAATAGCGGGTGATCTGTCTTCTCTGGATGATGTCACAGTTAACAGAACGTCAGATCAGGTGTACCTACTATGAAGAAAAAAGAGAGAGCAAAAAGTTAAAAGATGAAATGACAACAGTCATTTCAATGTAATGCAATGCAAAACTGCATTGCATCTACTTTTTTAAGACAAATGCAAGAAAGTAATAAATATTATGACATGCTTAATTGGAAGGGAGTGGGGAGCAGATAGATGGTGCTGCTGTAGAAGGTCGTGAGGATGGGCGGGGACAGGTGGGCTCTCCTCATCCTCCGCAGTAAGTGCAAGCGCTTCTGTTCCCTCTTCTCCAGTGACATGGTGTTCACAAACCAGCTGAGGTTGTGTGTTATGTGCACCCCGAGGAATTTATTGCTGCTGACCACCTCCACAGCTGAGCTGTTAATGAGAAGGGGAGCATGGCGAGGCCATTTCTTCCTGAAGTCCATGATGATCTCCTTCGTTTTCTCCACGTTCAGGATCAGTCCTGGTCCTGGTCCTGGTCGTTGTCGTCTCTAATCAGGCCCACCACCGTCGTGTCGTCTGCAAACTTCACAATGTGATTGGTGGTGAACCTGGGGACACAGTCGTGTGTCATCAGGGTGAACAGCAGGGGGCTCAAGACACAGCCTTGAGGAAAGCCCGTGCTGAGGGTGATGACATCAGAGGTTTTCTGTCCGACCCGGACCAACTGAGGTCTGTTGGTGATGAAGTCTAGTAGGCAGTTGCGAACAGGTGTGCTGAAGCCCAGATGTTCCAGTTTTGATGGTGTTGAACGCTGAACTGAAGTCCAGGAACATGCTCAAGGGGGCGGTGCGTGGGTGGGCTTGGAACCCGTTAATAACTGCTTGCAGTTCTAGTTATTATTATTATTATTACGGGTAATTATTATTCTCCGCTAAAACGCGTTGGGCGGCCCATGCGGATTTGTAACGAACCTAATGAATCAGGTATCCAAGTACAGAATGTGCACCGCTACTCAAACCCAGAAATTCAGACCCCTCAACAACTAGGGGGCGCTATAACAAAGGACAATGCGTTTAGGCCTATAACCACCAAACTACTGGTCCCACACTCAAAAACTTCACATCACTTTGTTTATTGGATGATTCTGCAAAATAAAGGGAATTGGCACACCCTTCGTTTCCCAGCTAGTTTTCGCGCTACATGGCTACAAAGGTTAAACCTTTCTTGTTAAACTCCTCCTACATTTTTTATGCAATCCGTGCAAAACTCCATATATAACCGCGTAATGGACAAATAAAAAAAGTGAACGTGCCGGATTTTTGAATTTTGACTTTTTCGAAAAGTAACGCTAAAATAAGTGATTGTTAGCTAGCTAGCTCTAAATGTAATTGCTGATTATTCTAAAACCATAACAGATTTTGACATGTCCTTCATAACCCATAGTCCAAATAAGATTTTGCACATGTGACCCGCGTTTGAGGATCGTCCATCACTAGGGGGCGCTGTAATGTCAAGAAATCTACTACGCAAGAATGGCTGATCGGATTTTTACAAAACCTTCTTCATCCCCTTCCAGTCATACCCCTGAACTCAGGTATTAAATATGGTAATGATTAAAACAAGTGGGCGGGGCCTATTTCCAAAAGTGTTAAAAAACCTGGAGAATAATAAAAGCAATAAAGTAAAGAATAAAAAATGCTTTAAAATCAATTTTTTGATCCCAGATTTTCAGGATGTATTCCGTGAATAAGGTGTAACAATTCTCTCACTGCATGTATTGGTTTTTTTTGAAGTGCTACACTCTGAATTTTTAAAAGTTTGTAAAATGGAGAAATCAATGTATTTTCCACAAATATTGTTCAACCCCCCAAAATATGGCCTCTATTTGTAAAGCACATGCAGAATAAACATGGATTTCAGTTTGGTAAAAATCCAGGCGAGTTTGACCAATTTACAAGACTTTGAAAATAAATGGTACAAGACTATAAAGTTTAATATTTTATTTCTCTGAATCCATTTTTTTAATGACCATAAAAAAAATCCTGTGGTTAGATAAAGCACTCCTTGAGATCCATGAATATTTTCAGAATTTTAGAGCAAACCGTTGATTATTAACGAATTTATGAAGTTTGTGATCAGTTCACAGCTCTCATCCAGAGCTCTGACTCCACAGCTGTGAACAGGGCGGCCATTTTGCCCATATTTGGGCACATCACAGGAAGTGATGTCACAGCGGCCATCTTAGGTCAGAAAAAGCTGCGCTCAGAGAGAATACAAGTCAATTCAGGAAAATGTACTTTATGTTTCAGACACTCTAAATCCGGTGAATTCTAACCCGATTTCCAGCTAAATCAACTGACTGAAAATGTCACCCCTTTAGGGGCTACATGGGACCAATTGATTGAATTAAATGATTGTCTAACTTAATAAATAATTTCGGTTTTGTATTGAAAGTAAGCAAACTTCCAGAGCTACGTCCCAAGGAGCCATACTTTTACTCCGCTTATGGGTGCGCATATAAAAGGACACCAGGAACCAGATCCTGGGGAATTACCTTCAATAAGTAAGATTTTATGATAGATAATCCTCATGCTTTAACACAATATGTGCTAATGGGTACAGGCTGGGGCGCAACTACCCAGTATAAGAGGGGTATGCAGCATCAGTTTTGGCGCCCCCCCCCCCCCCCCCCCTGGATTAAAATAAATAAATAAGTGCCAGACATCATCATGTATGGTCTTTAAATAATAAAGGTTTATTTTAAAGTATATCAGCCACTGTAAGCCTACCATAATAATAATTAGATGGTATATTATTAACAATGTTAATACATAATAAACAGTTGCAAATTGACAAACATTAACATTATCATTATAACCAATGCAACTTAATGCAGCCTTTCTAAATCAGCCTAGTGATGGCATCAGATAAGACAACTATTATGCAGTAAGGTTTTGCTGCTGTTGAAATTACATTCACGTTTTGGATTTTAAAAAGTAGAAATATGGATAGCCTTAGCACAGACCTTTAGAGAGAGAGAAGTGACCCTGTAATTACAGCTTCCATGTCACCCAACAAATGTAAAGCAGCCTACATGTCTGACAGCACAGCTAACATGAACAGCTAATGGTAAAACAACATCTTTATTGCGTATTATTTATGCATGAGTTACTGCATAAGTTATGTTTTCTGGATTCTGGTCATTTATTGTACATGCTACCTTATATTTTCCACTATGTCAGCGCAGCAACATTGGTTTTGCATTAAGCTAGAAGCTAGCTGTAAACCCCCATTTGGTTGCTACATTCCCACTGTTAGATGGTGAAGAGGGAGAGCTGCAGAGGAGAGTGCTGAGACAAGGCTTTATTCAGAAGATCCATCTGAATGGCCTTTACCGCACAAAACAGTGGACACATTTAGGCAGTACATGGTTGAAAATGGTCCACAGAAAGTTACCGATGGCCCATATCCAAGATCAGATCAGAGTAAGATGTGTTTTTAAGCACACTCTTTTCGTTTACTGTCTAATGAAGAGAAAGTTGAACGAGATTTGTTACTGTATTCCAAAAATACTATTTGTTCCTGTGCTTGCAGAGTGAACACAACTGCTTTGCAGCATTTCACGAAGGCCAGTTCAGGAAGGACAGATTGCTTGTTGCAGAACCATGTTCAGGGTCTGAGGTACACACCTGTTTGCATCTCTGAAAGTTTCAGTGATGACCAGTAGGGGTGTTTTAGATATGCAGATTGCTTTTTTGCAGAGGTTTTTCATTACTTTGCTATACAGTTGGGTAGCCATCCTAGTTGCCTGAAATACTCCCTTCTTATTAGTTTTTTGTTGTATGCCCCAACTGATTTTATATGTTTCACCCAACCGTGTCTTTATTGTGTCATTTGGGAATATAGACCCAGTGTCCTCATATGGGCACATAGCTTTTTTAGAGAATTACTCAATGTAGAAAGCTGACATTTTTTGTATATAGTAATTGGGGTCTTGTAATCCCAAATTGCAAATAAAACAATCAAATGCAAAGATTATGTAATTGCCCTCATATGATGACATAATTTTTTTCAAAAACTATTTGTTTTATCATGACAGGGTTTATTTATTACACTTATTAGGTCCTACTAATCCGCATGGAACTTGGAAATTAAAAAAACAAACTCCAAATAAAAGCTTGGGTCTCAGGAAGTTAAAGCACTTATTAAATATTTATAAGACACAAAGTTATCTGTGAGGACTAAGTGTGTATCTGTGTGTGAGTGTATAAGTATGTATATAATTTAGTTGTCTTGAGATTCAAAGATATACAGGAAAATGAATTTCTGAATTACATCTCCGTCCAGTTGATGCTTCTTTACATTTTTTGTTTTCAATAAAATTGTGGTGAAACAAATACACAAATTTGTCCTCCATTGATATTCTGTGCACAATAACATTTCCTTACAAAATGTATTTACCAAAGGCTTTGTCACACGGGTAACAGGTAAACCAAAAAAAATAAAATGCCAATCATCGGATTGAGGTGTGTGTGTGTGTGTGTGTGTGTGTGTGTGTGTGTGTGTGTGTGTGTGTGTGTGTGTGTGTGTGTGTGTGTGTGTGTGTGTGTGTCAGTCTCTGATGATGTTATGGGCTCGGGACACGCAGCGCTAGGATGAAATGTCCTTAATGGAGGGAAGAGGAGCCCCGATGATCTCTTGCTGTCCTCACAACTCTCCTCACATGCCTCCAGTCAGAGGCGCTGCAGCCTCAAGCTGAAAGGTGGGAGAGATACAGGAATGGTCAAAGGATATTTTAGACCTACCAGATTTGGTTAATGTTGACTTTGCACAATAAGCAAGTGAGGTAACTGATGTGGCATGATGTCCACGCCCTGGGAATATATGGGCTGACTTGAACATTTTTTCAGTCAAACTGATTATTTTTGCTTTAACCCATGGTATATATGTATACATATGCTCTTTTACTGTTGCTGTTTAGAGTTCAACAGTCTGATGGCAACGGGGAAAAAGCTGTTTCAGAACCTGGTGGACCTGCAGCGAATGCTGTGGAACCTTTTCCCAGTGGGCAGCAGGGAGAACAGTCCATGGTGGGGGTGTGAGGGGTCTCTGATGATGGGCTCAGGACATGCAGCGCTGGGATAAAATGTCCTTAATGGAGGGAAGAGGAGCCCCGATGATCCCTTCTGCTGTCCTCACCACTCTCCTCACGTTCCTCCAGTCGGAGGCGCTGCAGCCTCCACACCACACAGAGGGACAGCTTGTCAAAATGCTCTCTATGGTGCGTCTGTAGAAGGTCATGAGAATGGGTGGGGACAGGTGGCCTCTCCTCATCCTCCGCAGGAAGTACAAGTGCTTCTGTGCCCTCTTGACCAGTGACATGATGTTCACAGACCAGCTGAGGTTGTCTGTGATGTGCACCCTGAGGAATTTGGTGCCGGTGACCACCTCCACAGCTGAGCTGTTGATGAGCAGTGGAGCGTGGCAAGGCCGGTTCATCCTGAAGTCGAACATGATCTCCTTCGTCTTTTCCACGTTCAGGATCAGGCTGTTTAAGGGTGAACAGCAGGGGGCTCAAGACACAGCCTTGAGGGGAGCCCGTGCTGAGGGTGATGACATCAGAGGTGTTCTGTCCGACCCAGACCAAATGAGGTCAGGAGGTGAGGAAGTCTAGCAGGCAGTTGCGAAGGGGTGTGCTGAAGCCCAGATGTTTCAGTTTTTCCATCAGATGCTGTAAGATAATGGTGTTGAACGCTGAACTGAAGTCCAGGAACATGCTCAAGGGGGCGGGGCGTGGGTGGGCTTGGAACCCGTTAATAACTGCTTGCAGTTCTAGTTATTAGGGTTCCAAGCCCGCAGCGCAGGCGAACGGCTATGCCGTTCGTCTGCTCTGTGAGCAGAGAACCCTATTGTTTTTCTAGTGTTTTTAAATTATTTATTATTATTATTATTATTATTACGGGTAATTATTATTCTCCGCTAAAACGCGTTGGGCGGCCCATGCGGATTTGTAACGAACCAATTGGATCAGGTATCCAAGTACAGAATGTGCACCGCTACTCAAACCCAGAAATTCAGACCCCTCAACAACTAGGGGGCGCTATAACAAAGGACAATGCGTTTACGCCTGTAACCACCAAACTACTGGTCCTACACTCAAAAACTTGATGGCACTTTGTTTATTGGATGATTCTGCAAAATAAAGTGAATTGGCACACCCTTCGTTTCCCAGCTAGTTTTCGCGCTACATGGCTACAAAGGTTAAACCTTTCTTGTTAAACTCCTCCTACATTTTTTGTGCAATCCGCGCAAAAATTTATATATAAGCGTGTCATGGACAAATAAAAAAAGTTATTGCGGCGGATTTTTGAATTTTGACTTTTTCGAAAAGTAACGCTAAAATAAGTGATTGTTAGCTAGCTAGCTCTAAATGTAATTGCTGATTATTGTAAAACCATAACAGATTTTGACATGTCCTTCATAACCCATAGTACAAATAAGATTTTGCACATGTGACCCGCATTTGAGGATCGTCCATCACTAGGGGGCGCTGTGATGTCAAGAAATCTACTACGCAAGAATGGCTGATCGGAATTTTACAAAACCTTCTTCATTCCCTTCCAGACATTGCCCTTAACTAAAGTATTAAATATGGTATTTATTGAAACAAGTGGGCGGGGCCTATTTCCAAAAGTGTGGAAAAAAACTTGTAAACTTCAAAAATTCACCTAAAATCACTTGTGTGGTGTAACAAGCTCAGATTTTCAGGATGTATTCCTTGAATAAGGTGCAACAATTCTCTCACTGCATGTATTCCAGTGTTTGAAAGTGCCACACTCTGTTTTTTTCAAAGTTTGTAAAATGGAGAAATCAATGTATTTTCCACAAATATTGGTCAATCCCAATAAAAATGGCCTCTATCTGTAAAGCACAGCCAGAATAAACATGTCTTTCAGTTTGGTAAAAATCCAGGCGATTTTGACCAATTTACAAGATTTAAAAAATTAATGATACAAGATTATAAAGTTTAATTTTTTTTTTCTCTGAATCCATTTTTTTAATGACCATCAAAAAAATCGTGTGGTTAGATAAAACACTCTTGGACATTCATGAATATTTTCAGAATTTTAGAGCAAACCGTTCATTTAATAGGAATATTTATTTAGATAGTTTGACAAAAACCTATTGTAAAGAGCTTTTCAGAAAATTAAGCAAGGGCTCCATCTCGTGGCTTGTTTTTGCAACTACAACAACTCTTACCATTAATAGTCTAAGTAAGGGGTATACAATTAAAACTTAGAAGTCCACTTCAATAATTTTGTATGTATATATGTATGCATCATGTGTGTATATATATATATATATATATATATAGATATAGATATATATATAGATATAGATATATAGATAGATAGATATTTACACTAATGCTTTAATGTGGCGTTGTATGGAATACATTTAAAAATTCCAACAGAGGACAGGATTTGATCATGGATGGATCTCTACAAACACACACACATATTTATTCTAGCAATAAAACATGATAGTAAACGATTATGGAATACACTGAATAATATATTAAGAGGAAATAGTAAATCAATTCCAGCTTATTTAGAACATGAAGGTGAATTTTTTACTAGACCAAGTGATATAGCAAATCATCTTAATGATTATTTCATGAACAAAATAAACAAACTAAAAGATACCACACAGCCATACAAGACAGAGTTATCAAATACACTAATAAATAAGATGATGAAAGACAAAACCTGTAGCTTTAAATTCAAGAGTGTAAGTGTTTCTAAAGTGGAATTACTTCTGATGAATTGTAAAAAAAACCCCACCTGGTGTAGACTACCTTGATCATATGTTGCTTAAACCAATAGTTGCTATTATTGCTCCTATTATTGCTCATATAATTAATTTGTGTTTCATGCACAATATATGTTTGCAAGAATGGAAAATATGTAAAGTAGTGCCAATCCCTACAAATAAGAAAATGCCCTTTTCTGGATCAAACAGTAGACCAATAAGTTTATTACCAATTCTTGGTAAAATAATGGAAAGAATTGTTTATGAACAGATTCAATCTTATTTTAAGAATAATGATTTGATTACGTTTCAGCATGCATATAGAGAAAAACACTCAACAGCCCTGACTCAGATGGTTGATGACTGGTTCAAGGATATGGAGGAGAGAAAAATAATAGGTGATGTAATGCTTGATTTCACTGCAGCATTTGATATCATTGACCACAAATTACTGTTAAAAAAACTGGAGTATTATGGCTTTTCACAAACTGCATTATTATGGATGAAAAGTTATTTGTCGGATAGAAGACAACTAGTTTATTTTAATGGCAGTTTTTCAAATGTAAGGGCTGTGGGACACGGGGTGCCTCAAGGAAGTTGTCTTGGGCCGCTCCTGTACACAATCTTTACAAATGATCTTCCATCTGTTTTAGAAAAGGCAAGCATCTCAATGTTTGCAGATGATTCCACCATATATTTAGCAGAAACTAATATTACTGAGTTAAATACAAAACTACAAAGAGAGCTACAGTTAGTGGTGGACTGGATAAGGAGTAACAAATTGGTTCTCAATGTATCTAAAACTACCTGTTTAGTGGTTGGAACTCCTTTTTCTTTACTTTCCAAACCGAAACTTGAACTCACCATAGAGCAAAATTCTGTGGATCAAAAACAAGAGGCTAAACTGTTGGGAGTGATAATTGATAATAGATTGTGTTGGGATAGACATGTTCAGAACTTGTTAACTAAAATGGGTAATAGTTTATCGGTCATTAAAAGGTGTTCAAAATACTTTACACCGCAGGTTGTTACACAAGTACTTGATGCTTTGTTTTTTTCACATCTTGATTATTGCTCAGTGGTTTGGTCAAATACTTCATCAATTAATATAAAAAAACTACAAGTAATTCAGAATAAAGCTGCACGTGTTGCCCTTTCATGTGGGTTTAGATCAAATGTGGACAAAATGCACGATAGTCTTTTATGGTTAAAAGTTAAAAACAGATTGGTGTATTCAGTAATGGTATTTCTATATAATGTTATAACAAATAAAACGCCTTTCATTTTATATACAAAACTATCCTTTAGTAATGATACACATTATTATCCAACAAGACATGCAGTAGGAGGTAGTTTTATTTTACCTAGAGTTAAAACAAAATCAATTCAACGTTCAGTTAGGTACAGGGCAATGTGTGAATGGAATTCACTCCCAAAGACTATCATACAACAAAACACTCTCTATGGTTTCAAAACTGCACATAAGAAATATTACCTTCAAAGAAATTTGGATAATTAATGTTAATTTTATTGAGGAGATATTGTGTAGGGTTCTTGTTAGCTAGTTCTTTGATATAGATCTATCTGGAGTAGCAAAATTTTATGTTAATCATGTTTATTTATGTTACTTTATAATGATAAAAGGTGTTAAATGTAAATATGTATTACATTTTGTGTAAATGTCTTGTATGCATAGTGTGTAATGGGATGTAATACATTGTATTGTCACGTGGAAGACTGAAGGACCCCAGGAAGAATAGCTTTTAGCTGATGCTGAAGCTAATGGGGATCCTAATAAAACAAACAAACAAATATATCTATCCGTCCATCCATCCATCCATTTTTTGACCCGCTTAATTCCTCATGGGGTTGCGGGGCTGCTGGTGCCTATCTCCAGCATATAGACCAGTTCACGCGTGACGTCAGCGCTACATCCGGGTCCTGCGGGGTAGACAAAAAGCACAGCTGCTCTCGTCTACTACATGACAAAACGGGTGATTTCGAGCGTACTTTTAGTTAGTTTATTTTTGGAATCTAAACAATGCCTACGACTTGTTGTGCTCCCGGTTGCACAGGGAGGCATTCCCAATCGTTGGATGTACGTTTCTGTCGTTTACCGAAGAAAGAAATGGATATTTTCAAAAGAGCGCAGGCAGACACTCCCAATGGACTGGGGGAGACATCAGACTACGACAGAATTTGCAGCCTACACTTCATCTCCGGTAAATACAACTTAATTCTGCTCTAGTCATTGTTCTACTTAAATAGCGGCGGAGGGGAGGTGGCGATCGCTACAGGGGCCGGAGAAGCCGCTTCTGCTTCTGCTACAGCAGCCGCTTCTGCTACCGCTACCGCTTCTACCAGCAGAAGCGGCTGTCTGGAGCAGCAGCCGCTCTATTACGCCCCCGTTCACGGGCGCTAGTACTTCTGTGTTTACGCTGCAATGTCGCCGACACCCCCACCCATTTTAAGAAGACAAAAACACCAAAATAATCCGTAGTGAACAATTTTTTTTAACCTACCGGACGGGTCCAGTGGTTTCATGCTTTCATGCTCTCTTGTCTGTACTGGCCTGGGTCCAATGTAATTCTCCCTGCGCGGTGGTAGACTCGTTTTGAGGAAACTATGGTTGCAGCTCACTGTCTGCCTTGCTGTGGTTACAGAGAGGTGTCTGTTTTGTAGAATAAATCATCCGCCGATGAGTTATTGATCCGGAAAAGCCGAATCTGTGAATATCTTTCTAACTTTACCGAAGTATAAGGCAGCTGTATGTCGCGGTACAGACTCTCGGCCAGCATTTCACAGACTGGCTCCGTCCCTTCAGGCTTTTGCTGTGTGGATCTGGCAATCTGATACCATCAACCATCAACTTACTCTTAAAACGTTATCTAAAGAAGAAAAATACGTGGAGAACTCGTCAGTTTCTCTGTTTGCGTCCGTAATTGTGTTCGCCTTTTGCCTACCAATCCGGCGCGCATGCGCGAAAAACCCGCATCAAAACAATAACAATTAACTGGTCTATATAAATATATATATATATATATATATATATATATATATATATATATACATACTATGTGATTTTTATATATATATATATATATATGTATATATATATATATATATATATATATACATACTATGTGATTTTTATATATATATATATATATATATATATATATATATATATATATATATATATACTATGTGATTTTTATATATATATATATATATATATATATATATATATATATATATATATATAGGATCACTCTTAACAGACTGTTCCTTCAGAGCCAAATCTGCGTGGAGGTCAACTAACTGCAAGCTAACTGACTCAGAAGTAAATCTATGGTTAAGCACTACAATACAAATATACAGTCAGTTTATCAACATCCCACTGTTAATTCTTCTAGTTCAAACATACTTCATGTAAAATAAAATTATGACTGTTCATTAATATCAAACTAAACAGTAGACATTTTAAACCTCGTTTACATCTTAGTTAAATAGCTTGAGGCTGTACATGTGTAAATTCCTACGTTGAGCGAGGTACTTAAACCCATCACAAACGCAGTATTTGATCCAGTCCGACATTTCTCTGTGTTCAGAGCTGGGTTTCGTCCATACAATGGATGATGAAGGAGAGTATTGGATGAGGGTGTTGAACGCTAAAGTCCAGGAACATGCTCAAAGGGGGTGTGGCGTAGGTGGGCTTGGATGAGGGTGTTGAATGCTGAAGTCCAGGAACATGCTCAAAGGGGGCGGTGCGTGGGTGGGCTTGGAACCCGTTAATAACTGCTTGCAGTTCTAGTTATTATTATTATTACGGGTAATTATTATTCTCCGCTAAAACGCGCTGGGCGGCCCATGCGGATTTGTAACGAACCTAATGAATCAGGTATCCAAGTACAGAATGTGCACCGCTACTCAAACCCAGAAATTCAGACCCCTCAACAACTAGGGGGCGCTATAACAAAGGACAATGCGTTTAGGCCTATAACCACCAAACTACTGGTCCCACACTCAAAAACTTCACATCACTTTGTTTATTGGATGATTCTGCAAAATAAAGGGAATTGGCACACCCTTCGTTTCCCAGCTAGTTTTCGCGCTACATGGCTACAAAGGTTAAACCTTTCTTGTTAAACTCCTCCTACATTTTTTATGCAATCCGCGCAAAACTCCATATATAACCGCGTAATGGACAAATAAAAAAAGTTAACGCGCCGGATTTTTGAATTTTGACTATTTCGAAAAGTAACGCTAAAATAAGTGATTGTTAGCTAGCTAGCTCTAAATGTAATTGCTGATTATTCTAAAACCATAACAGATTTTGACATGTCCTTCATAACCCAGAGTCCAAATAAGATTTTGCACATGTGACCCGCGTTTGAGGATCGTCCGTCACTAGGGGGCGCTGTGATGTCAAGAAATCTACTACGCAAGAATGGCTGATCGGATTTTTACAAACCCTTCTTCATCCCCTTCCAGTCATACCCCTGAACTCAGGTATTAAATATGGTAATGATTAAAACAAGTGGGCGGGGCCTATTTCCAAAAGTGTTAAAAAACCTGGAGAATAATAAAAACAATAAAGTAAAGAATAAAAAATGCTTTAAAATCAATTTTTTGACCCCAGATTTTCAGGATGTATTCTGTGAATAAGGTGTAACAATTCTCTCACTGCATGTATTGTTTTTTTTTGAAGTGCTACACTCTGAATTTTTAAAAGTTTGTAAAATGGAGAAATCAATGTATTTTCCACAAATATTGTTCAACCCCCAAAAATATGGCCTCTATTTGTAAAGCACATGCAGAATAAACATGGATTTCAGTTTGGTAAAAATCCAGGCGAGTTTGACCAATTTACAAGACTTTGAAAATAAATGGTACAAGACTATAAAGTTTAATATTTTATTTCTCTGAATCCATTTTTTTAATGACCATAAAAAAATCCTGTGGTTAGATAAAGCACTCTTTGAGATCCATAAATATTTTCAGAATTTTAGAGCCAACCGTTGATTATTAACGAATTTATGAAGTTTGTGATCAGTTCACAGCTTTCATCATCCAGAGCTCTGACTGCAGAGCTTTGAACAGGGCGGCCATTTTGCCCATATTTGGGCACATCACAGGAAGTGACGTCAAAGCAGCCATCTTAGGTCAGACCAAGCTGCCATCTTAGGTCAGACCATAGAGAATACAAGTCAATTGAGGAAAATGTACTTTATGTTTCAGACACTCTGAATCCGGTGAATTCTCACCCGATTTCCATTAAATCAACTGACTGAAAACGTCACCCCTTTAGGGGCTACATGGGACCAATTGATTGAATTAAACGATTGTCTAACTTAATAAATAATTTCGGTTTTGTATTGAAAGTAAGCAAACTTCCAGAGCTACGTCCCAGGAAGCCAGACTTTTACTCCGCTTATGGGTGCGCATATAAAAGGACACCAGGAACCAGATCCTGGGGAATTACCTTCCATAAGTAAGATTTTATGATAGATAATCCTCATGCTTTACAGTTACAGTGTTTCCGGCATAAACACAATATGTGCTAATGGGTACAGCGATGGAAGTAGAGAAAAGTACATTAAACACCAAAAACAAACAAAATGGTCCTAAATTACTGGATAGACATGATTTGTGGGGAGGGGGGGGGGGAAGCCCGTGCTGAGGGTGATTAGGTTTTTTGTTGATTTCTTTTTGTTGATAATTGCTGTTGTCTGTAGATCGGTGTCTGTGTATATAGCTTAAATATATATATATATATATATATATATATATATATAATATTGGAAGAATTTTAGAGCAAACTGTTGATTTTTAAAGAATTTATTTATGAATTTAAAGAGAATAACATTTCCGAAATGTGCCCATGTAGGGATTTAAAATTTCCAGTAGATGGCAGTATTTGATTATATATGGATTTTTTACACACACACACTTATATACATAAGCTTTACATTTAATGTAGCTAGTTGCGGAGCCAGAGGGGTGTCAGGGGTGGCATTTAGAGTAGCAAGATGGCGGCCAGTCACTAGGGGAGGTCACTGGCCGCCATCTTGCTACTCCGTTCTCACACAGAACCCCATAGCATTTGGTTGCAACAACAAGCAGTTTGGCTGTGAGAAAACGTTTCACAGGTAACTTTACAGTCAGTGGTTGTTATACTTACTATACAAATTACTTTTGTTTAGGTAACACTTTATTTGTGCCTAAGATTTACATGATACTGTCATAAACAGAGGCTGCACAGTGAAGCAGTGAGAAGTGTTGTTGCCTTCTGGGTTCAATCACCTGGGTCTTTCAAATCCTCCCGGGTCTTTCAAATCCTCCCGGGTCTTTCAAATCCTCCTGGGTCTTTCAAATCCTCCTCGGTCTTTCAAATCCTCTGGGTCTTTCTGCATGGAGTTTGAATGTTCTACCTGTGCATGCGTAGGTTCACTCCGGGTACGCCAGCTTCCTCCCACAGTTCAAAAACATGACTGTTAGTTTATTTGGCTTCTCTAAGTTGTCCTTAGGTGTGAGTGTGTGCAAGAATGGTTGTTTGTCCTGTCTGTCTCTGTGTTGCCCTGTGACAGATTGCCGACCTGTCCAGGGTGTAACCCGCCTTTCGGTCAGTGAACGCTGTGTATATATATATATATATATATATATATATATATATATATATATATATATATATATATATATATATATATACACAGAAAGCTATATACACAGAAAGCTATATACACGGTAGACTGTGCGTTAATGTAACGCAGAAGGTCTGGAGATGCTACGTTGGTGTAGCTTGTAGGACCTGAACAGGGGAGAGAGGCAGAGTCAAGTGTCACGGGGCCTCTGGGCCGTGTTAATAAGGCTGGTAGCGGATGGGAAAAAACTGTTTTTGTGTCGTGACGTTTTGGTCCTGATGGACCGCTGCCTCCTGCCAGAAGGAAGTGTCTGAAATATTTTGTGACTGGGGTGTCACAAAATCGGCCACAATCTTCCCTGCACGCCTCAGAGTCCTGGAGGCTTACAGGTCCTGGAGAGATGGAAAATTGCAGCCAGTCACCTTCTCATCAGACCGGATGACACGCTGCAGTCTGCTCTTGTCTTTGGCGGTGGCACCAGCGTACCAGATGGTAATGGAGGAGGTGGTTTAGACACACCTTCTCCTTCAAAGAGTTTTCTTAATTTTCATAACTATGACAATTGTATATTCACACTAAAGGCATCAAAACTATGAATTAACACATGTGGAATTATATACTTAACAAAAAAGTGTGAAACAACTGAAAATTCTAGGTTCTTCAAAGTAGCCACCTTTTGCTTTGATTACTGCTTTGTACACTCTTGGCATTCTCTTAATGAGCTTCAAGAGATAGTCACCTGAAATGGTTTTCCCTTCACAGGTGTCCCCTGTCAGGTTTAATAAGTGGGATGTCTTGCCTCTTAAATGGGGTTGGGACCATCAGTTGTGTTGTGCAGAAGTCAAGTGGATACACAGCTGATAGTCCTACTGAATAAACTGTTAGAATTTGTATTATGGCAAGAAAAAAGCAGCTAAGTAAAGAAAAACGAGTGGCCATAATTACCTTAAGAACTGAAGGTCATTCAGTCCGAATAATTGGGAAAACTTTGAAAGTGTCCCCAAGTGCAGTCGCAAAAACCATCAAGCGCTACAAAGAAACTGGCTCACACGAGGACCGCCCCAGGAAAGGAAGACCAAGAGTCACCTCTGCTGTGGAGGATAAATTCATCCTAGTCACCAGCCTCAGAAATCGCAGGTTGACAGCAGCTCAGATTAGAGACCAGGTCAATGCCACACAGAGTTCTAGCAGCAGACACATCTCTAGAACAACTGTTAGGAGACTGTGTGAATCAGGCCTTCATGTTAAAACAGCTGCTAGGAAACCACTGCTAAGGACAGGCAACAAGTAGAAGAGAATTGTTTGGGCTAAAGAACACAAGGAATGGACATTAGACCAGTGGAAATCTGTGCTTTGGTCTGATGAGTCCAAAGTTGAGATCTTTGGTTCCAACCATCGTGTCTTTGTGCAACGCAGAAAAGGTTTAACAGATGGACTCTATTCAATTCAATTCAATTGTATTTATATAGCGCCAATTCATGAAACATGTCATCTCGAGGCACTTTACAAAGTCAAATCAATCATATTATACAGATTGGTCAAAAATTTCCTATATAAGGGAACCAGTTGATTGCTTCAAAGTCCCGACAAGCAGCATTCACTCCTGGAGAAGCATAGAGCTACAGGGAGAGACGTCTGCATTGTCCATGGCTTTGCAGCAATCCCTCATACTGAGCAAGCATGAAGCGACAGTCGGAAAAAAAAACCCACCCATTAGCGGGAAGGAAAAACCTCCAGCAGAACCGGGCTCAGTATGAACGGTCATCTGCCTCGACCGACTGGGGGTTAAAGAATACAGAGCAGAGACACAACAAGAGAGACAAACAAGCACAGAAGCACACATTGATCCAGTAATCTGTTCTATATTAGATAGTAATAGCGGGTGATCTGTCTTCTCTGGATGATGTCACAGTTAACAGAACGTCAGATCAGGTGTACCTACTATGAAGAAAAAAGAGAGAGCAAAAAGTTAAAAGCTGAAATGACAACAGTCATTTCAATGTAATGCAATGCAAAACTGCATTGCATCTACTTTTTTTAGACAAATGCAAGAAAGTAATAAATATTATGACATGCTTAATTGGAAGGGAGTGGGGAGCAGATAGATGGTGCTGCTGTAGAAGGTCGTGAGGATGGGCGGGGACAGGTGGGCTCTCCTCATCCTCCGCAGTAAGTGCAAGCGCTTCTGTTCCCTCTTCTCCAGTGACATGGTGTTCACAAACCAGCTGAGGTTGTGTGTTATGTGCACCCCGAGGAATTTATTGCTGCTGGCCACCTCCACAGCTGAGCTGTTAATGAGAAGTGGAGCATGGCGAGGCCATTTCTTCCTGAAGTCCATGATGATCTCCTTCGTTTTCTCCACGTTCAGGATCAATCCTGGTCGTTGTTGTCTCTAATCAGGCCCACCACCGTCGTGTCGTCTGCAAACTTCACAATGTGATTGGTGGTGAACCTGGGGACACAGTCGTGTGTCATCAGGGTGAACAGCAGGGGGCTCAGGACGCAGCCCTGAGGAAAGCCCGTGCTGAGGGTGATGACATCAGAGGTTTTCTGTCCGACCCAGACCAACTGAGGTCTGTTGGTGATGAAGTCTAGTAGGCAGTTGCGAACAGGTGTGCTGAAGCCCAGATGTTCCAGTTTTGATGGTGTTGAACGCTGAACTGAAGTCCAGGAACATGCTCAAGGGGGCGGTGCGTGGGTGGGCTTGGAACCCGTTAATAACTGCTTGCAGTTCTAGTTATTAGGGTTCCAAGCCCGCAGCGCAGGCGAACGGCTATGCCGTTCGTCTGCTCTGTGAGCAGAGAACCCTATTGTTTTTCTAGTGTTTTTAAATTATTTATTATTATTATTAGGGTTCCAAGCCCGCAGCGCAGGCGAACGGCTATGCCGTTCGTCTGCTCTGTGAGCAGAGAACCCTATTGTTTTTCTAGTGTTTTTAAATTATTTATTATTATTATTAGGGTTCCAAGCCCGCAGCGCAGGCGAACGGCTATGCCGTTCGTCTGCTCTGTGAGCAGAGAACCCTATTGTTTTTCGTGTGTTTTTAAATTATTTATTATTATTATTATTATTACGGAATTAAAACGCGTTGTGCAGCCCAAGCGGATTTATAACGAACCTATTGAATCAGGTATCTAAGTACAGAATGTGCGCCTCTACTGAAACCCAGAAATTCAGACCCCTCAACAACTAGGGGGCGCTATAACAAAGGACAATGCGTTTCGGCCTATAACCACCAAACTACTGGTCCCACACTCAAAAACTTCACATCACTTTGTTTATTGGATGATTCTGCAAAATAAAGGGAATTGGCACACCCTTCGTTTCCCAGCTAGTTTTCGCGCTACATGGCTACAAAGGTTAAACCTTTCTTGTTAAACTCCTCCTTCATTTTTTGTGCAATCCGCGCAAAACTCCATATATAACCGTGTAATGGACAAATAAAAAAAATTAACGCGGCGGATTTTTGAATTTTGACTTTTTCGAAAAGTAACGCTAAAATAAGTGATTGTTAGCTAGCTAGCTCTAAATGTAATTGCTGATTGTTCTAAAACCATAACAGATTTTGACATGTCCTTCATAACACATAGTCCAAATAAGATTTTGCACATGTGACCCACGTTTGAGGATCGTCCATCACTAGGGGGCGCTGTGATGTCAAGAAATCTACTACGCAAGAATGGCTGATCGGATTTTTACAAAACCTTCTTTATTGCCTTCCAGGCATACCCCTGAACTAAAGTATTAAATATGGTAATGATTGAAACAAGTGGGCGGGGCCTATTTCCAAAAGTGTGGAAAAAAACTTGAAAACTTCAAAAATTCACCTAAAATCACTTGTGTGGTGTAACAAGCTCAGATTTTCAGGATGTATTCCTTGAATAAGGTGCAACAATTCTCTCACTGTGTGTATTCCAGTTTCTGAAAGTGCCACACTCTGTTTTTTTCAAAGTTTGTAAACTGGAGAAATCAATGTATTTTCCACAAATATTGGTCAATGCCAATAAAAATGGCCTCTATCTGTAAAGCACAGCCAGAATAAACATGTGTTTCAGTTTGGTAAAAATCCAGGCGAATTAGACCAATTTACAAGAAATTTAAATTTACATGTATAGGACTATAAAGTTTAATGTTTTTTTTCTCTGAAACCGTTTCATTAATGACCATATTAAAAATCAAGGACTTAGATAAAGCCCTCTTGGACATACGTAAATATTTTCAGAATTTTAGAGCAAACCGTTGATTTATAACAAATATATGAATTTTGTGATCAGTTCGCAGCTCTCATCATCCAGAGCTCTTACTCTCCAGACAACAACATGGCGGCCATTTTGTCCATATTTGGGCACATCACAGGAAATGACGTCACATCCCGTGCTGTTTCTAAGCAGAGCAGAAACTTGAAGAGGGAGAAATTGGAATTTGAAATCAGAAAAGCTCAAATTAATAAAGTATTTTAGAAGTGTTTTTTGATATTGCAAATGCATATGATATATTGTGGAAAGAAGGTTTATTAATTAAAATTATAAAGATGGGTATTACAGGTATTACAGGTAAGGGACCATTATAACTCCCCCCACCCCAACATAAAATGGTTTGACCACTAGGACAACGGCTGGCTGCAGCTCTGAATGTTCGTTTTGAAAAATAAAAAAAAAGTTTTTTTCAGGAAAGGTATGAACACAATGGATCCTATTTTATTATTGGAACATGAAATAAGAAAGGCACAAGTTAATAAAGAGAATGTGATAGCTGTATTCTTTGACATTGAAAAAGCTTACGACATGATGTGGAAAGAAGGATTTTTGATAAAATTAAAGAAGATGGGAATTGGGGGTTCAATGTTTAATTGGATAAATGATTTTCTCAATAATAGATCTATACAAGTAAGAATAGGAAATCAATTATCAGAAAATCTTTATGTTGAAAATGGTATTCCTCAAGGAAGCATAGTTAGTCCATTATTTTTTTCTATTATGATTAATGATATGTTTGAGGATGTGGAAAATAAAATGGGTGTTTCTTTATTTGCTAATGATGGAGCAATTCAACCCCAAGTTTCATCGTTAAAAAAGTTCAAGAAGCCATTAATAAAATAGAAGATTGGTCTTTTAGATGGGGATTCAAGATTTCTGTAGATAAAACAAAGATTTTGTTTTTTACAAGGAAAAAAGTTTCTGAAGAATTAAAGTTACAAATTTATAAATATGATTTGGAAAGGGTAAAACAATTTTAGTTTTTGGGTATATGGTTGGATGAAAGGCTTACTTGGAAAGTTCAAATTGAGAAGATGATTGATAAATGCAAAAGAGTTATAAATATTATGAGATGTTTGGTTGGGAATGAATGGGGAGGTGAGAGGAAGGAATTGAAATCAATTTATACAGGTTTAATTAGGTTTGTTTTTATTATGGATGTATAGCTTTTGGTTCAGCATCAGTTTCATTACTTAAAAAATTGGATATTGTTCAGTATCAAGCTTTGAGATTATGTACAGGGGCCATAAGAACTACACAAACTTCAGCATTACAAGTAGAAATGGGAGAAATGCCACTAAAATTGAGATTACAATTACTTTCCACTTACTGGTTTCAGTTTAAGAATCATTGTGAAAATCATCCATGTCAGGAAATTTTAAAACCAAGTTGGGAAAAGGGGAAGAAGAAATTAAATTCTTTTGGGTGGATAGCAGATTCTAATATAACAGATCTTGAATTATCTCAAATAAATGGCCGTAAAACAGTTATTAGATCAATACTTCATTCATCTATGTTGCCTGAAATTGATGCAGATTTAACCTTGTTGTATAAACGGAAAAATAAACAGGATATTTCAGATTCAAATAAGGTTGAGCAATATATAGATAAAGAATATTGTGGATATGTAAAAATTTATACAGATGCTTCACAAGATTCAAATAATAGGAATAGTGTTTCGTTTGTAGTTCCAGAATTTAATTTTAAATCAGGTAAAAGAATTAGTAATGAAATTTCAGTTTATACAGGAGAAATGTTTGGTATCATGTTAGCATTAGAATGGATTGAAGAAATTAGACCATTAAGAAGTGTAGTTTGTTCAGATTCTAGTTCAACATTATATTCATTTAAAAACAATCATTCAGATAGCAGACCGGATTTATTGGTCGAAATTCAGCAATTATTATTCAGAATTCAAGCAATGGGATTAATTGTTTCTTTTATATGGATTCCTTCTCATATAGGAATAAAAGGGAATGAGATGGCAGATAAATATGCAAAAAGAGCAAGTAAATACAGTTTAATTGATATAATAATTCCATTTAGTAAAGGTGAAATAAAATCAGTAATTAAGAAAAGGATTAGAGCAAGGTGGCAGAAACAGTGGGAAGAAGAAAGAACTGGTATATGGTTTTATAATATTCAAAGAAAAGTAGGATTAATGAGGATTACATGAAGGAATAGAAGGGAAGAAACAGTAATGTCAAGATTACGTTTTGTACATACAGGGTTAAATAGCACATTATTTAAAATGGGTATTCATGATACAGGAAAGTGTGATTTTTGTTTTGTTGAAGAAATAGTGGAACATGTTATATTAGTTTGCAGTAAATATTATATTGAGAGAAATGAATTGATAAATAGATTACAAATCAGTAAATTAAAGTTAAACATAAAATATCTTTTAGACATGAACACCAAATCAGAGGGTTATTCTTTATAATTAAGATATCTTAAAAAGACTAATTTGATAAAACGGATTTAGTTATTAATTTCTGTATTTATTTATTTATTTATTTATTTTTTATTTTATTTTATTTTTTATTATTATTTATAGTAGTAGGATATTAGAGTAGGTCATCCCGATTCACACTCCATTTCAGTTGGTGGCGGTAATGCACCAAAAGTTGTTTTTCCAACCGCCATTAAACAGAAGAAGAAGAAGAAAAAAAAAGTTTGTTTCGCTGCAAACATGTCTGGTTTTCAGAAGTCCGGCGCACAGAAAATAAAAAATAAGAGAAAAAGAGAAGACGAAACCTAAGGCTTGAGGATTTTGATGGCCAAATATCTAAAAAAAACTGAGGATGAGTCCGGAACGGAATTGCAGAGGGATGGTGCACATTCAGAGCCAGGTAAGAAGCAATGCGTTTATCAATGTGATTTTAAAGTAAAGCGTCCGTTAGCTAGTGTAAGGGGGAAAACATCTTTTCTTTTACAGAAATACTTGAGCTTAGCGAAAGGGTTGAAAGCAGACAGAGTGCAGAGGTCCAGATGCAGGCTGAAAGACAGGTAAGAGTAGTATCTGTTGTAGTAGTAGTATTAATATCAGTTGTATCAGAAGAATTAGAAGGAATTTGAAAAATTTGAAGAATTAGAAAAATTTGAAGAATTTGAAGTATTTGAAATATTTGAAAAAAATTGAAAAATTTGAAAAAAATTGAAAAATCTGAAAGATTTGAACCATTTGAACCATTTGAACAATTTGAATAATAAGAATGATTACAAGAATTTGAAGGAATTTGAAGGAATATGAAAAATTTGAAGAATTTGAAGGATTTTGCATTGATTTCAATGGGAGCAACCAAAAACGCACAAAAAGTGAAATATTTTAAAAAGTATAAAAGTTAGCATAACCATGAGATATAGCAGGCATGCCGGGAACGAGCCGAACGTTTTGACACCAAAATTGTTGAAATTGGTTGAAGTATGCGGGAGTAGTTAGACGCCGACGGAATGATAATAATAATAACTAGAAAAAGCTGTTCCTACGCAACAGCGAGTGAGAATGCTAATCTGCAGAATGATTTGAGGAGAAGATGCAGAAGATCCATGCAGAAGAGAAAAAATAGCTGAAAACATTGAAGAATTTGAAAAATTTGAAGAATTTGAACAATTTGAAGTAATTTGTAGTAGTAGTAGTACTAGTATCAGTAGTAGTAGTAGTATTAGTAGTATCAGTAGTAGTAGTAGTAGTAGTAGTAGTAGTACTAGTAGTAGTAGCAGTAGTAGTAGTAGTATCAGTAGTAGTAGTATCGGTTTTTAAAGAATTTGAAGGAATTTGAAGAATTAGAAGGAATTTGTAGTAGTAGTAGTAGTATCAGTACTAGTAATAGTTGTAGTTGTATTATTAGTAGTAATAGTAGTAGTATCAGTAGTAGTAGTAGTAGTATCAGTAGTAGTAGTAGTATCAGTTTTTAAAGAATTTGTAGGAATTTGTAGTAGTAGTAGTAGTATCAGTAGTACTACTAGTAGTAGTAGTTGTATTAGTAGTAGTAATAGTAGTAGTATCAGTATTAGTAGGAGTAGTATCAGTAGTAGTAGTAGTATCAGTTTTTAAAGAATTTGAAGGAATTTGTAGTAGTAGTAGTATCAGTAGTACTAGTAGTAGTAGTAGTTGTATTAGTAGTAGTAATAGTAGTAGTAGCAGTAGTAGTTGTTGTAGTAGCAGTAGTAGTAGCAGTAGCAGCAGTAGTATCATTAGTAGTAGTAGTAGTGTCAGTAGTAGTAGTAGTATCAGCAGCAGTAGTAGTAGTAGTAGTAGTAGTAGTATCAGTAGTAGCAGTAGTAGTATCAGTAGTAGTAGTAGAAGTATCAGTAGTAGTAGTAGTATCAGTTTTTAAAGAATTTGAAGGAATTTGAAGAATTTGAAGGAATTTGTAGTAGTAGTAGTAGTAGTAGTATCAGTAGTACTAGTAGTAGTAGTAGTTTTATTAGTAGTAGTAATAGTAGTAGTATCAGTAGTAGTAGTAGTAGTATCAGTAGTAGTAGTAGTATCAGTTTTTAAAGAATTTGAAGGAATTTGTAGTAGTAGTAGTAGTAGTCGTAGTAGTAGTAGTATCAGTAGTACTAGTAGTAGTAGTTTTTGTATTAGTAGTAGTAATAGTAGTAGTAGCAGTAGTAGTTGTTGTAGTAGCAGTAGCAGCAGTAGTATCATTAGTAGTAGTAGTAGTAGTAGTATCAGTAGTAGTAGTAGTATCAGCAGCAGTAGTAGTAGTAATAGTAGTAGTAGTAGTAGTAGTAGAAGTATCAGTAGTAGTAGTAGAGACGGAGAGAGCCATCCCTACCGATACAAGAGACAGGGCAGGTGGAGGGGCTTGCTGCCCGATCGGAGAGTCTGAGCACAGTGGCTTAGAGACGGATCATAATTTTAATGATCCCGCGTCATGGCCAACACAGATGACAGATTCTGATGGAGTGAATGTTGTGCGTTTTATGGCAACAAGGAAGCCTTTTTCAGAGATGGCAAGTGAACTGCCAGCAGATTCAGAGGGCAGAGAATTCCCAAAATATCTAGCATATTCTGCCTCCCACAATGGAAGGGAAAAATTGTTAGGGACTGGCTAATATATAGCAGGTCAAAAAAAGCCATATTGTGCCTGCCGTGCTTGCTTTTCTCTTATGAAGTAGAGAAAAGATCAACTAGTGCACTAAATTCAACAGATGGGATGAAAATATCCAACATAAAATACAGAAAGCTTTATGAAAGATTTCCAGGGCATGAAAGAAACCATGCACACAAACATTGTTATTGGAAATGGAAGAACCTACAGCATTCTGTCTTGCAGAGTTCTGGAATCGACAGCAAAGAACAAAAACTGATCGAGACAGAATTTGAAAAAAACAAATTTACTACTGAAGCGAATTTTGGATGTGACGCTGTATTTGGCCTTCAGGAATCTGCCTTTCAGGGGAAGCACAAATACACTCGATGAACCAGACAATGGAAATTTTCTTGGTTTATTTAAATATATATATATACATATATATATATATATATATATATATATATATATATATATATATATATATATATATATATATACACACATATACATATACACATACTTATCTCTCTCTCTCACTCTCTCTCTCTCTCTCTATATATATATATATATATATATATATTTTTTTTTTTTTTTTTTTTTATTTTTTTTTTTTTTTTTATGAATAACATTAAAATATTTCAGCATCTAATTTCCTAGTAGTTGATAGTGTTAGTACATCCACGGACAGTAGAATTACCTATGAAACGTTTTCACACAGCCAGAAAACTGCTTGTTGTTGCAACCAAATCCTATGGAATTCTGTGAGAGTAGGGAGTAGCAAGATGGCGACCAGTGACTTCAGTTTTTCGGCAAAATCAGCACTCCAGTGTATAATGTATCTCATTGTGTCGCTCTTAAGCTGTGGTTTCACCAAAGTATATTTAAGTTTAGGAAGTATTTTAAGTTCTTTTTACATTATTTTTATTTGTTCAATGTGGTGTTTGTTGATGTTAAGTGTACCTTTTCCTGGGTTATCATGGGGAATTTAAAGTAGTTTGTGACTACAGATGAATGCAGTATCTCAGATAGAGTTTACTGATATAAAGGATGATGAAGGAGAGTATTGGATCATGCTGTTTGGTAAGGTGATAATTGTATTTCATGTCATGATATACAAAGCTTTGGAAGATGATTTAAAAGCCTATGCTGTAATTTGTTAAATTACAAATCATAGTTTCATAATTGAAAAGGATTTTATATTTTTTTTACATGGTTTAAAGATGGTTCCAGGGTTTTGAGTAGGGCAAAAAAATGTAAAATGCATGTAAAACCATGTTAATGTAAGGAATGAAGAAAAAACAATAGCTATAGCTGTAAAAATTGATAAGAAAGTGAGTTTATTTAGCTGAATGCAATAATAATATTATTGTGTGCAGGCTAGGTTTTTTGTTGTTGCTGATCAAAAATCTGGATCAGACTACTGGATCAGATTCCATTGATTCTCTCTGAAAGGAGATGGTGAGCCTGTGCCCCGAGCAGAACTGAACCTCCGTTGAAGAACTCCATTCTTCTCACTGACATGAACTTCCCAGTGGTAACAACACGAACAAAGAAAAGAAAAAAGAACTGAACTCGCAAGATAATTTGACTTGACTGACGACTGAAATATATTATATATAGTCACAGAGGGTGGTGGGGGTAGTTGGGGCTGAGTTCTTCCTGAAGTCCACAACCATCTCCACTATTTTTACAGCGTTGAGCTCCAGGTTGTTCTCCCTGCACCAGGTCACCAGATGGTCAGCCTCCCACCTGTAGCCGGACTCGTCACCATCAGAGATAAGTCCGATGAGAGTATTGTCGTCAGCAAACTTCAGAAGCTTGACAACCATTGTTTATATGCAAAAATAATGGTGCAAAAGGCATTTGTGCAAAAATGCATTAATGTTCAGTTGTGTATTTTTAAAAGGATAACACATTGGTAATGCCAGATATGATGCAAATGTGCAAATATAGTGTAGAGTCCAGTTTAGAGTTGAACAGTCTGATGCCAATGGCAAAAAAGCTGTTGCAGAACCTGGTGGACCTGCAGCGGATGCTGAGGAAAATCTTCCGAGAGGACAGCAGGGAGAAGAGTCCATGGTGGGGGTGTGAGGGGTCTATGATGATGTTATGGGGTCGGGACACGCAGCGCTGGGATGAAATATCCTTAATTGAGGGAAGATGAGCCCCAATAATCTCTTTTGCTGTCCTCACCACTCTCCTCACGTTCCTCCGGTCAGAGGCGCTGCAGCCTCTACACCACACAGAGAGACAACTGTTAAGAATGCTCTCTATCGTGCTTCTGTAGAAGGTTGTGAGGATGGGCGGGGGCAGGTGGGCTCTCCTCATCCTGCGCAGGAAGCACTTCTGTGCCCTCTTCACCAGTGACGTAGTGTTGAAAGACCAAGTGAGGTTGTCTGTGATGTGCACCCCCAGGAATTTGGTGCTGCTAACCACCTCCACAGCTGAGCTGTTGATGAGAAGTGGAGCGTGGTGAGGCCGGTTCTTCCTGAAGTCGATGATGATCTCCTTCGTCTTCTCCACATTCAGGATCAGGCTGTTGTCTCTGCACAGGCCCACCAGCTGCTCCACCTCCTCTCTGTAGTCCTGGGGTCCGTTCTTCGTACGTTGCTTAAAACATCCAAGATCAAATGAGACATCCGAGATGACTTCATCCGGCTAATCATGATCCGGCTAATTGGGTTCTTCGAACACACCTGTTGTTTATGATTAGTATCACTGGATTGAGTTATCTGAGACAACTGCGCGTTCATGCATTTGTTTAAAAGGGGAAATGTATCGATAGTAGAAACATTGATCAGCAACGCTGCTATTGGCTGTTCAGCATGGCCAAAGAACGCCCACAGTTTTTCTCCCAAGCAGAAAAAGAGCTTTTAATGGAAGGTTATGCCGAATTTCAGTCATTAATTAAAACACCTCAAAATCTGTTAAAGCCAGGAGAGAGGGCTGGCAAAAAGCAGCAGACAAATTAATGCGTAAATACTGTCCATGGTAGATGTTTCTATCACTTTCTGCAGTATCAATTTTTGCATTTTAATAATCTCATATTTACTTTGTTCTTTTATGTCAGAGCCTCCACGGGACCCACTAGAACATGGGGACAAGTAAAAGTGAAATACAAGAATATTCTACAAAATGGTAGCCTTTAATTATTATACTGTATTTTAAAAAGGCACTTGTTATGTCAAGAGATCCAAATTTCAGTGTCATTCCTTAGACACGGGAAGTAAAGGACATGTGCAAACTGGGAATTTTAACAAAAAAAATCTTTATCCATAAAAAATGAAAATTTTCCTTTTCCAAGTCATCCACAGTTTACACGGTAAAACTGTATTGCTCCGTGGCTAGATAATCCATCCATAGTTTTTTCTAATACAATAAACGGCTCGACAGGAAGCAAGCCTTTCAAAGTAAACTAAACTTCACAATAAAATGGCCCGAACAAATCTTCTTACTGAATAGGATAAAAATAAAAAGCAAACCATCATACAAATAACTTAAATATTTTAGATTTATGGCTCCAACACCACTTTTTCCTCTTTAAAAGCCACTGTTAAATGATGTGTTTGTTTATAACAGCCAGCAAGAAAACCTCTCTACAATTACACTGTCGCACTGCGCTAAAGGATCCTGTCTATTGCGCAATACGCGATTAATTCGAAAAAACTCTGCAAATTATTCTTGCACCTTCCGCAACAGGTTGCAGTCGTAAAAATGGACATGGCTACGGCAGACTTCCCTATCTCCTCCGCTTATACAGCCATGATCTAATCTTGTTTACATGAAATAAGCCTGCTCTCGAGCAGGTTTAAGCTGGCGCACATGTTGCTATGACAACAAGTGCAGGATGTCTTTCGAAGAACCAAACGATCCAAGATCATGCCAAATCGTCAACAATGAAATCCTGCTAACTGAGTTAGCGACGTACGAAGAACGGACCCCTGGTCGTTGTCGTCTCTGATCAGGCCCACCATCGTCTTGTCGTCTGCAAACTTCACGATGTGATTGGTCGTGAACCTGGGGACGCAGTCGTGTGTCATCAGAGTGAACAGCAGGGGGCTCAGGACGCAGCCCTGAGGGGAGCCCGTGCTGAGGGTGATGTCATCAGAGGTGTTCTGTCCCACACGGACCGACTGAGGTCAGGAGGTGAGGAAGTCTAGCAGCCAGTTGAAGAGGTGTGCTGAAGCCCAGATGTTCCAGTTTTTCCACCAGATGCTGTGGGATGATGGTGTTGAACACTGAACTGAAGTCCAGGAGCATGCTAAAAGGGGCGGGGCGTGGGTGGGCTTGGAACCCGTTAATAACTGCTTGCAGTTCTAGTTATTATTATTATTATTATTATTACGGGTAATTATTATTCTCCGCTCAAACGCGTTGGGCGGCCCATGCGGATTTGTAACGAACCTATTGAATCAGGTATCCAAGTACAGAATGTGCACCGCTACTCAAACCCAGAAATTCAGACCCCTCAACAACTAGGGGGCGCTATAACAAAGGACAATGCGTTTTGGCCTATAACCACCAAACTACTGGTCCCACACTCAAAAACTTCACATCACTTTGTTTATTGGATGATTCTGCAAAATAAAGGGAATTGGCACACCCTTCGTTTCCCAGCTAGTTTTCGCGCTACATGGCTACAAAGGTTAAACCTTTCTTGTTAAACTACTCCTACATTTTTTATGCAATCCGCGCAAAACTCCATATATAACCGCGTAATGGACAAATAAAAAAAGTTAACATGCCGGATTTTTGAATTTTGACTATTTCGAAAAGTAACGCTAAAATAAGTGATTGTTAGCTAGCTAGCTCTAAATGTAATTGCTGATTATTCTAAAACCATAACAGATTTTGACATGTCCTTCATAACCCATAGTCCAAATAAGATTTTGCACATGTGACCCGCGTTTGAGGATCGTCCATCACTAGGGGGCGCTGTGATGTCAAGAAATCTACTACGCAAGAATGGCTGATCGGATTTTTACAAAACCTTCTTCATCCCCTTCCAGTCATACCCCTGAACTCAGGTATTAAATATGGTAATGATTAAAACAAGTGGGCGGGGCCTATTTCCAAAAGTGTTAAAAAACCTGGAGAATAATAAAAACAATAAAGTAAAGAATATAAAATGCTTTAAAATCAATTTTTTGATCCCAGATTTTCAGGATGTATTCTGTGAATAAGGTGGAACAATTCTCTCACTGCATGTATTGTTTTTTTTTGAAGTGCTACACTCTGAATTTTTAAAAGTTTGTAAAATGGAGAAATCAATGTATTTTCCACAAATATTGTTCAACCCCCCAAAATATGGCCTCTATTTGTAAAGCACATGCAGATTAAACATTGATTTCAGTTTGGTAAAAATCCAGGCGAGTTTGACCAATTTACAAGACTTTGAAAATAAATGGTACAAGACTATAAAGTTTAATATTTTATTTCTCTGAATCCATTTTTTTAATGACCATAAAAAAAATCCTGTGGTTAGATAAAGCACTCTTTGAGATCCATGAATATTTTCAGAATTTTAGAGCCAACCGTTGATTATTAACAAATTTATGAAGTTTGTGATCAGTTCACAGCTTTCATCATCCAGAGCTCTGACTGCAGAGCTTTGAACAGGGCGGCCATTTTGCCCATATTTGGGCACATCACAGGAAGTGACGTCAAAGCAGCCATCTTAGGTCAGACCAAGCTGCCATCTTAGGTCAGACCATAGAGAACATAGACATAATATAAGAGATTGTATTCTCTATCATAGACATATATAATCTTTATATATGTCTATGATAGAGAATACAAGTCAATTCAGGAAAATGTACTTTATGTTTCAGACACTCTGAATCCGGTGAATTCTCACCCGATTTCCAGCTAAATCAACTGACTGAAAACGTCACCCCTTTAGGGGCTACATGGGACCAATTGATTGAATTAAACGATTGTCTAACTTAATAAATAATTTCGGTTTTGTATTGAAAGTAAGCAAACTTCCAGAGCTACGTCCCAGGAAGCCAGACTTTTACTCCGCTTATGGGTGCGCATATAAAAGGACACCAGGAACCAGATCCTGGGGAATTACCTTCCATAAGTAAGATTTTATGATAGATAATCCTCATGCTTTACAGTTACAGTGTTTCCGGTATAAACACAATATGTGCTAATGGGTACAGCGATGGAAGTAGAGAAAAGTACATTAAACACCAAAAACAAACAAAATGGTCCTAAATTACTGGATAGACATGATTTGTGGGGAGGGGGGGGGGGGAAGCCCGTGCTGAGGGTGATTAGGTTTTTTGTTGATTTCTTTTTGTTGATAATTGCTGTTGTCTGTAGATCGGTGTCTGTGTATATAGCTTAAATATATATATATATATATATATATATATATAACATTGGAAGAATTTTAGAGCAAACTGTTGATTTTTAAATAATTTATTTATGAATTTAAAAAGAATAACATTTCCGAAATGTGCCCATGTAGGGATTTAAAATTTCCAGTAGATGGCAGTATTTGATTATATATGGATTTTTTACACACACACACACACACTTATATACATAAGCTTTACATTGAATGTAGCCAGTTGCGGAGCCAGAGGGGTGGCAGGGGTGGCATTTGCCACCCCCAACAGAGCCCTTGCCACCCCCTACTGCCACCCCACTGGAAATGGTAATTTTAAAATATAATACTTATGAGATCGGCAAAGATTTGCCAGGAAAACTGTAATTTCCGACTGTCCCTGAAGGCAGCCCATGCAGTAGCAGCCTACATGCTGCGCACTGACGCTGTTCATTGGTTAAGCTGACATGTGGTTCCTGCTTGATCCAAAACACACCCGCGGCTTTAGAGTACACCGTTGAGGAGTTTTGCAGGTATTTACAACATTTTACCGCTCAGCGGTAACCGCTGTGTTACCTTCATAATGAGAGGCGGCACTTGTCATACATTTCTAAAAAGAAAAAAAAATGGTTGTGCACCGCTCCGTCCGTAGTGCCTCGTTTATTATATTAGCCATGCTAGTGCTGATAGATCGTGTTTTAGACAGATTCTTTTAACATATGTTTCAGTGCACATGCTGCCCTGTAATGTTTTATTAATTTGGCCAGGATATATCTCCCAGCTCTTGCTTGAAATGTGTGTGGTAAGAATATGTGAACAACCATTGTTAAGTTTATAATGACTGAAATGTAAATAGGCTATGTCATATGAAAGCTTTGAATTATAACCTAACTAGTTATATTAATTAATTTAATTAATCTATTTTTAATTTAGTATTATTTTAGCTAGCTACAGAAAACTAAAAACTATTGTTTAAATAATATTTAAAATAGTGTTGTCTTTGCCATACAGTCATGGAGTCTAAATACCAGGCTGCCTTATTTTGTGTAGAGCCCAAATGAAGAGAGAAGAGAATATCTCACAGTTCTTCTTAAAGAGGCAAAAACCAGGGCCAGACCAGGACCAGACAGAACCCTGCAGCAGTGACCAACCTGGAGAAGCCAGCCAGGAGACACCAGGCCCAAGTGTATCACCAGCAGGTTAGAGGCTGTGACAGAGAGTTATTAAGTAGTAAAATCCAATAAGCCTAATTCTAAAGGTTAGCATGATGCTTTTTGCATTTTTTATTGTGTCTGTTTATGAACACAATTGAAACAAGTGGGCAGGGCCTATTTGCAAAAGTGTGAGAGTAGGGAGTAGCAAGATGGCGGCCAGTCACTAGGGGAGGTCACTGGCCGCCATCTTGCTACTCCGTTCTCACACAGAACCCCATAGCATTTGGTTGCAACAACAAGCAGTTTGGCTGTGTGAAAACGTTTCACAGGTAACTTTACAGTCAGTGGACGTTATACTTACTATACAAATTACTTTTGTTTAGGTAACACTTTATTTGTGCCTAAGATTTACATGATACTGTCATAAACAGAGGCTGCACAGTGAAGCAGTGAGAAGTGTTGTTGCCTTCTGGGTTCAATCACCTGGGTCTTTCAAATCCTCCCGGGTCTTTCAAATCCTCCCGGGTCTTTCAAATCCTCCTGGGTCTTTCAAATCCTCCCGGGTCTTTCAAATCCTCTGGGTCTTTCTGCATGGAGTTTGAATGTTCTACCTGTGCATGCGTAGGTTCACTCCGGGTACGCCGGCTTCCTCCCACAGTTCAAAAACATGACTGTTAGTTTAATTGGCTTCTCTAAATTGTCCTTAGGTGTGAGTGTGTGCAAGAATGGTTGTTTGTCCTGTCTGTCTCTGTGTTGCCCTGTGACAGATTGCCGACCTGTCCAGGGTGTAACCCGCCTCTCGCTCAGTGAACGCTGTGTATATATATATATATATATATATATATACACAGAAAGCTATATACACGGTACACTGTGCGTTAATGTAACGCAGAAGGTCTGGAGATGCTACGTTGGTGTAGCTTGTAGGACCTGAAAAGGGGAGAGAGGCAGAGTCAAGTGTCACGGGGCCTCTGGGCCGTGTTAATAAGGCTGGTAGCGGATGGGAAAAAAACTGTTTTTGTGTCGTGAGGTTTTGGTCCTGATGGACCGCTGCCTCCTGCCAGAAGGAAGTGTCTGAAATATTTTGTGACTGGGGTGTCACAAAATCGGCCACAATCTTCCCTGCACGCCTCAGAGTCCTGGAGGCTTACAGGTCCTGGAGAGATGGAAAATTGCAGCCAGTCACCTTCTCTGCAGACCGGATGACACGCTGCAGTCTGCTCTTGTCTTTGGCGGTGGCACCAGCGTACCAGATGGTAATGGAGGAGGTGGTTTAGACACACCTTCTCCTTCAAAGAGTTTTCTTAATTTTCATAACTATGACAATTGTAGATTCACACTAAAGGCATCAAAACTATGAATTAACACATGTGGAATTATATACTTAACAAAAAAGTGTGAAACAACTGAAAATATGTCTTATATTCTAGGTTCTTCAAAGTAGCCACCTTTTGCTTTGATTACTGCTTCGTACACTCTTGGCATTCTCTTAATGAGCTTCAAGAGATAGTCACCTGAAATGGTTTTCCCTTCACAGGTGTCCCCTGTCAGGTTTAATAAGTGAGATGTCTTGCCTCTTATATGGGGTTGGGACCATCAGTTGTGTTGTGCAGAAGTCAAGTGGATACACAGCTGATAGTCCTACTGAATAAACTGTTAGAATTTGTATTATGGCAAGAAAAAAGCAGCTAAGTAAAGAAAAACGAGTGGCCATAATTACTTTAAGAACTGAAGGTCATTCAGTCCGAAAAATTGGGAAAACTTTGAAAGTGTCCCCAAGTGCAGTCGCAAAAACCATCAAGCGCTACAAAGAAACTGGCTCACACGAGGACCGCCCCAGGAAAGGAAGACCAAGAGTCACCTCTGCTGTGGAGGATAAATTCATCCTAGTCACCAGCCTCAGAAATCGCAGGTTGACAGCAGCTCAGATTAGAGACCAGGTCAATGCCACACAGAGTTCTAGCAGCAGACACATCTCTAGAACAACTGTTAGGAGACTGTGTGAATCAGGCCTTCATGGTAAAACAGCTGCTAGGAAACCACTGCTAAGGACAGGCAACAAGTAGAAGAGAATTGTTTGGGCTAAAGAACACAAGGAATGGACATTAGACCAGTGGAAATCTGTGCTTTGGTCTGATGAGTCCAAAGTTGAGATCTTTGGTTCCAACCATCGTGTCTTTGTGCGACGCAGAAAAGGTTTAACAGATGGACTCTATTCAATTCAATTCAATTGTATTTATATAGCGCCAATTCATGAAACATGTCATCTCGAGGCACTTTACAAAGTCAAAATCAATCATATTATACAGATTGGTCAAAAATTTCCTATATAAGGGAACCAGTTGATTGCTTCAAAGTCCCGACAAGCAGCATTCACTCCTGGAGAAGCATAGAGCTACAGGGAGAGACGTCTGCATTGTCCATGGCTTTGCAGCAATCCCTCATACTAAGCAAGCATGAAGCGACAGTCGAAAAAAAACCCCACCCATTAGCGGGAAGGAAAAACCTCCAGCAGAACCGGGCTCAGTATGAACGGTCATCTGCCTCGACCGACTGGGGGTTAAAGAATACAGAGCAGAGACACAACAAGAGAGACAAACAAGCACAGAAGCACACATTGATCCAGTAATCTGTTCTACATTAGATGGTAATAGCGGGTGATCTGTCTTCTCTGAATGATGTCACAGTTAACAGAACGTCAAATCAGGTGTACCTACTATGAAGAAAAAAGAGAGAGCAAAAAGTTAAAAGCTGAAATGACAACAGTCATTTTAATGTAATGCAATGCAAAACTGCATTGCATCTACTTTTTTTAGACAAATGCAAGAAAGTAATAAATATTATGACATGCTTAATTGGAAGGGAGTGGGGAGCAGATAGATGGTGCTGCTGTAGAAGGTCGTGAGGATGGGCGGGGACAGGTGGGCTCTCCTCATCCTCCGCAGTAAGTGCAAGCGCTTCTGTTCCCTCTTCTCCAGTGACATGGTGTTCACAAACCAGCTGAGGTTGTGTGTTATGTGCACCCCGAGGAATTTATTGCTGCTGGCCACCTCCACAGCTGAGCTGTTAATGAGAAGTGGAGCATGGCGAGGCCATTTCTTCCTGAAGTCCATGATGATCTCCTTCGTTTTCTCCACGTTCAGGATCAGTCCTGGTCCTGGTCCTGGTCGTTGTTGTCTCTCATCAGGCCCACCACCGTCGTGTCGTCTGCAAACTTCACAATGTGATTGGTGGTGAACCTGGGGACACAGTCGTGTGTCATCAGGGTGAACAGCAGGGGGCTCAGGACGCAGCCCTGAGGAAAGCCCGTGCTGAGGGTGATGACATCAGAGGTTTTCTGTCCGACCCAGACCAACTGAGGTCTGTTGGTGATGAAGTCTAGTAGGCAGTTGCGAACAGGTGTGCTGAAGCCCAGATGTTCCAGTTTTGATGGTGTTGAACGCTGAACTGAAGTCCAGGAACATGCTCAAGGGGGCGGTGCGTGGGTGGGCTTGGAACCCGTTAATAACTGCTTGCAGTTCTAGTTATTATTATTATTAGGGTTCCAAGCCCGCAGCGCAGGCGAACGGCTATGCCGTTCGTCTGCTCTGTGAGCAGAGAACCCTATTGTTTTTCGTGTGTTTTTAAATTATTTATTATTATTATTATTATTATTATTATTATTATTATTACGGAATTAAAACGCGTTGTGCAGCCCAAGCGGATTTATAACGAACCTATTGAATCAGGTATCTAAGTACAGAATGTGTGCCTCTACTCAAACCCAGAAATTCAGACCCCTCAACAACTAGGGGGCGCTATAACAAAGGACAATGCGTTTTGGCCTGTAACCACCAAACTACTGGTCCCACACTCACAAACTTGATAGCACTTTGTTTATTGGATGTTTCTGCATCAAAAAGCGAATTGGCACACCTTTCGTTTCCCAGCTACTGTTCGCGCTACATGGCTACAAAGGTTAAACCTTTCTTGTTAAACTCCACCTACATTTTTTGTGCGATCTGCGCAAAACTTCATATATAAGCGTGTCATGGACAAATAAAAAAAGTTAACGCGGCGGATTATTGAATTTTGACTTTTTCGAAAAGTAACGCTAAAATAAGTGATTGTTAGCTAGCTAGCTCTAAATGTAATTGCTGATTATTCTAAAACCATAACAGATTTTGACATGTCCTTCATAACACATAGTCCAAATAAGATTTTGCACATGTGACCCGCGTTTGAGGATCGTCCATCACTAGGGGGCGCTGTGATGTCAAGAAATCTACTACGCAAGAATGGCTGATCGGATTTTTACAAAACCTTCTTCATCCCCTTCCAGTCATAACCCTTAACTCAGGAATTAAATATGGTACTGATTGAAACAAGTGGGCGGGGCCTATTTCCAAAAGTGTGAAAAAAACCTTCAAAATTTCAAAAAATTACCAAAAATCCATTTTGTGGTGTAACGATCTCAGATTTTCAGGATGTATTCCTTGAATAAGGTGTAACAATTCTCTCACTGCATGTATTGAGGTTTCTGAAAGTTGCACACTCTGATTTTTTAAAAGTTTGTAAAATGGAGAAATCAATGTATTTTCCACAAATATTGTTCAATCCCAATAAAAATGGCCACTATTTGTAAAGCACATTCAGACTTAATGTGTACTTCAGTTTGGTAAAAATCCAGGCAATTTTGAACTATTTAAAAGACTTTGAAATTCACATGTGCAAGACTATAAAGGTTAATATTTTTTTTCTCTGAAACGCTTTTTTCAATGGGCGTTTAAAAAATCACATAGTTAGATAAAGCACTCTTGGACATACGTGAATATTTTCAGAATTTTAGAGCAAACCGTTGATTTTTAACGATTTAATGAATTTTATGATCTGGTCACAGCTCTCACCATCCAGAGCTCTGACCATCCAGAACTGTGAACAGGGCGGCCATTTTGCCCATATATGGGCACATCACAGGATGTGCCATCCAATCCCGTGATTTTCTAAGCGGAGCAGAAACTTGAAGAGGGAGGATAGCTTTTAGAGTTTTGAAAAGAACACATAATTTTAAAAAAAATATTGAATGTAAAAAAGATCAAGCAGAAGCAAGGAAAGTTATTTAGAAGGCAAAGAAGACAAAATGGAGAGATTTTTGTGATTCAGGGCAGAACAACTCCTATAGCTAAGGTATGGGGAATGATTAAGAAAATGAAGGGAAATAGACCAGAGAGAACATATCTAGTTCTAAAACATGAAGAAGGAACAGCAGTAACAAATGAGGAAAAAGTAGAAGTAATGGCAAGAACATTTGCAAAGATCCATAGTTCAGATATGGATCAGACTTATTCCAAAAGTAACAGTATGATATAATATGGATAGATAGATAGATAGATAGATAGATAGATAGATAGATAGATAGATAGATAGATAGATAGATAGATAGATAGATAGATAGATATGAAAAGGAGTAATAGCATTAATGGTTTAAAGGTCAATCTAAATGAAGAACATTCATTATATATATATATAAACACTTTTATTTGGGTGTGATTAATTATTTCACAGTCCTAATTTATTTATATTTACATACATACTTTTATAATATGAATATTACTGTTATAATAAAATATGAAATACTGACAAAAAAGGCTTATTGTGTGGCAACCTCTTGGTGTAGAAGCATAATCCAGGTTTCAAATTAAAGGTAACACTTTGAAGTTTCATGTAGACTATTCGGATTATATATCAGGAGTAATTATACAAAGGTTCCTATTTCTAATCCATTATAAAAGTGAAATTTATTTGCTATTAAAATTGGTACAATAGTCCCCTTCACAAGTATATATAGATGTAGCATGTTGAAATCCCCACCTACACTACTGTGATGGTATACACATGGAAGACAGAGATTTAAAAAATGACCCAAAAAACATAGCTTGGCTAATGCCCTTTGAAAAGGACGGTTTTATTGAGCTTCTGTTGCATGTTGTTGCTCTGTAAGCTAAGGTTAGTTATTTTGGCAATATGGTGCAGCCTTAACTTAAAAAACAAGGACACAACCAACGTTAACAGCGTATGGTGGTGGCTGTCTATGCCATACTGTGTTTCTCCGATGTGCTCTCTGAGCACAAACACATCCTCTGACCCTATCCTCTTCCTTACAATGTACACGACCTCTAGCACTTTGATGGGCTGTGATCGTCTGGTACATGAGGTCTGACGAATGACCCACTCTGCTGCCCTGACTACCATCACTGTGCCTTCTGATGGAATCACCAGACCTCCATTGTTTTTTAACTTCAGCAGGTGGTAGCTCTGGTCCTTGATGGCAGATGCAGCATCTGTTACCAAGCTGGCACGGCAGACATCACAGGACAGCTTTTTCAGAGCCCGTCGCACAACAAATCCTGAAATAAGAGTTGGTATATTAAAATAATTTATAATAACCATGGGGAAATTAAGGGAACATTTATCTTTTTGGACCATTGTGAGATTGATTTCCCTCAAATTTACACCAAAGATTAATTGTCATACAATCGTTATTGGTGTCAGTAAAACCTATATAATTGACCAGTGGTCTCAGGCTTGATAACTTGCGCAAGTAGCCGTGATGCACAACTATGCTGCATGATTAAGTCATTTTTCGACAAGAAAATCTGCAATTTCGACATGTTCAAGCATCAAGAATTATAGCCACGTTCATAACGTTTGTAAGAAACCAAACTGTTTGTAAATCTGTCAAGAATTCAATGAGATAAGAGTATTTGTGTTCGTGCTGATCACTCACCTTACATTAGGTACCACAGAGCATGCCAGAAAGCTTGTCTGAGGCAAGATGGCCGCCGGTGATGACGTTTGAGACTCCGCCGTAAGACATCTAGCCTTTAATATGGATATCTATGGTCAGAATGCTCTCTATGGTACTTGTGTAGAGGGTTGTGAGGATGGGCGGGGGCAGTTGGGCTCTCCTCATCCTCCGCAGGAAGTACAAGCGCTTCTGTGCCCTCCTCACCAGATGTGGTGTTTACAGACCAGGTGAGGTTGTCCGTGATGTGCACCCCGAGGAATTTGGTGCTGCTAACCACTTCCACAGCTGAGCTGTTGATGAGTTTGTGTCAACTGCGAACTTCATGATGTGATTGGGGGTGAACCTGGGGGTGCAGTCGTGTGTCATCAGAGTAAACAGCAGGGGGCTGCGGACACAGCCCTGAGGGGAGCCCGTGCTGAGGGTGATGACATCAGAGGTGGTCTGTCAGACTCGGACCGACAGTGGTCAGGAGGTGAGGAAGTGATGAGGGGTGTGCTGAAGCCCAGATGTTCCAGTTTTTCAACCAGATGCTGTGGGATGAGGGTGTTGAACGCTGTAGTCCAGGAACATGCTCAAAGGGGGCGGAGCGTAGACGGGCTTGGAACCCGTTAATAACTGCTTGCAGTTCTAGTTATTATTATTATTATTACGGGTAATTATTATTCTCCGCTAAAACGCGTTGGGCGGCCCATGCGGATTTGTAACGAATCAATTGGATCAGGTATCCAAGTACAGAATGTGCACCGCTACTCAAACCCAGAAATTCAGACCCCTCAACAACTAGGGGGCGCTATAACAAAGGACAATGCGTTTACGCCTGTAACCACCAAACTACTGGTCCTACACTCAAAAACTTGATGGCACTTTGTTTATTGGATGATTCTGCAAAATAAAGTGAATTGGCACACCCTTCGTTTCCCAGCTAGTTTTCGCGCTACATGGCTACAAAGGTTAAACCTTTCTTGTTAAACTCCTCCTACATTTTTTGTGCAACCCGCGCAAAAATTTATATATAAGCGTGTCATGGACAAATAAAAAAAGTTATCGCGGCGGATTTTTGAATTTTGACTTTTTCGAAAAGTAACGCAAAAATAAGTGATTGTTAGCTAGCTAGCTCTAAATGTAATTGCTGATTATTCTAAAACCATAACAGATTTTGACATGTCCTTCATAACCCATAGTACAAATAAGATTTTGCACATGTGACCCGCATTTGAGGATCGTCCATCACTAGGGGGCGCTGTGATGTCAAGAAATCTACTACGCAAGAATGGCTGATCGGAATTTTACAAAACCTTCTTCATTCCCTTCCAGACATTGCCCTTAACTAAAGTATTAAATATGGTATTTATTGAAACAAGTGGGCGGGGCCTATTTCCAAAAGTGTGGAAAAAAACTTGAAAACTTCAAAAATTCACCTAAAATCACTTGTGTGGTGTAACAAGCTCAGATTTTCAGGATGTATTCCTTGAATAAGGTGCAACAATTCTCTCACTGCATGTATTCCAGTGTTTGAAAGTGCCACACTCTGTTTTTTTCAAAGTTTGTAAAATGGAGAAATCAATGTATTTTCCACAAATATTGGTCAATCCCAATAAAAATGGCCTCTATCTGTAAAGCACAGCCAGAATAAACATGTCTTTCAGTTTGGTAAAAATCCAGGCGATTTTGACCAATTTACAAGATTTTAAAAATTAATGATACAAGATTATAAAGTTTAATTTTTTTTTTCTCTGAATCCATTTTTTTAATGACCATCAAAAAAATCGTGTGGTTAGATAAAACACTCTTGGACATTCATGAATATTTTCAGAATTTTAGAGCAAACCGTTCATTTAATAGCAATATTTATTTAGATAGTTTGACAAAAACCTATTGTAAAGAGCTTTTCAGAAAATTAAGCAAGGGCTCCATCTCGTGGCTTGTTTTTGCAACTACAACAACTCTTACCATTAATAGTCTAAGTAAGGGGTATACAATTAAAACTTAGAAGTCCACTTCAATAATTTTGTATTTATATATGTATGCATCATGTGTATATATATATATATATATATATATATATATATATATATATATATATATATATATATATACACTATTGCTTTAATGTGGCGTTGTATGGAATACATTTAAAAATTCCCACAGAGGACAGGATTTGATCATGGATGGATCTCTACAAACACACACACATATTTATTCTAGCAATAAAACATGATAGTAAACAATTATGGAATACACTGAATAATATATTAAGAGGAAATAGTAAATCAATTCCAGCTTATTTAGAACATGAAGGTGAATTTTTTACTAGACCAAGTGATATAGCAAATCATCTTAATGATTATTTCATGAACAAAATAAACAAACTAAAAGATACCACACAGCCATACAAGACAGAGTTATCAAATACACTAATAAATAAGATGATGAAAGACAAAACCTGTAGCTTTAAATTCAAGAGTGTAAGTGTTTCTAAAGTGGAATTACTTCTGATGAATTGTAAAAAAAAAACCCACCTGGTGTAGACTACCTTGATCATATGTTGCTTAAACCAATAGTTGCTATTATTGCTCCTATTATTGCTCATATAATTAATTTGTGTTTCATGCACAATATATGTTTGCAAGAATGGAAAATATGTAAAGTAGTGCCAATCCCTACAAATAAGAAAATGCCCTTTTCTGGATCAAACAGTAGACCAATAAGTTTATTACCAATTCTTGGTAAAATAATGGAAAGAATTGTTTATGAACAGATTCAATCTTATTTTAAGAATAATGATTTGATTACGTTTCAGCATGCATATAGAGAAAAACACTCAACAGCCACTGCCCTGACTCAGATGGTTGATGACTGGTTCAAGGATATGGAGGAGAGAAAAATAATAGGTGATGTAATGCTTGATTTCACTGCAGCATTTGATATCATTGACCACAAATTACTGTTATAAAAAATGGAATATTATGGCTTTTCACAAACTGCATTATTATGGATGAAAAGTTATTTGTCGGATAGAAGACAACTAGTTTATTTTAATGGCAGTTTTTCAAATGTAAGGGCTGTGGGACACGGGGTGCCTCAAGGAAGTTGTCTTGGGCCGCTCCTGTACACAATCTTTACAAATGATCTTCCATCTGTTTTAGAAAAGGCAAGCATCTCAATGTTTGCAGATGATTCCACCATATATTTAGCAGAAACTAATATTACTGAGTTAAATACAAAACTACAAAGAGAGCTACAGTTAGTGGTGGACTGGATAAGGAGTAACAAATTGGTTCTCAATGTATCTAAAACTACCTGTTTAGTGGTTGGAACTCCTTTTTCTTTACTTTCCAAACCGAAACTTGAACTCACCATAGAGCAAAATTCTGTGGATCAAAAACAAGAGGCTAAACTGTTGGGAGTGATAATTGATAATAGATTGTGTTGGGATAGACATGTTCAGAACTTGTTAACTAAAATGGGTAATAGTTTATCGGTCATTAAAAGGTGTTCAAAATACTTTACACCGCAGGTTGTTACACAAGTACTTGATGCTTTGTTTTTTTCACATCTTGATTATTGCTCAGTGGTTTGGTCAAATACTTCATCAATTAATATAAAAAAACTACAAGTAATTCAGAATAAAGCTGCACGTGTTGCCCTTTCATGTGGGTTTAGATCAAATGTGGACAAAATGCACGATAGTCTTTTATGGTTAAAAGTTAAAAACAGATTGGTGTATTCAGTAATGGTATTTCTATATAATGTTATAACAAATAAAACGCCTTTCATTTTATATACAAAACTATCCTTTAGTAATGATACACATTATTATCCAACAAGACATGCAGTAGGAGGTAGTTTTATTTTACCTAGAGTTAAAACAAAATCAATTCAACGTTCAGTTAGGTACAGGGCAATGTGTGAATGGAATTCACTCCCAAAGACTATCATACAACAAAACACTCTCTATGGTTTCAAAACTGCACATAAGAAATATTACCTTCAAAGAAATTTGGATAGTTAATGTTAATTTTATTGAGGAGATATTGTGTAGGGTTCTTGTTAGCTAGTTCTTTGATATAGATCTATCTGGAGTAGCAAAATTTTATGTTAATCATGTTTATTTTTGTTACTTTTTAATGATAAAAGGTGTTAAATGTAAATATGTATTACATTTTGTGTAAATGTCTTGTATGCATAGTGTGTAATGGGATGTAATACATTGTATTGTCACGTGGAAGACTGAAGGACCCCAGGAAGAATAGCTTTTAGCTGATGCTGAAGCTAATGGGGATCCTAATAAAACAAACAAACAAATATATCTATCCGTCCATCCATCCATCCATTTTTTGACCCGCTTAATTCCTCATGGGGTTGCGGGGCTGCTGGTGCCTATCTCCAGCATATAGACCAGTTCACGTGTGACGTCAGCGCTACATCCGGGTCCTGCGGGGTAGACAAAAAGCACAGCTGCTCTCGTCTACTACATGACAAAACGGGTGATTTCGAGCGTACTTTTAGTTAGTTTATTTTTGGAATCTAAACAATGCCTACGACTTGTTGTGCTCCCGGTTGCACAGGGAGGCATTCCCAATCGTTGGATGTACGTTTCTGTCGTTTACCGAACAAAGAAATGGATATTTTCAAAAGAGCGCAGGCAGACACTCCCAATGGACTGGGGGAGACATCAGACTACGACAGAATTTGCAGCCTACACTTCATCTCCGGTAAATACAACTTAATTCTGCTCTAGTCATTGTTCTACTTAAATAGCGGCGGAGGGGAGGTGGCGATCGCTACAGGGGCCGGAGAAGCCGCTTCTGCTTCTGCTACAGCAGCCGCTTCTGCTACCGCTACCGCTTCTACCAGCAGAAGCGGCTGTCTGGAGCAGCAGCCGCTCTATTACGCCCCCGTTCACGGGCGCTAGTACTTCTGTGTTTACGCTGCAATGTCGCCGACACCCCCACCCATTTTAAGAAGACAAAAACACCAAAATAATCCGTAGTGAACAATTTTTTTTAACCTACCGGACGGGTCCAGTGGTTTCATGCTTTCATGCTCTCTTGTCTGTACTGGCCTGGGTCCAATGTAATTCTCCCTGCGCGGTGGGAGACTCGTTTTGAGGAAACTATGGTTGCAGCTCACTGTCTGCCTTGCTGTGGTTACAGAGAGGTGTCTGTTTTGTAGAATAAATCATCCGCCGATGAGTTATTGATCCGGAAAAGCCGAATCTGTGAATATCTTTCTAACTTTACCGAAGTATAAGGCAGCTGTATGTCGCGGTACGGACTCTTGGCCAGCATTTCACAGACTGGCTCCGTCCCTTCAGGCTTTTGCTGTGTGGATCTGGCAATCTGATACCATCAACCATCAACTTACTCTTAAAACGTTATCTAAAGAAGAAAAATACGTGGAGAACTCGTCAGTTTCTCTGTTTGCGTCCGTAATTGTGTTCGCCTTTTGCCTACCAATCCGGCGCGCATGCGCGAAAAACCCGCATCAAAACAATAACAATTAACTGGTCTACATATATATATATATATATATATATATATATATATATATATACTATGTGATTTTTATATATATATATATATATATATATATATATATATATATATATATATATATATATATAGGATCACTCTTAACAGACTGTTCCTTCAGAGCCAAATCTGCGTGGAGGTCAACTAACTGCAAGCTAACTGACTCAGAAGTAAATCTATGGTTAAGCACTACAATACAAATATACAGTCAGTTTATCAACATCCCACTGTTAATTCTTCTAGTTCAAACATACTTCATGTAAATTAAAATTATGACTGTTCATTAATATCAAACTAAACAGTAGACATTTTAAACCTCGTTTACATCTTAGTTAAATAGCTTGAGGCTGTACATGTGTAAATTCCTACGTTTGAGCGAGGTACTTAAACCCATCACACACGCAGTATTTGATCCAGTCCGACAATTCTCTGTGTTCAGAGCTGGGTTTCGTCCATACAATGGATGATGAAGGAGAGTATTGGATGAGGGTGTTGAACGCTAAGGTCCAGGAACATGCTCAAAGGGGGTGCGGCGTAGGTGGGCTTGGATGAGGGTGTTGAATGCTGAAGTCCAGGAACATGCTCAAAGGGGGCGGTGCGTGGGCTTGGAACCCGTTAATAACTGCTTGCAGTTCTAGTTATTATTATTATTATTAGGGTTCCAAGCCCGCAGCGCAGGCGAACGGCTATGCCGTTCGTCTGCTCTGTGAGCAGAGAACCCTATTGTTTTTCTAGTGTTTTTAAATTATTTATTATTATTATTATTATTATTATTATTATTACGGGTAATTATTATTCTCCGCTAAAACGCGTTGGGCGGCCCATGCGGATTTGTAACGAATCAATTGGATCAGGTATCCAAGTACAGAATATGCACCGCTACTCAAACCCAGAAATTCAGACCCCTCAACAACTAGGGGGCGCTATAACAAAGGACAATGCGTTTACGCCTGTAACCACCAAACTACTGGTCCTACACTCAAAAACTTGATGGCACTTTGTTTATTGGATGATTCTGCAAAATAAAGGGAATTGGCACACCCTTCGTTTCCCAGCTAGTTTTCGCGCTACATGGCTACAAAGGTTAAACCTTTCTTGTTAAACTCCTCCTACATTTTTTGTGCAATCCGCGCAAAAATTTATATACAAGCGTGTCATGGACAAATAAAAAAAGTTGTCGCGGCGGATTTTTGAATTTTGACTTTTTCGAAAAGTAACGCTAAAATAAGTGATTGTTAGCTAGCTAGCTCTAAATGTAATTGCTGATTATTGTAAAACCATAACAGATTTTGACATGTCCTTCATAACCCATAGTACAAATAAGATTTTGCACATGTGACCCGCATTTGAGGATCGTCCATCACTAGGGGGCGCTGTGATGTCAAGAAATCTACTACGCAAGAATGGCTGATCGGAATTTTACAAAACCTTCTTCATTCCCTTCCAGACATTGCCCTTAACTAAAGTATTAAATATGGTATTTATTGAAACAAGTGGGCGGGGCCTATTTCCAAAAGTGTGGAAAAAAACTTGAAAACTTCAAAAATTCACCTAAAATCACTTGTGTGGTGTAACAAGCTCAGATTTTCAGGATGTATTCCTTGAATAAGGTGCAACAATTCTCTCACTGCATGTATTCCAGTGTTTGAAAGTGCCACACTCTGTTTTTTTCAAAGTTTGTAAAATGGAGAAATCAATGTATATTCCACAAATATTGGTCAATCCCAATAAAAATGGCCTCTATCTGTAAAGCACAGCCAGAATAAACATGTCTTTCAGTTTGGTAAAAATCCAGGCGATTTTGACCAATTTACAAGATTTAAAAAATTAATGATACAAGATTATAAAGTTTAATTTTTTTTTTCTCTGAATCCATTTTTTTAATGACCATCAAAAAATCGTGTGGTTAGATAAAACACTCTTGGACATTCATGAATATTTTCAGAATTTTAGAGCAAACCGTTCATCAAATAGGAATATTTATTTAGATAGTTTGACAAAAACCTATTGTAAAGAGCTTTTCAGAAAATTAAGCAAGGGCTCCATCTCGTGGCTTGTTTTTGCAACTACAACAACTCTTACCATTAATAGTCTAAGTAAGGGGTATACAATTAAAACTTAGAAGTCCACTTCAATAATTTTGTATGTATATATGTATGCATCATGTGTGTGTATATATATATATATATATATATATATATATATATATATATATATATTTACACTAATGCTTTAATGTGGCGTTGTATGGAATACATTTAAAAATTCCAACAGAGGACAGGATTTGATCATGGATGGATCTCTACAAACACACACACATTTATTCTAGCAATAAAACATGATAGTAAACAATTATGGAATACACTAAATAATATATTAAGAGGAAATAGTAAATCAATTCCAGCTTATTTAGAACATGGGGATCCTAATAAAACAAACAAATATATCTATCCGTCCATCCATCCATCCATTTTTTGACCCGCTTAATTCCTCATGGGGTTGCGGGGCTGCTGGTGCCTATCTCCAGCATATAGACCAGTTCACGCGTGACGTCAGCGCTACATCCGGGTCCTGCGGGGTAGACAAAAAGCACAGCTGCTCTGTCTACTACATGACAAAACGGGTGATTACGAGCGTACTTTTAGTTAGTTTATTTTTGGAATCTAAACAATGCCTACGACTTGTTGTCCTCCCGGTTGCACAGGGAGGCATTCCCAATCGTTGGATGTACGTTTCTGTCGTTTACCGAAGAAAGAAATGGATATTTTCAAAAGAGCGCAGGCTGGGTTTCGTCCATACAATGGATGATGAAGGAGAGTATTGGATGAGGGTGTTGAACGCTAAAGTCCAGGAACATGCTCAAAGGGGGTGCGGCGTAGGTGGGCTTGGATGAGGGTGTTGAATGCTGAAGTCCAGGAACATGCTCAAAGGGGGCGGTGCGTGGGCTTGGAACCCGTTAATAACTGCTTGCAGTTCTAGTTATTATTATTACGGGTAATTATTATTCTCCGCTAAAACGCGTTGGGCGGCCCATGCGGATTTGTAACGAATCAATTGGATCAGGTATCCAAGTACAGAATGTGCACCGCTACTCAAACCCAGAAATTCAGACCCCTCAACCACTAGGGGGCGCTATAACAAAGGACAATGCGTTTCGGCCTGTAACCACCAAACTACTGGTCCCACCCTCAAAAACCTCACATCACTTTGTTTATTGGATGATTCTGCAAAATAAAGGGAATTGGCACACCCTTCGTTTCCCAGCTAGTTTTCGCGCTACATGGCTACAAAGGTTAAACCTTTCTTGTTAAACTCCTCCTACATTTTTTGTGCGATCTGCGCAAAACTTCATATATAAGCGTGTCATGGACAAATAAAAAAAGTTATTGCGGCGGATTTTTGAATTTTGACTTTTTCGAAAAGTAACGCTAAAATAAGTGATTGTTAGCTAGCTAGCTCTAAATGTAATTGCTGATTATTCTAAAACCATAACAGATTTTCACATGTCCTTCATAACCCATAGTCCAAATAAGATTTTACACATGTGACCCGCGTTTGAGGATCGTCCATCACTAGGGGGCGCTGTGATGTCAAGAAATCTACTACGCAAGAATAGCTGATCGGATTTTTACAAAACCTTCTTTATTGGCTTCCAGGCATACCCCTGAACTAAAGTATTAAATATGGTAATGATTGAAACAAGTGGGAAGGGCATATTTGCAAAAGTGTGAAAGTAGGGAGTAGCAAGATGGCGGCCAGTCACTAGGAGAGGTCACTGGCGGCCATCTTGCTACTCCCTTCTCACACAGAACCCCATAGCATTTGGTTGCAACAACAAGCAGTTTGGCTGTGTGAAAACGTTTGACAGGTAATTTTACAGTCAGTGGATATTATACTTACTATACAAATTACTTTTGTTTAGGTAACACTTTATTTGTGCCTAAGATTTACATGATACTGTCATAAACAGAGGCTGCACAGTGAAGCAGTGAGTAGTGTTGTTGCCTTCTGGGTTCAAATCCTCCTGGGTCTTTCAAATCCTCCTGGGTTTTTCAAATTCTCCTGGGTCTTTCAAATCCTCCTGGGTTTTTCAAATTCTCCTGGGTCTTTCAAATCCTCTGGGTCTTTCTGCATGGAGTTGAATAGAATGTTCTACCTGTGCATGCGTGGGTTCACTCCGGGTACTCCGGCTTACTCCCACAGTTCAAAAACATGACTGTTAGTGTAATTGTCCTTAGGTGTGAGTGTGTGCAACAATGGTTGTTTGCCCTGTCTGTCTCTGTGTTGCCCTGTGACAGATTGCCGACCTGTCCAGGGTGTAACCCGCCTCTCGCTCAGTGAACGTTGTATATATATATATATATCCTCCTGAGAACCAAAGAAAAAAAGTGTGTTACAATTTCTTTTTTTGTGTGATTTCCCATATATTTGGACCTAAAAAAAACACATTACAATTTTAATTTTTTTAAATATATTTTTAATTTTAATTTTATAGCATGTCCACTGTGGAGGACAACAGGACGATTTGCATGGGGAAATAGAACAGGCTTTAGAAAATAAAAAAATGAAAAAAGATTGTCTTGAAAGTGATATATACCTAAGAACTTTGACATTTGATAAAAACAAATAAAATTCTGTAACTTTGTTCTGTTGTTTGATACTTGCAACAGAAAAAATACATGTATTTAGTTCAACAATAAACTATAAGACATAGAACTAAGCAGTTCTGCATTTCATCTTCCTCTGGATATTTTAGCTGTGATAATCCTGTCTGACTGGGCAATGGCCTGTGAATGGGATGATTTGCTTATCAATGCACACTTTGTCACACCTTGGAAAGCTGAGACAACCTTGCCTCACATGGTCAAGCAATGGTCTGACTCTCCAAAGAATGTCTGACTTCTTTGTCTCTTCAGTCACATCCAGGTCATTCACAATCTTAAGTGAGCTTCTTAGCTTGTAGAACCTGTCCCTTGTCATCTTCTTGCTAATGACTGGTAGCCTACTCTGTTTTTTTTTAGCCCAAAACATTTTGTTTTGGGCTAAAAAACAAAATGCATTTTAAGGATGCAAGTACCTGGTTCGATCCCCAGTGCCTACATTCAGGGTCCCTGAGCAAGACCCTTAACCCCTGATTGCTCCCCGGGCGCCGCACATGGCACTACAGACACTCCTGTAGTTTGCAGCTGTCTTTGATTTGTAAAAGCTGCCAGATCTTCAAAGATTTTGTCATCGATGTACTGTGAAAAGTACTGGATTGGACTCCAGTATTCACAGATTTTAGGATCATTGTGATAGGCAGGAAGCTCAGGTAGCACAGGTGTGAATCTATTATAATGGGATGGGATGAGGGAAAAAATAAAGTTAACAAGTTAATAAAAAAAACTACATTTTTTACACATCAATTTTGATTAATGCCATAATTTCAATGTCATGGGTATAATATTGACCAATCTCACGAGCATTTCTTTAGGCAACGTGCATACATTTAACATCTGTTATAAAGACTACAAACTCTACAGTAACATGATAATAAAATTTAAAACATTAGCTTGAAACTAAGTAAAACATACAAGTTTGTCCTGGCCCACAGAGGACGACGACTTTCCCGCTCCCTCTCTGGCTCTTACTCTGTCTCATCAGATTCTCCTGCATTTTCTTCCTCTCCTTCTTCGTCACTATCTTCCCCTATCACAGGCTGATACTCATTCTCATCCTTTTCCTCATCTGACAGCTCCAAATCTGAATCTCCCTCTATTATCTGGTACTGAATCCTCTCTGCTTCGCTTCTGTCTCCTACAACAGTGCGCAGTCATTAAATAAATTAAAATGGTCCCGGTGTCCACTACAGTTGACATTCATTAAATGACTGTTATTTCAAAACATAAATAATTAAAGTGTTTTCAGATGTAATAATATTGTTGATGACACATTAATAAACAAGAATATATATAATTATCATGGTAAAAATAGCAATAGATAAAGAATATTTGACTTACCTTTCCTCTTTCCATAAAATGTGGTTTTTATTATGGCGACCATCTTGTGAGGGATAAAAAGTAAAGTTCCTAGCTTGCAAACCTATCACATGACACATCACTGGAAAGCCCAGGATGTCCTCTACAGAACACTATAGGGCTTGATAGGGTATCTCCAGATACTTAAGGGAAATACAGGTGGACAAAATGTCCACTACAATGGACATAAATGAATGAGCCGGTCTCAGTGTGTATATACATATATACACAGAAAGCTATATACACGGTAGACTGTGTGTTAATGTAATGCAGAAGGTCTGGAGATGCTACGTTGGTGTAGCTTGTAGGACCTGAACAGGGGAGAGAGGCAGAGTCAAGTGTCACGGGGCCTCTGGGCCGTGTTAATAAGGCTGGTAGCGGATGGGAAAAAAATATTTTTGTGTCGTGAGGTTTTGGTCCTGATGGACCGCTGCCTCCTGCCAGAGGGAAGTGTCTGAAATATTTTGTGACTGGGGTGTCACAAAATCGGCCACAATCTTCCCTGCACGCCTCAGAGTCCTGGAGGCTTACAGGTCCTGGAGAGATGGAAAATTGCAGCCAATCACCTTCTCTGCAGACCGGATGACACGCTGCAGTCTGCTCTTGTCTTTGGCGGACTGCCAAAGACAAGAGCTTCTTCATCAATTAAGTGATTGATGAAGAAGTTTATTTTTTGAGGACTCTGGTTTAAAGATTATAACTTCTGTCTTGTCAGAATTTAAATGCAGAAAATTTAAAGTCATCCAGGTTTTGATGTTATCAAGACATGACTGCAGTCGAAGTAATTGATTGGATTCATTAGGATTAGGATGGTTTAGCTCCACAATACAAATATATAGTCAATTTATCAACAGTCTACTGAGGCACTTCAGCCTCCACACCACACAGAGAGACAGCTGGTCACAATGCTCTTTATGGTGCTTCTGTAGAAGGTCGTGAGGATTGTTGATAATTTTATCTGCCCATAATCATTCACAGTAGTCTTCTGCTGTTAAATTGTGAGCTAGCTGGTAGCTAAAGACTTTGTAGGTCTCTAAAAAGCCTCTTCCTTTAAGCGCTGTTGTGCTATCGCCATGTGGGATAAATCAGACTTAGTCGAAAGCCACATGAAACGAGACTTTTACAGGCACCCAGGGACTGCCTCTTACAGCAGGGGACTCACTGTATAAAGACTAGCTCCCCAGGCTAATCTTTCTCTTTGCTTGTGGACCCTCGAGGAGAGAGGGAACTACAAACATGCAGGGTCGGCCATGCTGAGTACATCCCTGCCCTTTTCCAACATTGGAACTTGAGCAGACGACTGCTATGAAACAGGCTGTTTATGATCTTTCTAAGCTGTGCAGTAGCAAAACTGACCCGGGAGCAAGCCACACCTCTGCCGCGCAAAGATCCACATGCTGCAGCCCCAGCAAAACTAAGCTTCCTACGGCCTGAGACCCGTATGAAGGAGTGGGAGCTGCCTCCTCACAGCCCTGCATCGAGCTAGCTGCCTGTTTTTACCTTGGAGTAATTCACTGCAACCAGACGAATGGCAAAGGTTTGGCAGGAAAATAAATAGAGAAGGTTTAGAATGGTTTTGTAAGAGATTATGAGATGACAGAGACTGGACTGCAAAGTCGGTTGCCATGGAAATTACAGATAAACGGACTCTGAAGGCAAAGAGTCTGACATACTTAGACTGGAAAGAATGACTGATTAGGGGAAATTGTGTCAGGAAGGACACTTCTGCATTACAGCATGATCTTCTCCACCAATGTGATGAACAGAACACTGATATCATACTGTGCCCGGCCCTGAATGGGTGGGCAAATGCTTCCTATTTAATGTCTGAGTAAGAGAACAAACGGGGTTCTCAGATACTGGTTGCGTTGTGTTCTTATGAAAACCCAGTGCTGAAACTGTAAACATCCCTCTGCCTTTTAGATTAAATATGGTAAAATATAGTTACGGTTTGAGGAGTCTTTTTATTACGACACAAGTCTACAATAGCAACACCACATTATCAGATAAACTTTATTTCCATAAGGGTTCTATCCATTGATGGGATATTAATGTTTGTGTTTTCTGGTCCGCTCATTACAACCAAATGGAGTTTAAGGTCTTTCTAAATTAGCGCCAAATTACTGCTATCATAGTTCTATTAGCTTCCCAAATACCACCGAGTCAATGCATCTATGGCTTGTTTAAACACAGACCTCTCAACTCTCACGCATTGACCGTGTGACACACGCATTTCACTGGCTTCACACACTCACACGCAACACATGGCATTTCTCATGCATAAAAGTAACAAAGCCCATATGGGCTGCAGATGATCTGTTCACAGCTCTGTCCATCCAGAACTCAGTCTAAACCGCGCCTCCTGCAGAGCTGTTTCATCCATCAGTAATTATTACTGCTGCAGTTCATGTTAACAGAGCAGCAGGAAGAGCGATCGGTATTATAAATAATTTTGCTCTTAACCAGTGGTGAAAGTAAGCTGGTACTGCGTACGCAGGAGGGAAGGGGGGGAGAGTGGCTGCCAGATAAAGCCTTCAGTCAGAATCAGTCATGGCTGCACGCTGGATCAGAAAACGGATCCGCTAACCAGATGCAGTCTAAAATGCCACTTATTCTGTTTATAAGTTTCGTTTTTATTAATTCTGCATTTTTTAACTACATGCACCGTGTTTCTGTGCCTCAACGCTTTTACTGCTTCTCTCCCCTCCCTTCCCTCAGACCCAGGTGCTTTTATCAGTAGTCACCATTCAAAACGTGAATCACTACGTTTAATGTCCTTCCACCCATAGCAAAATGTCCCGGTTAAAGTCAATAGGATAGTTAGTAGCTGTGTTTCATGCGCTTTTGTTTTTAACGACACAGAACCAGTGTTGCTTCGGTGGGAGTGCTGCCTTGCGCTTTAATTCAGGTGCGCATAATTACACTACATGTAATTTAGGTGCGCACTTTTAAGGGTAATTTTAAGGAACTTGTAACATCAGCGGTTTTAGCTCAGAACCGTGATTCCTCCTGTTCCCTCTAAAGGAGCCCTTAACACTCTTTATTTATGCATTTTCCCACTGTTTATCCCTCGCGTGCAGCGCATCAATGAGGGTAAAATGCGCCCACCTCACGGCCTCAATCTGGTATCATTAAGTATAAATTATGCTGATTCCAGACATTACCAAAAAGTGTATTTTTCTACCGTCACTTAGGAACCAGTGAGACACAGAGCTTGAAAAGCTGCGCCTATACTCATCAATTCTGGGGTTGCAATGCATAAAAAGTGCTATATTTTCTATAGGATTCCCCATTTAAGACTATAAGTGGGCTAAAAGCGAAGCAGAAAGTCATTATTCTGTCCGCTCCGACCACAAACAAAATGTGCTCAGAGAACAACTTCAAACTCAGCCTTCGGCTTGTGTAATTATGCACCAGAGCGCCTTACGCCATACAGGAGATTTGTCTGGTCAGCGCGGAGACCGAGATGGGAAACCTGTCGCTGTGAAAGGTGATATAAAGGTTAGAAACTGTAACAGGTTAGAAGTGCACGAAGCTGGAAAAGAGGGAAAACATCAGCAGCTGGATCATGCATAAATATGCAACGTGAACCCCTGTGCGCTTAAGTGTTGCAACTGAGAGGAAAATGTCGGACCATATAGGCTTGATGAAACTCAGCCTGATTCACCAATGAGGTTATAGATTAACAGTGATAAACAAACCCATAGATTAATGTGTAACTGTAATAATACGGTCAATAACAAAACTACTTCATTTTATTCAGTATTATTTGAACAGCTGTGTTTTTTTCTGTTTTAACCCACTAACTGAACAATAACGTGTTAACACTTCTCTTTCACTTTTTATCAAAAGTAATAACTTACATATCTACTTCCATGTCTGGTTGGATAAAAATGAGACTGAGTTGACTGGACCGGCTCTTCCAGGGTCCAGTCAGCTCTGGCCCCAATCAGCGCCATAGAGATGGAAAGGGTTGCGACACTCTTTGATGTCACCGCCAGGGCAGTCACGTGGTTCGTGTAGACCGCTATAGTTCCAAAACATACGCTGGCTGTCATGTTCTTCTATGGGACAGACAGCAGCGATTGCGTTATTTAACGGTAAATATATATATAAACATACACCCTACTACTTTTTCAGCTGTTATTGCATGATTACATATTTGTTAATGTCATTTTTCCATTTTGAGAGGCAGGGTGGCAACGAAAAGCTGTATATTACTTAGATATGTTTTACATTTTTGGAGGGAAAAGCTTATGTTCATGTTCGTATGGACAGGAGAACAGGCTAGAACGGCTCTAACTTAACTTTTCTTTTCCATATCATTCTTGTGATGACAGATGTCTCATGATTTGTATTTTATGGCGACTGGGCTGTATTATTGATTACCGTGATTTTGCTTATAAATTCAGATTCAGCCATTAGCTTACCTGTGTGGTAGCGTTAGGTCTGCCGTGGTCCATTCAGCATTCGCCTGGCAGCTAGCTCACTTCTGATAAGTGGTCACCCCCAGACCACAACGTGAAACATGATCATGTTAAGACTAATAATATAATTTTAAGATTAAGCCATTCACATATTATCAAAAGCATTATGCTTATATGTTTGGGTCTATAGGTCTCTACATCTCTGGGTTAATGCACAGAGTAAGAGTAAGGTTAGCTGCAGAGAGAGTGGTAGAGAACAGTGACAGGCAACACTCCCATTGGACTCCATTGTTGCTTTTTGCTTTTTTGAGAAAGAACAGTCCATTCAGCATTTACACTCACTTTTTCTGATGAGGCAGGAGTTGGCCACACAACAATGATAATTTTAATACTAAGCCATGCACAAAGAATCAAATATATTAAATAACAACAACTCATTAAGCTTGGATGAATGATTCAAATATTGTTTAATAAAAAATACTGAGTGAGACAACAAGATGTGTGTGTGTGTATCTAACTGGAAAAACGAGAACAAAGTGAAGGAACAGAGAGGAATATTATAAATACATTAAAAAAAAATCCTCCACATACATCAGGCTTCAGAGTGCATCAGGGCTGAAAGGAAGGACAACATTAATAATAAAGGTACCTGGCATAAGATAAAAATGAACAGTGTGGAACAAAAAAAAAATGGGAACAAGCATGAATAATATCAACAAACATACGTACAGTATGTGTGAACAAGAACAACAAATGTGTAAACAGGCGTTAAGAACAGGTATCGTAACCATTTTTTTTTGGGGGGGGGGGGCGCTCCACTGAAACCTGTGATGGCCACAACAACGATACTGCTGGTCCAGCAAGATCTGTTGAGACAGGGGCACAAATATGTTCATTCAAGCCAGTTTATTCTGGACTGCCTACAAAAATACTTTTTCTTGCATACGTCAGAGGAACTCAGTCCCGACACCTGTGGAGTTCCACTATGCACTACGGGCTGTCACTGTAGGGCAGTTCCTCTCGACAACGCATACTGGCAGTTACCTGGATGATGCATCAGACCACTTGGCGGACTTCTTGGACAACAAGAACAGCAACTGCAGTGCTTCTGAGGTTGTGAGAGTGGAGCAACTGGTAGACCCATCACCACCTGAACTCACAAAGACCGAGTCTTGTGTCCTCTACCACCTGGCAGGATACATAGCGAAGAGGGTCATCAGCTTCTCGCTCTGTGAGGAATGCCAATGTGCACTGGTTGAAAAAGTAACCAACACAACAAGTGAGAAAGCTGTTTTACTACAGTTAAAGGAATTTAAAAGGGGTGCATTATACCGGCCATGCGATGAGCTGTTCACTCTCCTGCAGCACGTGGAGCAGCTCTTCCGTTCCAAGACGAGTGATTCCCTTATGGAATCCTCCAACGTAGTGGAACAGCTGGAAAGAGAGGCCATGAGTCTGGACAGCAACCTTCCCTCATGCCATGAGCTGAAAAAAAAAATCCTTTCAACATATATCAGGCTGAGGTTAAGGATTCACTCAAAGTGCATCGGAGCTGAGAGGAAGGCAAACAGCCGTAATAAGGGGTACCTTGGCAGCAAGAGTCAGACCAAGAAGGCGATTTCCACACAGCAGACCTCCTCACCTAAGATCATACCATCTAGGCCACTGCCGAACACCTTACTGGTTGCCATGGATGTACTCGGCCACTCCATTCCCGGCACACCGTCCGCAGTCTCCACAGCCTCCAGTCTCCTCTTATTCCAGCAGTCGCCACCAGCGGCCACTCCCTGCAGACACCACCAGCAGCCATGGCCAGCACCAGCCAGCACCAGCTGCCACCAGCTGCCAGCACCAGCAGAGGCCAACATTATCAGCAGCCGCCACCAGCAGCAGCCGCCATCACCATCCTTCGCCAACATCAGCCAGCTCAAGCAGTCATCGCCTCCAGCAGCAGCCACCTGCAGCAGCAGTGTTTGGGGAACAAATTAGTCACACTACTGTCTGAGTAATAAACATTTTAAAGCTCATTATGGCTTATGATAATTTTTTGTGTGGAATAAGTTGTATTCCTACATGCAATCCAACTAAACAGCCCTTTCAAGGGTGCAATTAAACAAACCTTATTTCTACTAGCATCAGATACACAGTACTCAGCTGACTGGCTAACACCGCCAGGTTCAGCAGATACAACCTAAAAAACGTCCTAGTCAACCTTGATGATCCTAGTAATCTAGCATCAATAACTTACTTAATAAAAGATGTCAGAGATTCACTAATGAACTTCGTAATTTCTGGTGTAGCGATACCTTCTTCACAGCTGGCAAAATCGAGATAAAAGTAGCAGTCAATGACTGAAAATCGGTTGTCTACCAAGTTAAGAATATATTTATAAATTGCACTGTGCACATACAAATAAATATAAGCATATGCACCATAAAGGGCCTATTTATATAATATACAGAGTTGACAATTCAAAAGAGGTAGCTATTTAATCAACTTACGCCTGGATATAACGTTAGTGCTACCTTTACAGAGGGCGAAGTCAAGCTAACAAACTAGCAGGCAATCGGTGGTCTACCAAGATAAAACATATATATAATTACGCTGTGTACATACAAATAAAGATCAGTATATGCATCATAAAGGACCTCTGATAAAATATAGACAGTTGACAGTTCAAAATAGGTAGCTATTTAATCAATTTACCCCTGGATATAACGTTACCTTCACAGAAGGCAAGTCAAGCTAACAAACTAGCAGGCAATCGGTCGTCTACCAAGATAAAAAATATATATATAATTACGCTGTGTACATACAACAAAAGATCAGTATAAGCATCATAAATGGCCTATGATACAATATAGACAGTTGACAATTCAAAACAGGTAGCTATTTAATCAACTTACCTCAGAAGTTACTCGACAGTCAGCAATGGAAGTGAATGATGTCCAACGCCATAGAACGGCTTTTTGGAACTATGCGAGGCTGCATACCCCGGAAGTAGGCGGCAAAAAGCGTACAACGCAGTCCAATGGGAGTGTCGCGACTCTTTTTCTCTCTATGGTTTTCAACTATCTTATTTGTCTTTTTGTTTCTTCTTGTGTGTACGTAGTTCCTTAGCTTCTTTTTATCTTAATTTTGCTTAGTAGTTTTAGTTAAGCTTCACTAGTAGAGAGGATTTGTTGATTGAAATATAGTGTTAATTCAGATAAACAGCATTCTTAAGTGGTGTTCTCTGGATGTTTTTATTTCAGTTAATAAATTCTTGAACTTGAAGAGTTCAAGTCCTAATATCAGCTGTTTAGGCTGATATTCATCGGACAATACCTAACAGACCGAGAGTTACTTATTAAACGTTAAATAACTTAAAACAGTGCTTAATGTCACAACAGTGCCCTTAACAACAGCTGACACTCACCAGTATTATTTCTATTAGATTTTTTTGATAGGGAGATGAGGTACAGTGGTGCGACATTTTATTTATATTTAATCTTTTTTAGGGATAATGGAGATGCAGCTATTTATTTATAAACAACTGCTTTAGAGGGTAGAAAGAAGTTAATAGGGTGTCATTGACAAATCATTTTGTAGAATATATCATATTTTTATGTAAAAATTCTCCCTTCAACTAATAATGTAGGTTTCTGTGTATAAATGTAATAAGACAATTTTATACAACATGGTTTCCTTTTTCCTTCTTTTAAGACATTTATAATTAGACATTTCTAGAAACTTAATGAAAATTAGATAGTAGTGTGTGACCTTTAAACTTCTTGTCTTGTCAATCATGGATTGAATAATGCATGTCTGTGTCTCTTAATACATACATAAAAGCTGCACTACCTGATTTAGTGAAAATGACAAAAAAATTCAATGATGAGCTAACCACAGTTGTCTCACAAATAGAGAGTAATGGAGCACACACTGCCTTGTAAATACACAAGGCAGTGTGTATTTACAAGGCAGTTATTGTTTTAACTGAAAACAATCGTATTTTTATTTAAATATAATGCGTAAACAGGTTGTGCATATAAAATATTTAGATTTTCATGTATAATGTTTTTAAGGTGAAAGATGCCCCCTAAAGAACAACTTCTTAAAAGAATCTAGCCATGTTATATGCTTGTAAAAATAAGGTTATATACACCAAGCATCCATCCGGATAATGTATTGATAATCCTTTTTAAGCCTAAATGGAACCCCAGCACTGGGCGCGATGAGTATATAGAAACAGATGTGGTGCTATCTACTGGCAATACCGCAGAACTATCAGAAAGCGATATGGCGATTAATAAATCATCATTAATAATAATGCCAAACTGAGCTTGACCCCCTGATTTGCCTTGCGGTAAAACAGCCGCTTGTCGTGATGGAAGAACAGCCGTTATTAATTAAATAAATCGATATACAACAACTCTAAGAGCCTCATATCAGCACATTACAGATAAATTTATTTCCCATTCATAAACGGAATCAGACACAGCATCAAGGTAAGAACCGATCAATCGTCTTTTAAATAGATCGATTGATTGAAGCCTCTACAGTCTTAAGTAGAAACAAGATTATACATTTTAGAATGCTGTTTGTACTTAAGACTATAGAGGCTAAAAAGTAGCCTGGCCAGCCATTCTGACTTTTGCCTCTCTTTGAAATTTTTTTTCTCTCTGAAATTAGTCTGGAACTGCTCCAATAGAAAGCTTTTTTCTGGGGCGGGATTAACAGGCGCAAAGTAAACATATCAGAGACAGCTGATAAATTAAGCTCTTTTCATATCCAGTAGGAGGCGTGGCAAAAACATCTTTCTTAAAAAGAAAAGCTTTTAGAGATGTCAGCTGCTGTTGTTTTAAGGACATTCCCAGGTCTTTTATGACAGAAGGGCACTAGCAAACGAACGTTCCGTAGCGGTGGCCATCTTGTTTGTTTTGGCTGAGGGATTCTCGGGCACTGCACTTCACTCAATATATAAAGCTCGCCCATGCCTGTGATTGGACGGTATCAGGAAAGAGGGCTCTGTGGGAGCAGTTCCAGACTCAGTTCACCGTCTAGCAAAGCCAAAGCCAAACTGAGTCTGGCTGGCCAGGCTTGCTAAAAAGAGCATTTCTATTACTAATATCACAGTATAAATAAGAACGTTCACTCACTTCATTCAACTCTGCAGTCACATCCTAGCAGCTTAGCTTTAGCTTCCACTTCAGTGAACACCAACGTTCATACAGTATTCCTAGCGCTATTCTAGTCTTTTCCCTCTTGGAATTATATTTTTTGTGTTTTTTCCCCCCTGGATCTTGGACCTTTCTGCATTGTTTACCCAGTTCACTGGGAGATGCTAATGGCCATTAGCTGGTTCCTGGTTTATCCCCTGCTGCACACGTGCAGTGTCGTACTTCCGTTTTTATTATAAATAAATGAAGGGCTTTGTTTACTAACAAACTGAGCAAAAGGAAAACGTAAAATGCCAAACATAATAATGAATACACCAGCAGGACGTGATAATCTTTCATAAAAACTTTGTATGCAACCAGAGTGAGTTACTGACGTATAAAGCAAACAGGCTTAAATCGGAGGCTACCAGACTTTCGATCAGTTCTTTCTGAAGACGTTTTGACACCTATCCAGGAGTCTTTAGTAATTCTGGTGGCTTGCACTTGAGCAACCTGTAGTTGGTGCACAGCTGTTTTTAAGGACATGGAGGCCCATCCTGCTAGGCGCATTCTAAATCAGATGCAAATCAATGACCCATTGTCCTGGGTCATTAGAAGCTATTGCTTGGTGTGAGTGGAGTACTTGCTCACCTGAATCCTGATGAGACTGCTGATGTAAGGCAAAAACAGCTGTCCATCAACTACAGGTTGCTCAAGTACGAGCCACTAGAATTGACAAAGACTCCTGGATAGGTGTTGAAACATCTACAGAAAGAACTTAACGAAAGTCTGGTTGGCTCTGATTTAAGCCTCTTTGCTGTTGCGATGACCCGGACAACAGAGAATTTCCTCAGGCTTACGGACGTATGAATAAAAAAAAAGGTCAAATAATGTGACTATGCACCCTTAAACTAAAAAATAAGGAGCTGCTTGAAGCAGCCAAAGCGAGTGGGGCGTTAACCAGCTGGGTCAGAAAGAGGTAAGAAACAGGTACGAACAAAAATAGTCAACATACACCTGTTTGGTAGTGAACCTACAGTATGTAGAAATTTACAAGCAGTTTAAGAATTGTTGATTATGTTATGTACTATAGTTAAATGCAACAACTGATAGCTAAATTACTGCTCCTAGATGGAAAGAAGGAAAAGGATGAATCAGATGAGGAGATTGATAAGCATATTAGAAAAGACACAAAGCCACAGTTGATAACACAGGGAGCACAGAGAGAAGCAAGACAGGAGTCAGAATTAATAAAACACAGAGTCGAGACAGGGAGGATGAGACAGGAAAGAAGACACAATAGACTGGTGATATATTAAAGAATTATTTTTGCTCTTTAACAATGTATTATGGGAAAACCTGCTCAGGTTTATAACTTGTTTTAACTTTTGATATATAAATGAGAAGACTGGTCAGTTAAATAAGAGAGAGGACTGGCCAGTTCACACATTGATTATTGCTGTTGTGGTGCACCTGAGTTCACATGAAACTAAGAACCACATGTGTTATTGTGTTAACTTGTGGTGGGAACTTATGACAATGTGTTGTGGGAAAGACTGATTCTGTATTCCTTATTTTGTTTATATTTGCTGTATTCTGAGTGCACTCATATTATTTTGCATTGCACACTGCTGAAATGCTGGGAACGGGTCCTGTTTGGGAAATATGTTTTGGGAGGCAGGGCAGCTGTGGAGGGAGAAATAGCCACTCTCGCTCCACATCTGACTCTTTGTTTACAAGTATATAAAGAGGAGACTGCCCTTAGCCCAGTGAGTCTGCCGTGAGTTCGTGTGTGGATACCGGCATCGTGAACGCTGATCTAGGACTGAGGGCTCCCAGTTCGTGTCAATGGTAAGGGCTGATTCTGAGAATCTGTTGAGCGTCACGTCTTTTTGAAAGCTTGTTGCTTTAATGCTTGCTACTTTGCGTGTGTGAAGTGCTGTATTCTGTGGGGAATAATAATAAATGTGTGCCTTATATTCTAACAGAAACAGTGTTTCAGTCCTTATTTGTGTTTGCCGATCTCTCCCGATCCTGAAATAAACATTTCATAAAACAACTGGGAAGGAAAAAAGAAGAGGGAAAGAAGAAATATATGTACTATATGTATATGTGCTATTAAAACATAAGCTATCACCTAAAGTTTGGGGGTCAGTTTGGCTTTCTCATGTTGATAGGTAACACGAAGGCAACGTATCACTTTTCGTTTAGTTGCTTACAGTTTTATGTTAAAGTTGATCCAACTGTGCTGTTCTGAACATGCCATCCTCACCTCCACTGTAAGTGCAGAACATTCAAGCTATTATTGGGGCCTTTATTACAGTACACTATAAGGTTGTATTGTGGCCACTCTGTTTATATTTAGCAGTGTAATTGTATAAAAACAAAATATGTTTGGTGGTCGAGGTTTTTAATTGACATATTTTGCTCCTGTGCAGGTTGGAATATCTCCCTATAATCAAAGCAGTTCTGCAGAGTGAAATTCTGATTGTAATAAAAGATTGTGATATGCATAGTGTCTCATTTTCCCTAGATTTGAATCTATTGTATAACTCTATGTTAACTATTTTGTAATACATCATGGTACACTGAACTGTAACAGTTATGTGAAATTTGTCCTAATTTTCAGCACTGGAATTCGGTCATATTTGCCCTTTTTTACTTTGAGCAAGTGCCCCTTCAGTGGTCTCTGCACGGCCCGGGTGGGGTTAGGTGTTAGGTATGAACCGGTAAAGGTTAGGGTTAGGCCATAGAAAGGTTTGAAGATGAATGGAAGACAAGGCACGGTCTTCACCAAGTACATGAAACAAGGATACTTTTTGTGTGTGTGTGTGTGTGTGTGTGTGTGTGGCAGCACTGGGTTTGTTAGGGAAGGGTTTTTATTCTCCCCCTGTTGTTAATCTTTGTGTAACTGATTGAAAATCAGTAACAATAATCAAGCAAAAAAATATTGTGTCTTATTTTTTTACCCTTCAGATAAGGTAATTATCTTCTGCTTTACAACTTAACCTTGAATGGGCCTTTTTATTCATATTACTTAATCTTGTATGGAACTCTGGTGTATCCTGTCTATATGATTTTGCCATTGTCACACCCACTTTTACCCACTGGGACAAAAAGGTATGTCTGTAAAGGTATTTCTATTTATTTAAAGGTGTATTATAAAACTGTAAACAGCTAGAAAGAAACAGGGAGTCATACTGACTTTAGGTTTTTTCCTAAGGGCTTTCACTGCATTTAAGTATTTAATATGGTTGTTGTTGTTTCTGTTCACAGTTATTGTGTGAGAAAGAAAACAGGGCATGCGTCTCTTCAAAAAACAACACTGTCACCGCCAATTCAAAAAACAGCAACAGAGAAACTCTGGTTCCACCTATAAAAAGCACAGGAAGTAAAATGTACATGATCCATGTCAGTTTTTAGCAACTGGGGCACATATCACTGTCCACTAACCTGAATTTGATCTTTTGCCTTAAGATGTGTTCCATCCATGCCTCCATGAAAGCTGTCATGGTGACGCTTAATGCTTGGACACGGGCATCCTCTGATAATGGAGCAACAGCCTCAAGAACTTGGCCAGTCACAGCCTGAGCTGCCAATGATGCATATTCACTGGGACAGCTGGGAAAACCTGTGCCATATCAGAAACATCCACACTTACCTATCTTTAAAGTTTTTTTAAATACATTTCTAAGGTAAGATGATTACTATTGGTGTGTTTTTTAGATAAAACTGGAAACCTCAGATTCTGTACCAACATAAGGAGGGGACGTCTTTTCTTACAGCGTTTACTAAAGAAGCAAAAAGGTTATTGTCAGCATAGAAAAGGTACAGCTAATCAGAAAAAATGAAAATGAATGACACAGCAGTGTATGGGATGGTTAATTGTTTCAGCTACCTCTGTTTCCTGAAGGGCCAGTATTCTCCGGATCTAGATCTAGATTTATTTATTTTCACAAATCAAAATAGAAGCTCAGAATACATCAATAAAATAGAAAATGTGATGGAGTGTGACAGAAACCCCTTAGGGCCTATACCAAAGGCCACACCCCTAAAACAACAAAACATCAGGCAGCTCACATTATGAAAGACATTTCACTCGCGAGAGAAAAGACATGTACAGTGTAACATTATTTTTACATTTTAGCTTTCAGATTTCAGGGAGTCGATATTTGTAAAATCATACATCACTGTCTTTTTTGGATAACAGTATTTTTTTCAAAGACTTTCTACCATTTATCTCTGAAGATTCCAAATATTTTCCATATTCATTCCATAGTTTTGCACCACGTTGCCGAAAAGAAAATTGCACTCGAGTTTTAATAATTAATAGTAAATGAAAAGACAAAGCTTGTCTAGTATTATAAGAATGCACTTGGCAGTCCTTAACAAAATAATTCTTGAAACTATCAGGAGACTGACCTTGTTTTATCATAAAAACAAAGTTACATGTTTGATAAATATTAATTTCATAAATATCCAACAGCTGTAATTTGGAGAAAAGGGGAACACTAGCTGCATCAACTTTAGAAAATGTTGCTAAGCGAACAAAAGCTTTTTGTAAAAGTAGGATTTTTTTAAGATGACTAGGAAATGTACTTGCCCAAACAATATTACATTACAACAGGTAAGGATAGATTAATGAATAATATAAAGTTAACATCACTTTATTGTGAAGAAAATTTCTAATCCTTCTCAAAATATCTAGAGATTTAGTGACTTTTTTGCAGACTGTACCAATTTGTTCTCTCCAAACAATTTTATATGGATCAGACAAAACAGAGTTTCCATCAACAAAAGTTGAAGGAAACTTCGATGCAGCCTTTTTTCTTTGTAGTAACTGGTTAATGGTTTTCCAAGTGTTTTTTGAATTATTTAAACATTTTCTAAACTGATTGCTGTAATATTTTTTCTTAGAGACTCTTAACAAATAAGGAAATTTATTTTTGTATGATTTATATGTAGCCAGGTTCAGTGGAGTTGGGCATGTAAGATATTTTTTATATAACTTATTTTTAATTCTAGAAGATTTTTTCAAGCCACTTGAAAACCAAGGGTTATTTTTCCTCACAACTCCAGATCTTAATGGGAAACATTTATCAAAACAAGAATTAAACAGTATCTACTCCCTTTCCTCCTTCCCCATTGCTTCAGTCAGATGGCTCCTCTCTGGTTAAATGTGACCATGGATATTTCTGGCTCAGGCAATTATAGTATGCTGATCCAAACAGTTGGTTCCAGAACCTTGATCCCGTTTTACAACATATATGAATGAATGAATGAATGAATGAAATTATTTCACAATGGTCAGTTTATGGGGAATGGCTGAATTGAATAAAATATATTTAAACAAACCATTATAACAATATGGTCAAACAAACTCAATCAAAAGCCGCTGGACTCTGGTGTCACCCATTGCAGCCAACAGCTACATGGAGAAAGAAGAAAATGCAGCACTCAGCCACCATAGAGGAATAACACCAAGCCACTGATTCAGATACATGGACAACATCTGGATGAAACTTTCAGTCCATGAAGCATAGCAACATATACATAGTAATTTCTTGATCTACACATATGGACTGGATAAGAGTCTGACAAGAGGCCTGCTCTGTTCATCAGTATAACTGTAGTGACGGACAGCACGTATCTGTACCTGTCATTTGGCTTGGTCTCCAGTGAACTGTAGAAGGCATGGTGCGTTCAAAAATCTCCCCTGATATCCGCTTGCAGTTGATAGAAAAGTTATTCAACACCACAGCAGAGAAGGCCTGGTGGATCAGAATATTGAGATCAGACACCATCTAATATGCTTTGTATAACATAATTTGTAGCATGAGAAGAATATTTAACACAGCTATATTTTAGCTTTAAAACTGGGAAGTAATATTTCATTCTGACAGTTTCACAGGGATCCTACACATTTTTCACTATACAATACCATACATTTTTAAACTCAAAGATATAGATTTTTTCGAAAACTTTCTGAGTACAAAGCATTATCCTCCAACTTGCTTGAATAGCAGTCAAGTGCTTTTAGCTGTAGTTCAGTGGCGTATTTAGGCAATTTTTAGGGGTGCTCAAGCACCCTTAAATCTTAGCTCAGCACCCCTAAAAAAACACTGATTCAGAGTATTCCTGCGTGTCGGTTCGGCTCTGCCAGACGTGCGTACATGCACAGGTTCGCCCAGAGCGCCTCCGTTTGAAGCGGTCGGTGTTCCCACGGTGTCATTTCAACGCTGCTGTGCGCAGCTCCACTGCCTGCTTTTTCTTTCCTGTCCCTTTAAATCTGCAGCACACCGGACTGTGCTGTGTGCTGTTTAACTCCACTCTCATTGGTTGTGCTGCCTTAAATCCCGCCTTCCCTCTTCCTGATTGGCTGTTTTGTATTGCGTTTGTGCCTGCATGTTTGTGCGTGCCTGGAGCGCAATATTTGTTTTGATTCATACTGGGATACTGCGGTTACCACAATTAAAACTAGGCTACGAAACTGGTCCCAGTTAAGAAACAAAATATTATGTGCACTAAATTAGGTGAAAGCTGCTGGGTGCAGTTCTGTAAAGAAGCAGGAGAGAGTTTTGATTTGTTGAACTGGAGAAATGTAAGTAACTAACGTTAGCGTCTCAAAGTTTAATTCTGAAGTATAATATATTTTATCAACAAAAACCTAATCTGTTTTCTAAAACTAAATATTCTGTGCCAGGCAGGAGTTCTGAAGACTGCTGGAAAAATGGAAAAGCAAAGACTGAAGGCTATTAAAAATTCAGATTCTTAGCCACAGCCGTCTGAAAAAGAAAAGGTGAGGGTTTCCCTTTTACCAATATTTCGTTGCTATTGTTGCTTTCATTTTTTGTCGACCCTTCGAGGCAGTTCAGGTATAAATAGCAGGTGTAATTTCTTTTACATAATATACAGTATAAGAACACTAGGTGCTGCCTAAACAACTATTTTTTGTTTAGACTTTTGCTTAGTTATAATAGCATGATTAGGGTTCCACAAAATAATAGTGCTATTTATTTGACTATTTCTACTTCTAGAATTAGGATAAAGACAAATAAAACAGAGGAATACAATTTACATTGGTTTTATTGTACATAGATTTCCACACTGTCCATTAGTAGATTAGTACAAACCAGGGGCGGAGCTAGACACTCATCAGGGGCTTAGCCCATAAAATATTACTTCATTACGAGGGTAATTTGGTACACCAAAAAGTAAGCAATTATTTAACTTGTTGATGTGGTCGCAAAATTAATTTAATGTAGGCCTTTACATATCTTAAAGTTTAATCTGCTGTTCTTTAATAGTCGTACTAGTGATGCTAGACCTGACGCTCAGGTCAAGCATCAAAAAATAGGAGCATGCATATTGCGTAGGACCAATGACGTCAAACCATGGAAGGTTTGTTTGTAGGTGTCCCTACCAAAGTTCAAATCAAACCTACGCCCTTGCATCTTTGTTTCACAATCAGATGGGACCACAGATATTTTTAGTTGCTAAAAAAAAGCAGAGTGCAGCTAATTGGATCTATTTCTATTGGAACATTTTACATCTGCAGCTATATTCTTTTCTGCACATGTGGCATCTGTGTCCGAAGCGCTTCAGCTGTTCTAATGAATTGTTTCTAAACATGAGCTCAGTAGATGCAGTCGTGGATTCAGAATGCCTGTCTGAAAAGTTCAATCTGAACTGTATGTTTTTTTTCCTAATAATTAAACTATTTCTCTTAATCTGAGTTTAAAAAAAGACAAAGCTCAGTATGCAAATTCATAAAGTATATCCATATCCAAACTGCTAAATTTGTCTCTCTTGTAAGCAAAGCAATAGCAGCCCTTTTTTCAGCCAGCTGACAAACACTGTGCAGCAAAAGGTTTTTGTGGGCTACCACGTTTTGCTCTGTTAAGGCAGAGAAAATTAAATTTCAAGAAAGCTAAGTTAGTTTTGTGTCTTTAGGGAAATCATTCCTCACTTTTATCAATATAGCTAGTCTAACTATTGCCATCATGCAGGTTTTACAAATGCACAAGGTTTTATCAAGTGAAAACATTTCAATCTGTTTGTCACTGCTTTTGGATCGGCCTATATTGTAGCTTGTTTGACGAGCTTTAGCTCAAAAATGTGTCAACTCTAAGAATCTTACATCTGGACTAAAAATGGAAAGCCTGTTGTTCATGCCAGGAATCACAGTCAACACTGGGGGCTTAGCACCCCTAAAATTCAGATCCTAGAATTGCCCCTGCTGTAGTTTCCACCAATAATGAAACTGTACAAAAATAAAATTCACTTCCGATTTTCAGAGTGTGTTATCAGGGCATTTTACTGCTTTTTTGTTGACTAGAAAAAATAAGACCACCTCTCTTTAAAAATCTAACTCTTGGGGTCACGTAATGGCGGTGAGCTGAGAAGGATTGTTTGCTAGAGCTCCGTGCCACTCTGTGCCAATTTTCTCATTACCCTGATGATTACCGGGCACTAGAAGACATTTTCGTTCTGAACATTATAGGCTATGTCCTTGGAAAACCTCTGGCCACAGTCTTTTGACAAGATGGGAAGCACCAGAAGAAATAATGACAAAAAAGACGTCCCGTCCGAGCCCGGAGACGACACTCAAGATGGCGACCTTGTCGAGTCCGACACCGTAGATGGGCTTGACCCTGCTCTTGCCAAAGCTCTGAACATAATGACCTCAAACATTATTAAAGTTATTGATGAAAAACTCTGGCCCTCTGGCCGAGAATATCCACAAGCATGCTACGGAGATCCAAGCTGATAGTGAGCGGCTAGATGAATCAGAGGCTAGGCTACTAGCAGTTGAAAACTCTGTCACAGTACAAGAGCCAAGGTTAGCTGAACTGGAGAAGCAGGTCCGAAACCGGACACGAACAGAAGAACCTGATCGTGCTGCTTCGATTCCACATATTTATAGACAAGCAGAGAGTCTTAGAGCCAGCACATCAGCTGGCCCAGGACGGCTGGCCCAGGACGGCTGGCCCAGGACGGCTGGCCCAGGACGGCTGGCCCAGGACGACGCCAAGGTCTCTTTTTACAACAATTTCTCCTCAACGGTGATGAAGAAACGCAAGGCATATGATGCAGTGAAACAACGGCTTCGAGAGCAAGGGATGTTGTATGCCACGCTATTCCCAGCTACTCTTCAGGTGATACACGGAGACTCCAAAAAGAGGTTTTCCACCCAAAAGGAGGTACAGGTTTTCATTGAATTGCCGCCTGGAGAATAACTCTGCGGACAGCTGTTCTCCTTCCACCCAGGCTGATAAATCATGTTTTTTTCTGCATGTTGCTTTCTCTTGAGATCTTTGAACATTGTGAATATAAGGAACGTTTCTTAGCCGAGTGGCACGGCTGCAGGTGCTCATAACGGGAAAAAAAATTTCCACCATATTTCGTCGACCATCGTATGGAGGGCTTTCTTTGTTTTTATTTGCACACTATTCTTCAGATGCCCTCAGTTTGCTCTTGGTGAGTATGAAAGGTGCTTGGTTGTTGAACAGTCCCTGATTATTTAGGGAATGACCCTCAGTTTGCTTTTTTCTGTGGAACATTTGTTATGTTTGTTAATTGTAGTTCATATTTTTAGCTCAGGACACGATTTTTGTGTAGATATCAATACAATTTAATTCAATTTTATTTATATAGCGTCAATTCATGAAACATGTCATCTCAAGGCACTTTCCAAAGTCAAATTCAATCAGATTATACAGATTGGGTCAGATTATACAGATTGGTCAAAACATTTCCTATATAAGGGAATCCAGTTGATTGCATCAAAGTCTTGACAAGCAGTGACAGTGGAAAGAAAAACTCCCCATTAACGGGAAGGAAAACTTCCAGCAGTACCGGGCTCAGTATGAACGGTCATCTGCCTCGACCGACTGGGGGTTAGAGAAGACAGAGCAGAGACACATCAAGAGAGACAAATAAGCACAGAAGCACACATTGATCCAGTAATCTGTTCTACATTAGATGGTAATAGCGGGTGATCTATCTTCCCTGGATGATGTCGCAGCTAACAGAACGCCAGACCAGGTGTACTTACTATGAAGAAAAAAAGAGAGAGAACAAAAAGTCAAAAGCTGAAATGACGACAAGCAATGCAAATTGGAGAACAGTAGAACTCAGTTAGATTGATTGTCTAACTTAATAAATAATTTCGATTTTGTATTGAAAGTAAGCAAACTTCCAGAGCTCCGTCCCAGGAAGCCCGACTTTTACTCCGCTTATGGGTACGCAAATAAAAGGACACTAGGAACCAGATCCTGGGGAATTACCTTCCATAAGGAAGATTTTATGATAGATAATCCTCATGCTTTACAGTTACAGTTTTTCCGGCATAAACACAATATGTGCTAATGGGTAGCAGGGATGGAAGTAGAGAAAAGTACATTAAACACCAAAAACAAACAAAATGGTCCTAAATTACTGGATAGACATGATTTATGGGGGGGGGGGGGTGTATTATACAGTATTTTTGGTTTTGCTATGATTTTGTAATGTATTTGATTCTAAGATGATAGATAAGTGCTGTTGTCTGTAGATCGGTGTCTGTGTATATATATATATATATATATATATATATATATATATATATATATATATATATATATATATATATTGGAAGAGAGAGAGAGTTATGTGTGTATAATTTGTGTGTATATTAGATTAATATGTAACTGCAAAATATGTGTGTGCGTGTACATTTTTCATCCAGTTTGACTTCAGTTTAAATAGTTTTGGTTCTGAATAAATATGTGTAATCTGTCTGAAAGGTCACGATCACTGTGAACATATGATTAAAATGAGATCTGAGCTGCCTCCTATTCATTTTGACAATAGCTGTCTGATCCAAGTAGAAACAGTGAAAGCGTGGCTCTGAAAGAAGAAGAGAATAATATCCTGAAGAGTGAATTATTTTGTTCTTTCTTTTGATGGCAGCATCTGAAAACCTTTTCTGTTAACATAGTTATAGGCTACTAAGGGATTGTGTGGCAGAATGTGAGCGAGACAGTGGGTACGACGGAGGAGCGGTGTGTTTCCATTCCGGCGGCCATAGCAGGAGAGAGAGAGAGAGAGCGTGATGGACAGCGGGCTGGACTCTGAACTTCAGGCCTGAGTTTGGAATTCCATCTTTACTGTCTCATCAAATGATGATTTTTTTCCCCCTCTTGTGGTGTTGGAGGATAATATCGGATTAATTTTTTTTTACTGAGCTCAAAATAGGTACTGAGTTGTGCACAACTAAACTAAACTAAATTGACTATTGCTGCAGCAAAACTTAAAACAGGTAGTTTTGTTTGTTCGTTTGTTTTATTTTCTTCTGGCCAGAATATATGTCATCATTATTATCTGACATTTTTGATTAGTAAGTGAGAATGTCACATTTATTGTTGGACATTGGAAATAATATTTTTTTTTCAAAAGAGTTAAAGTGCAGTTGTGTTTTCATTTCTCTGTGTGAAGTCAATACTCATCGACTAAATGGTTATTAATTGCCAGTTCATTTGATATCTATTTCATCTTTAATCCCTCGAACCAGGACATTGCTCAAAGTATTTAAGTAGTGATCCCAGACCTTGAGGTTATTTTTTTATAGGTAATGTTGGAGGCTGGTCAGAACCTGGTTACACAGCTATCATACATACAGGTATAAAGGTACATTGTTAACTGTATTTAAATATTTTAAGTGACGTTAACTGTAATATACTTTTATGGAAATTTAAGAGTGAGATTGTGTAGTGGCTCGTTTTGTTGTCATAGCAACTGGACACTTGAAGAGCGGATCCGTCAATGATCGATGTTTTACTTTCGTTAAAAGGTGAAAGAGGAGTATTGACACCTTATTTTTCAGTTAGTGGGTTAAAATAGAAAAAAAACACAACTGTTCTCCCCTGATTGTTTCAACATACCAAGACTGACAAAAATGAGGATAATCACGTCTGTTTAAACTCCATTCACAACATTTACGCTCAATATTGCACCTTCTCAACAAGTAAATGGATGTGGTTGTTCAGATTTCTGTCAAAAATACTGTCTGTTCTGATTGTCACTCATCTCCAGAAATTCTGTTTGCTGCAACCAAAACTCCACCTTCCTGGGTCCATTCCAGCTGTCTGCTTTATTCTTGTAAGATATATTTTGTTTCTCGATAGACCCGCATTGATGGATCAAATGAAACAGACCTCAAATGTGCAAATAATCACTGAATAAAATAATAGTAAGTAGTTTTAAGTTCTTGTCGGTATTATTACATACCTTTTTTTTTTTTTAAAAGAATGGAGAACTGCTGTTTATTTTATTAAAGAGAACCACTCATGTAGAGTGCCTCAAGGCTCCATGTTTGACCTCTTCCTCCTCTCTCTTTACCCCCACCCCACCGGACTTTGGAGTCCGTCATAAGAAACCAGTGTTTAGCCTTCTTTTTGTACGCAAAATACAGACTTTTATGACACTAAAAAGGAAAACAGTTGCTCTAAAAATAAACTTGTCAAAGTCATTGCAGGAATCATGGATGTCAGCAAAGTTTATGTTGTGTGGGCCCATTGATGTCTCTTTCAGCAGTGTTGCCCTGGGATCTTAAAGTCAGTATCTGACACATACCGCTACAGACCTGAGTGTAAGACCTGAGAATATGGTAATGTTATGAAAATATATAATCAGTTTTTGTGTTAATCATGTATTTCTCTTAAAGCAATAAAGAGTTGTGCAAGTTTTAAATAATATGGTTTAATTGTGTGGCTTGGAGTGAAAAGAGGACGGAGTCTGCAGACTCACTCAAAGCAATACATTAATTTAATTGTCTCAGGGATACCATGCAGAGTGGGAGTCACATGAAGTTTTATGGGGTACCCTTCAGGATGGTTTACAGTTTGAAATCTTTTTTATTGTTCTTAATGTTTTTCCTGGTAGTATCCTAGAAACACCTGGTCAGTGAATTAAAAGTTAGTTCCTGAGTTGACACTGGAATGCGGATCTGTTTTGCTTGTGGGAAGATGGGCGCAATAGAGACTGAATGTGTGCGGGGACCTCACCCCTCCCCGGACACTCCATGAGGGGCCAGTCAGTCTATCACAAGATGTGCCTCTGGGTGGGGTTCTTCAGACACTAACTTACAACCAGCATGGATGGGTGGCCTCCGGGTTACATTCTGTGAGCATTATTATAACGCTTGTAAGTGTGTGTCTCCCCTTGGAATTCCAATTGTAATAAATATATGTATATTCTAAGTGTTTTGTCTCTGATAATTGTTTTCTTCCTTTGCTGCCAAATCTCCGAACTGGGTGAGGTGGGCCGTAGTGAATGAAACAGGCCAGTCTCAGATATGGCTTTTTCTTTGCCACTCTGCCGTGAAGCCCAGAATCCCGCAGCTGCCTCTTCACTGTAGATGTTGACACTGGTGTTTTGCGGGTACTATTTAATGAAGATGCCAGTTGGGGACCTGTGAGGCGTCTTTTTCTCAAACTAGAGACTCTAATGTACTTATCTTCTTGCTCAGTTGTGCAACACGGCCTCCCACTTCTTTTTCTACTCTGGTTAGAGCCTGTTTGTGCTGTCCTCTGAAGGGAGTAGTACACACCGTTGTAGGAAATCTTCAATTTCTTAGCAATTTCTCGCATGGAATAGCCTTCATTTCTAAGAACAAGAATAGACTGTCGAGTTTCAGATGAAAGTTCTCTTTTTCTGGCCATTTTGAGCGTTTAATTGACCCCACAAATGTGATGCTCCAGAAACTCAATCTGCTCAAAGGAAGGTCAGTTTTGTAGCTTCTGTAGCGAGCTAAACTGTTTTCAGATGTGTGAACATGATTGCACAAGGGTTTTCTAATCATCAATTAGCCTTCTGAGCCAATGAGCAAACACATTGCACCATTAGAACACTGGCGTGATAGTTGCTGGAAATGGGCCTCTATACACCTATGTAGATATTGCACCAAAAACCAGACATTTGCAGCTAGAATCGTCATTTACCACATTAGCAATGTCTAGAGTGTATTTCTTTAAAGTTAAGACTAGTTTAAAGTTATCTTCATTGAAATGTACAGTGCTTTTCCTTCAAAAAGAAGGACATTTCAATGTGACCCCAAACTTTTGAACAGTAGTGTATATATTTATACAGGACTGTCTCAGAAAATTAGAATATCGTGAAAAAGTATACTAGTAGGCTATTCAACTAATCACTTGAATCGTCTAATTAACTCGAAACACCTGCAAGGGTTTCCTGAGCCTTGAAAAACACTCAGCTTGGTTCAGTAAACTAAATCACAAGTATGGGGAAGACTGCTGATCTGACTGCTGTCCAGAAGACCATCATTGACACCCTCCATCAGGAGGGTAAGACACAAAAAGAAATTTCTCAAATAGCAGGCTGTTCACAGAGTGCAGTTTCAAAGCACATTCACAAAAAGTGTGTTGGAAGGGGGAAATGTGGCAGGAAAAGCTGCACGACCAAGATCTGGCACCTGCCCACAGTGCCAAAACCACCAGTAACTGGTGTACTGACCATGGCATTACTGTCCTTGATTGGCCTGCCAATTCCCCTGACCTGAACCCCATCGAGAATTTGTGGGGTATTGTGAAGAAGAAGCTGAAGGACACCAGACCCAACAATGTGTGGTAATGCGCCATGTAGGCTTGGCCACTTAAGGGACGGGGTCCTTATTGGCTGCCTGCACTCGCGGTCGGGCCATAAAAGCACTGTCTTGGTTGCTGTTTCCCCTGTTCGACTTCTCGCGAGGGCTTGCCCCCCGGCATTCACTTCCGCGTTTGTCCGCAGCCCGCAACAGGTAAGGAGATCCCAACGTCTCCAACCTAAACTGTAGAGCCGTCCGCTAATAGTACTCTTTATTATAGTACGGACCTGTGCGGACCGAGGAGCCACTCCACATCTTAACGGTGAGGGATCGGGCCTGTGATTGGCTGTTAGAGTCTGTAGATGTTTAGTTGTGTATATATTCTGTTCCAGGCTGCGGTGATTGTTTCCCCTGCTTTTCTCTCTGCATGGCTTGCATGTTTTAGTGCCTTGAATGGTGAGTAGTGGCTGTTGCTGGTGCATGAACTTTTAAAATGTAATTCTAACGTTCCTCTACTATTTCTAACCTAGACGCTGCCGTTTTGTCCTGTCGGGTGCATACGGGAACACTTGCGTGCTGATAGCGCGTCCGCTAGTGCCGTTGCCGTGGTTACGCGTGGCGCTGGACGGTACGGCGTAGTGCCGTATTGTGTCGGCTCTGGTCGGTGCTCCTTGACCACCGTCGGTTGCTCTATTTATACAAAGACTGTTCACCCACCGTGAAGCCAAGGACTACTGACGTGGATACAGCGAGCTCTGATCGGGCGAGCGCTGTCCTTTTTTTGTGGACATTTACAACACGTAATCTGTGACGGGTTACTGGGAATAAGTGCAATACATTTTATTCATTTTGTACTGTGCTATTGTAAGTCCATGTGTCCTGAGATTTATTCTTATCATTGTTTGTCTGGTTTCAGGGGCCGAGAGCCCAACCTGGTGGCGGTGGTGGTCCCTCTGGTGGTGGTAGTTGACTTTGCAGTGCACTGTAAGTGGTGGTGTTTTTTTTGTGTTTTGTGTAACCCCTCCTTGGTTGTCCACGTCCCAGAACGGCCTCAGTCCCCTGTTGGTGTGTGTGTTTTAGCCAAGTGTTTTATATTGAGAAGCAATCATTTTAACAAACTGCTGAAATAAAAGACTAATTATTTTTATTATTGGATTGTAAATTTCAATAAACAAGTGAGCTGGATCAGTGTCTGTGGCCCTTCTTATGTATCCCGCACCTGTGTGCCTTAGGTTTAGTGCTTTCCACTTTATATCCCCCGGGTGCAATTCATTGGTTGATCCCTGTATGGTGCTAGTGTTAGAGTACTAAGTGTATTGCTCCTGCCACAATTGAAGTTGTTGACAGGATTTACTATAGTTTTCAGCCCAGACCTGTCCCTTTTCACTATTTATTGTTAAAGGTGTGTATTAACTGTAATTTTTGTTTTTTTGGTGTATGTTTACGGACAAAACGGCAGCAGTCATTTTCTGAGCAGCCCACCGTTAAAGGTATTTGTAGTCATGGAGGATGAACTAGAAGAATTAAGGCATCAGATCACTCAGCTAAAGGCAGACAATGAGCGGCTGCGTCAGGAGCGCACATCCGCGGTGCCAAGCTCCAGTGCTGGACCCTCAGCAGTTCCTGCGCCCTCCACAGTTCGAACTGACAGGTTAGTGTATATACCGAGGGACCGTAAATGCCCTGTATTTAGGGGCAGGTCCGGTATTAGGGTAGATGAGTGGGTGGAGGAGGCGCAGGCCTGTATGAGGGAGCGTCACTTGGCACCAGCCGACCAGGCATATTTTTTGTATGACCATTTGGAGGGAGAAGCTAGGGAAGAGATCAAATTTCGGCCAAGCGCAGAGCGGGACGACCCAGCCCAAATAATTTCCATTCTTAAAAGTCTTTATGGCTGCCCTGAATCGTATGTGGCTTTACAGGAGGCCTTCTTCTCTAGGAAACAGGAAGAGGGGGAGACACTCCAGGAGTTCTCCCTGGCGTTAATGAGCTTAATGGACAAAGTTAAGCAGCAAGCTCCAGGACATATGTCTAATGCGGAGGAACTGTTGCGGGACCAATTTATCGAACATGTGTTGGACGGCTCCTTGCGGCGCGATTTAAAACAATATGTGCGAAGAAATCCGGGGGCTAAGTTGCTGGAAGTTAGGGGGGAGGCAATCAGGTGGGAGCTGGAGGGCTTGCCTGTTAGTGTGCGAGGCCGTAGCAACTCTGTGCCCTCAGCAGTCAGTCTGCAGTATGCTATTCGCGGTCAATCGAGGGAAATGAACCCCATGCACACAGAGCTCAGTGAAATGAAGGAGTTGTTGAAGAAACAACAAGAACAACTTAACCTTCTCACTCAGAGTATCGCTCTCTTGCAGAGTGCACAACCCATTCCGCAGCGTAGCCGCTCTCCACGTCGTGGCCCTTTTGTTTGTAATCGCTGCCAGCAGCCCGGTCATATTGCCAGGGACTGTGATGGGCCTCGGGTCCCCCGCCCCCAACGTATAGTTCCATCCCAACGCCCCTCTGAGCAGCAGCCGGAAAACTAATTCTCACCGTGCCGCAGAGCCAAGGCTCGGGTGGGGCATTTCTAGGCTCAACCGATGTTTGCCGAGGGGTGGCAGATGCACCAAAGCTGGTTGATTCTTGTCCCCATATTGAGGTCAATATGGCGGGGGTTAAGGTACCGTGTTTGCTCAACACTGGTTCAATGGTGTCCACCATTTCAGAGCACTTTTTCCACACACACTTTGAGCCCTGGGGGGAAGAGCGGCTGACAGCTTGTCATTGGCTGCAGCTACGAGCTGGCAACGGCCTGGCCATCCCATATATTGGGTATTTGGAACTCACTATTGAGCTGTGTGGGAAGAAGCTGTCCCACTGCGGGGTGTTGGTTGTTAAAGACCTCCCTGGAAACGAGTCCTCTCAGGCCCCTGGCGTCTTGGGTATGAATGTCCTCCGCAGGTGCTATCAAGAACTCTTTGAGCAGTATGGAGCTGCGTTGTTTGACACTGCGCCCGTCATAGCCTCACCTCTGTCGCTGGTACACGCCCTCCAAAAATGTCATGTGGGTAACTCCCAGCCCACGCTGGGACCCCCTGGTAGGGCAAAGGTGCAGGGTAAGAGGGCTTTTCGCATTCCGGGGGGGGGGCCATGAAGATCATTCCTGCGACTTGCTCTGAACAATATTCTCGGACTACTGCGTTGTTCGAACCTGTAGAGGCTGGTTTGCCTGTGGGGTTACTGGCGTCACCAGCTTTGGTACGAGTGGTCCAAGGTACCGCTTATGTTCCAATTGTCAATGTTGGTGACAATGACGTGCTTTTGTATCCACGCACTCTTGTAGGGATGTTAGATGAGGTTGGTGTCGTTAGTCTTCCGGCTGGGGTGACCGAGATCCCACTGGTATCTGCAGGGGCTTCATCACAGGTTGCTGCTCTCGAAGCTGCAGATCCCTTTGAGGAGCTAGATCTGTCCCCCCTGTCCAGTGAAGAACAGGACGCCGTGCGGTCATTACTTGGGGACTATTCCTCCGTTTTTGCGGCACATGATCAGGACTTAGGCTGTACTGACTTAATTAGCCATGAAATTCCACTTTTGGATGAGGTCCCAGTCCGCCAACGTTACAGACGTATCCCCCCGTCTGAATATGAGCTTGTTCGAGAGCACATCAACAAGCTATTAGAAGCTCAGGTGATTAGGGAAAGCACCAGTCCATATGCTTCACCAATCATTCTTGTGAGGAAGAAAGATGGCAGCATTCGACTGTGTTGACTACCGCCAACTCAATCTCAGGACCCGAAAGGATGCTTTTCCACTGCCGAGGATTGACGAGTCGCTCGACGCTTTGACGGGGGCCTGCTGGTTTTCCACTATGGATTTGGCTAGCGGGTACAACCAGGTCCCTGTCGTGGAGAGTGACCGTCCTAAGACGGCGTTCTGCACTCCATTTGGATTGTTTGAATGGAATCGCATGCCTTTCGGCCTCTGCAAAGCCCCTAGCACATTCCAACGCTTAATGCAACGCATCTTTGGGGACCAGCAGTGCCAGGCCCTCCTTCTCTACTTGGACGATATTGTGATATATTCGTCCACAGTGCAACAACACCTGGGGAGGCTAGGCATTGTGCTGGGGAGGTTGCAGAAGGAGGGGCTTAAAGCAAAACTCAGTAAGTGTCGCTTCTTCCAGAGGGAGGTGCATTATCTGGGCCACGTTATTTCCGCTCATGGGGTTGCCACAGACCCTGGCAAGGTGGAGGCCGTAGCTAACTGGCCCACACCATCCACAGTAACAGAGTTGCGCTCCTTTTTGGGATTTGCGAGCTATTATCGACGGTTCGTTGAGGGGTTTGCCAAGTTGGCCGCTCCCCTACATCGTAGGGTCGCTGAGCTGTCTGGCCAACGGTCCAGGGGGAGGTCTGGCCCAAATGACCCTGGTTCTTGGACCCTAGAGTGTCAGCAGAGCTTTGAGGCTCTAAAAGCCAAGCTGTCAGCGGCACCGGTACTGGCCTACGCAGACTTCTCCCTCCCTTTTAATTTGGAGGTTGATGCGAGCCATTCCAGGTTAGGGGCAGTGCTCTCCCAAGAGCAAGGTGGGAAAGTGCGGCCTATTGCCTATGCGAGCCGGGGGTTGCGCCCAACTGAGCGCAACATGTCAAACTACAGTTCAATGAAGCTGGAGTTGCTTGCTCTTAAATGGGCCATTACCGAGAAATTCCGAGAGTGCCTCCTAGGCCACAAATGTGTGGTCTATACGGACAATAATCCCCTCAGTCATCTCACCTCTGCCAAACTGGGAGCTGTAGAGCAGCGGTGGGCCTCTCAGTTGGCCTCATTTGATTTTGTCCTTCGGTATCGATCGGGCAAATCTAACCAGAATGCTGATTCTCTGTCTCGCCAACGGGGACCTACACTTGAAGTGGCTCCAGTGGGTACCTGTTTGCCAGAACAGTTGCAAGACGTGTTACGAGGTATAGCTACACGAGCAACGCAGTCGGTAGTGACAGCTTTTCCTAACGCGCCCCCTGCTGATCTCTATGAGCTTCAGCAGTCAGACCCAGTCATCCAAGAAGTCCTGGACTGTTGGCAACATAAACGTAGACCAACGCGGGAAGAACGTAGGGCTCTCTCTCAATCAGCTAGTCTCTTGCTGTCCCAGTGGGATCGCCTGGTGGAGATGGAGGGGTTGTTGTATCGTCAGGTCTTTCGCCCAGATGGTGGTGGGGCGGTGTATCAACTCCTTTTACCCAGGGCATTGGTAGAGGATGTCTTCACTCAGGTTCACCAGGAGCATGGACACCAGGGAATAGCGAGGACCTTGGCATTGGTGCGCTCCCGTTGCTACTGGCCCGACATGTCTAGAGAGGTTGTCCAATGGTGCCAATCTTGCGAACGGTGTCAACATGCCAAAGACAACAGGCCAGCTGCCCCTGCCTTCATGGGGCATTTACTGGCTTGAAAGCCAAACGAGGTTCTGGCAATTGACTTCACGCTACTGGAGCCCACATCTGCAGGGGTGGAAAACGTCATGGTCATGACCGATGTATTTAGCAAATACACTCTTGCGTTCGCTACCCGTGATCAGCGTGCCTCAACAGTGGCCCTGGTCCTGGTGTCAGAGTGGTTTGCCAAGTTTGGTTTCCCTGCGTGCATCCACTCTGACCAGGGCCGTAACTTCGAAAGCACACTCGTACAACAGCTATGTGAGTTTTATGGCATCACCAAGTCCCGGACTACACCTTACCACCCAGCTGGTAATGGGCAGTGTGAGCGATTTAATCGCACGTTGCATAATATGTTGCGTACCCTGCCTGCATCTCGTAAACGGGATTGGAGTACATGCTTGCCCCAAGTCTTGTATGCCTATAACACCACACCCCACCCATCCACTGGGGAGTCGCCATTCTTCCTCATGTTTGGGCAGGAGCCTCGCCTCCCAATTGATTTCTTACTAGGGCGGGTGCAGGAGCCTGTTGGGGGGACTGTGCACGAGTGGGTGCGGGAACACCAGACGAGACTGCAGATTGCGTTTGATGGGGCCAGGGAGAGACTCAGCCGTGCTGCCACCCGTAGGAAGGCAAACCATGACCAGCATGTCCAGGAGGCACCCCTGCAGGAAGGACAGTTGGTACTTCTGCGTGATTACAGCATGCGGGGTCGTCAGAAGACCCAGGATCTATGACATCCTACGATCCATGTGGTACTGCAAGCTCCAGAGGCACAGGGTGTGGTTTATGTCATAGCCCCAGTCGACCAGCAGTCCAAAGTAAAAAGGGTGCACCGTTCATTGCTTAAAGCTCTGGTCTCCAGGGAGGTGACTGACCAAGTTATAGTCCCAGGTTTGCCAGCACCGGGTTCTACATCTCTTCCAGAAGGTAACCTGTCTTGGGAGGGGGATCTGTTTTTGGACCCCTCAGACCAACCCGGGCTGCCCATGGTTGATCCCCAAGTTAGCCTGGCTTCACTGGTACCAGCACGGGGTGGGCCAGAACAGGGTCCCCCTGAGCAACAGACTCCAGCAGCTGCACAGACAGCCCTTCTAAGCAGTCAACCTCTGACTCGTAGATCCACAAGGGTTACCGCCGGCAAACATCACAATCCTCATCGACTACCGAGGCCAGTTACCATGCCGCCCCATGTCGACTCTGGCCTACGTTCATCAAGTAAGTGACCGTAACAGCAGTTGTAGCTCATCGGCGGGTCGCCGATCCAAATGGCGGGGGTGGATGTGGTAATGCGCCATGTAGGCTTGGCCACTTAAGGGACGGGGTCCTTATTGGCTGCCTGCACTCGCGGTCGGGCCATAAAAGCACTGTCTTGGTTGCTGTTTCCCCTGTTCGACTTCTCGCGAGGGCTTGCCCCCCGGCATTCACTTCCACGTTTGTCCGCAGCCCGCAACAGGTAAGGAGATCCCAACGTCTCCAACCTAAACTGTAGAGCCGTCCGCTAATACTACTCTTTATTATAGTACGGACCTGTGCGGACCGAGGAGCCACTCCACATCTTAACGGTGAGGGATCGGGCCCGTGATTGGCTGTTAGAGTCTGTAGATGTTTAGTTGTGTATATATTCTGTTCCAGGCTGCGGTGATTGTTTCCCCTGCTTTTCTCTCTGCATGGCTTGCATGTTTTAGTGCCTTGAATGGTGAGTAGTGGCTGTTGCTGGTGCATGAACTTTTAAAATGTAATTCTAACGTTCCTCTACTATTTCTAACCTAGACGCTGCCGTTTTGTCCTGTCTGGGTGCATACGGGAACACTTGCGTGCTGATAGCGCGTCCGCTAGTGCCGTTGCCGTGGTTACGCGTGGCGCTGGACGGTACGGCGTAGTGCCGTATTGTGTCGGCTCTGGTCGGTGCTCCTTGACCACCGTCGGTTGCTCTATTTATACAAAGACTGTTCACCCACCGTGAAGCCAAGGACTACTGACGTGGATACAGCGAGCTCTGATCGGGCGAGCGCTGTCCTTTTTTTGTGGACATTTACAACACGTAATCTGTGACGGGTTACTGGGAATAAGTGCAATACATTTTATTCATTTTGTACTGTGCTATTGTAAGTCCATGTGTCCTGAGATTTATTCTTATCATTGTTTGTCTGGTTTCAGGGGCCGAGAGCCCAACCTGGTGGCGGTGGTGGTCCCTCTGGTGGTGGTAGTTGACTTTGCAGTGCACTGTAAGTGGTGGTGTTTTTTTTGTGTTTTGTGTAACCCCTCCTTGGTTGTCCACGTCCCAGAACGGCCTCAGTCCCCTGTTGGTGTGTGTTTTAGCCAAGTGTTTTATATTGAGAAGCAATCATTTTAACAAACTGCTGAAATAAAAGACTAATTATTTTTATTATTGGATTGTAAATTTCAATAAACAAGTGAACTGGATCAGTGTCTGTGGCCCTTCTTATGTATCCCGCACCTGTGTGCCTTAGGTTTAGTGCTTTCCACTTTATATCCCCCGGGTGCAATTCATTGGTTGTCCCTGTATGGTGCTAGTGTTAGAGTACTAAGTGTATTGCTCCTGCCACAAATGCAAATGAGCTAAAGGCCGCTATTGAAGCATCCTGGGCATCCATAACACCTCAGCAATGCCACAGGCTGATTGCCTCCATGCCACGCTGCATTGATGCAGTAATCTGTGCAAAAGGATTCCCAACCAAGTACTGAGTGCATTAATGGACATTTTCAAATGTTTGATTTTGTTTTGCTGTTATAATTTTTTTTTACTTGGTCTGAGGAAATATTCTAATATTTTGAGATAGGATTTTTGAGTTTTCTTCAGCTGTACGCCATAATCAGCGATATTAAAACAATAAAAGGCTTGCGATATTTCAGTTGATTTGTAATGAATCCAGAATGTATGACATTTCATGTTTTTTAATTGCATTACAGAAAATAAAGAACTTTATCACAATATTCAAATTTTCTGAGACAGTCCTGTATGTGTGTGTGTGTGTGTGTGTGTGTGTTAAATGGACACTTTCTCCATCTCTATCTCTCTATATTAATATCTATATTCTTATATATCTATTACTACTTATCTATATATGCTGCTCAAAAAAAGTAAAGGGAACACTAAAATAACACATCCTACATCTGAATGAATGAAATATTCTTATTAAATACTTTGTTCTTTACATAGTTGAATGTGCTGCCAACAAAATCACAAAAAAATTATCAATTGATAGCAATTTTATTAACCCATCGAGGTCTGGATTTGGAGCCACACTCAAAATGAAAGTGGAAAAACACACTACAGGCAGATCCAACTTTGATGTAATGTCCTTAAAACAAGTCAAAATGAGGCTCATTACCATGTATGGCCTCCACGTGGTTGTGTGACCTCCCTACAATGCCTGGGCATGCTCCTGATGAGGTGGCAGATGGTGTGCTGAGGGATTTCCTCCCAGACCTGGAGAAACGCATCCACTAACTCCTGGAAAATCTGTGGTCCAACATGGTGTTGGTGGATGGAGGGAGATGATGTCCCAGATGTACTAAATTGGATTCAGGTCTGGGGAATGGGCGGGTCAGTCCATAGCATCAATGCTTTGGTCTTATAGGAACTGCTGACACACTCCAGCCACATGAAGTCCAGCTTTGTCTTGCATTAGGAGGATCTCAGGGCCAACCGCACCAGCATATGGTCTTGCAATGGGTCTGATGATCTCATGTCTGTACCTAATGGTCAGACTACCACTGCTGTCTGTGCGGCCCCCCAAAGAAATGCCACCCCACACCATTACTGACCCACTGCCAAACCGGTCTTGCTGTAGGATGTTGCAGGCAGCATCTCCAGACTCTGTCACGTCTGTCACATGTGCTCAGTGAGAACCTGCTTTCATCTGTGAAGAGCACAGGGCGACAGTGGCAAATTTGCCAATCTTGGTGTTCTCTGGCAAATGCCAAACGTCCTGCACGGTGTTGAGCTGTAAGCTGGATGCGATTTGCTGGGGGGGATGGGGGGGATTTACCCCCCCTCTGTTTGTGCAAGAGCGGGGTCTGGCTACGGGCTTGAGGCACGGTCTGGCTACGGGCTACTGACGGCGCCGGGCTACAGACTACTGGCGGGGCCGGGATACAGGCTACTGGCGGCGCCGGGCTACAGGCTGCTGGCGGCGGCGGTCCCCAGGCTGCTGGCGGCGCCGGGCTTCTGACCGCTGGCGGCGCCGGGCTACTGACTGCTGGCGGCGCCTGACTACAAGCTACTGGCGGCGCCGGGCTACTGACTGCTGGCGGCGCCGGACTACAAGCTACTGGCGGGACTGGACTACAAGCTGAGGACAGCGCCAGACTACAAGCTACTGGCGGGGCTGGACTACAGGCTGAGGACGGCGCCGGGCTAAGTGCTGAGGACGGCGCCGGGCTAAGTGCTGGGGATGGTGCCAGACTACGGGTCACTGGCGGTGCCGGACTACGGGTCACTGGCGGCGCCGGACTACGAATTTTTGTAGTTATTTGTTACTTTTACACGGAGTGGAGCATGATGTGAAGCGACACTGTAGAAGCGAGTCGCACCAGAAACATGTGAAAAAGCCTCCTGTGGATCTATGGACTAATTTTACTCCAACCCAAAAACACCTGTCAGACAGACAAGCTAAACCAGCCAAGATTACCTTAAACAATATTTAACTTAACGCAGAAGTTTAATAAAATTTTTCTAATGAAAAATGTTCATCTTTAAAAGAAAGTTACGTTTTTTTCTGATAAACTTTAAGCAATTTTACTAAACTGATTAAAAATTTAACCTCCCATCCATGGATTTTCTATACCTGCTTTTCCGTACAGGTGTTACATCATGCCGCATCTGATTGGAAAACACGGCTTGACGTAACACAGTGTCGTGGAGGAGCTGTTGACCATCTCCAGCAGTCAATGAGCGAGAGGTGGGGACACAAAGTCCATCCTGGACATGTCACTGGGCTAAAATATAACCGTTTTTATAAACTTCAAAAAAGTTAATGCCTTTTTATAAACTCATGAGTTGTGATAATTAGTTGGTGAGCAATAACGCACTGCAAAAACGGAACTAAAAATAACTCAAATCTTCTTGAAATGAGTGCATTTATCCTTGATCTGAGCTGGTAAATAAAATGATTTGCCAATGGAATAAGATTTTTGCACTTAAAATAGGAAGAACTCATCTCCATCATTTTATTTCAAGTGCAGGATGTCTAATTGTCTTATTTTAGGGGTCAAAATACTCATTCTATTGGCAGATAATATTATTTACCTGCTCAAATCAAGGACAAATGCACTAATTTCAAGAAATTCGTACTTATTTTTAGCTGTGTTTTTGCAGTGCGGGCAAGGCAGAGACTGATTATTGTAAAGTGCGATCTGTGTCAAATTAAAATGTATGATCTCATGATAGTGTTGGTTGTGTGTCCCTCTTTGTCGATGGCTGTTGTTGGCCTTGTATGATCATAGGATTGATTTATATTGAATGTGACAGTGGAGTTAATGTACAGGTGTGAAGAAGATGATGTAATGATGCAAGCTGCTGTCTTTTGAATTAGCTGCAGTTTATGGAGGGTTTTGAAATTGTAAAGTGGAAAGGTGAGTGGACTGTGGACCAGTTTGGCAAAAGTGCGAAGGAAGAACTTGCTTGATGCTGCAAATATGAAAGTTAACCAGGTGATGATGTGGAAAGTGAAGGAGATTATGGAGAGGGCAATCCAGGATGGCGCCAAGGCTCTGAAGCTGGAAGGTGGGAGAAATACAGGAATTGTCAATGGAACTACCAGATTTGGTTAAAGTGGACTTTGCACAATAAGCAAATGAGGTTACTAAGGTGGCATGACGTCCACGGCCCCGGGAATATATGGGCTGACTAGAAAAGATTTTCAGTCAAATTGATTATTTTTGCTTTAACCCCTGAATATTATGGATTTTTCAAAATTTATATTAATACATGTCTTGTGTCCTATACATTTGTAAATTAAATTTTTTGTTTGTTTTTAAAGAGTATTATTAAGTTTTCTGCTCAAAGCGGTTAAAGTAAACTAATACCCACTTCCGAGTCCCGACAGTAGATGGTACAAGTTTAAAAACAATAGTCTAACCTACTGGATCTAGCTAGCTACCTGAAAGAGCACCTGCTAGCTAACCATTATTTATAAAACTTTTATTCAATAATAAAACTTTTGAAATGATCCCCCCGCAAATCGCACACTGGCTGTAAGCATAACCCTCATCAAGACAACATGGCTGAGTGAACGCTGGCACGACTTGCTGCCGCTGCTCGCCGGAATTTTTGTATTTGCTGCTCCCTGCCTTTGCTCACCGGTAACTTTTTAACCGGTAACCTTTTAACAGACAGTGAAATTGTTTTTAACGGACAGTGCAATTGTTTTTTACTGGGAATACGGCCACGATTCATCGGCACTACAGGTTGTGTGAGTCCCAACTAGGCTACTATCGGTAGCTCACCTGTCCTGCCCGTTTTCAGCCTCACCTGACGTTTTTAATAATGTGGACCGACAGGACATACATCCTGCTTGTCTGCATCTGGATATTCCTACTGCCCGCTCACCTGCAAGTGGCGGGTTTGCTGCAGTATTCAGCCGCTGACCTGCTCCGGCTCCGCTGTCACTCGCCCGGACCTGCGCCCGAGGCACTCCACCTTCACCCGGACATCACCTTCCAGCCACGCCGGAGATACATCCACCGAGGGTCCCGCCGGATTTTCCACCACAACGGTTCAACAGCAATAAAATCCATCTGGTCCAGCTCCCGACGGGGGATTCGTCGCCCTCCATGCTCCACCAGCCGGGCTGTCGACCACAGCGTGTTAGCCCGCCTAGCTCGGTCGGCTAGCACCACCACCAGCTGCAACAACACTGCACTCAACTTTGCTCTGCTTAACATCCGCTCACTGACAAGCAAGGGACATCTCATTCAGGACCTCATCACTGACCGTAAACTGGACTTTCTCTGTTTAACCGAGACCTGGCAACAGCCCCAAGAATACTCTCAGCTCAACGATTCCACTCCTAATGGGTTTGTTTACATCTCTCAACCCCGTGGTTCCGGGCGCGGAGGAGGTCTCGCGATAATTCATCGCGAGAATTGGAAAGTCTCGCCGGTATCTGCGCCAGTCTCAAGCACGTTTGAATCCACAGTCTGCAAGCTATCTGGTCCAACTCCAACCATCATTGCTGCTGTCTACCGCCCCCCAAAACCGAATAGTGCCTTTTTAACAGAGTTTGCCGATTTTCTCACCCACCTATCCTCTCTATCACCAAACTTAATCCTACTGGGTGATTTCAATATCCACATGGACAATACCAATTTGCCTCTCACCAAAGACTTTACTTCCTGCTTAGAGAGTTTTGGATGTCAGCAATACACCACTACCCCCACACACTCCAAAGGACATATTCTGGATTTAATCTGCTGCTCTGGCGTCATCCCCCACAACATAACATCTGATGAACTCCCCATAACTGACCATTTTCTCCTCTCATTTGAAGTGAATATAACCCTCTCTATCTCTAAAACATCCCGCCTCATATCCTTCCGGAACATAAAGAACATTGATCCCTCCACCCTTATTTCAAGTATCCACTCTTCCTGCCTCCTTGACTTCAATAATCTGCTAACCCCTGATGACCTGGTCCTCCACTACAACACTGGTCTCCATAATATCCTTGACTCACTTGCTCCACTAAAAAATAGATTTGTTTCTTTTTCCGTCTCCGCCCCCTGGTACACCCCAAATCTCCAACGCATGAAAACCAAAGGACGGCAACTCGAAAGACTTTATAGAAAAACTGGTCTCACTATACACAAAGAAATGTACAATAATCACATTATTCACTATAAGGACTCCATTGCCAGCACTAAATCACAGTATTACTCCAGCTTAATCACTGCCAATCAACATAGCTCTAAGTCACTTTTCTCTATACTCAATAATACTATCAAACCCCAGGACTCTTTCCCCCCGCACCTTTACACAACCTCCTTCTGCAATGACATCATGTCATACTTCACAGGAAAAATCAAGAACATTCACCAAAACCTTGGATCAACGGCTCATCTCAGCACCTCAGTAGATCTTCCCTCGCCTACACAGTCGCTCTCCTCCTTCCATCTTCCCACTGTCTCGGAAATCACAGAGCTCATCCGGAAATCAAAACCATCCACCTGTCAACTGGACCCCTTCCCAACACAACTTGTCAAAACCTGCCTCCCCTCTCTGGTTCCCCTCATCTCCGCTATCATCCGCACCTCTCTCACCACTGGAACTGTCCCTACACCTCTCAAAACTGCTGCCATCACCCCGATTGTAAAAAAACCTGGTGCCGACCCGATCAACTTCAACAACCTCCGTCCTATCTCCAATTTACCCTTCATTTCCAAAATTCTTGAAAAAACAGTTGCCTCCCAGCTCCATACTCACCTATCTGCCAACAGCCTGTATGAAGAATTTCAGTCTGGTTTTCGGCCACTCCATAGCACTGAAACAGCACTCATCAAAATCACCAATGACCTCCTCATGGCATCTGATTCTGGACTACTCACCATCCTCATCCTCCTCGACCTGAGTGCAGCCTTTGACACCATCTGTCACACCACTCTCCTCAGTAGGCTTTCTTCCATTGGCATCACTAACACTCCGTTGGACTGGTTTATTTCCTACTTCTCTGACCGCACTCAGTTCATTCAACTGAAGACCCTCAAATCCACCCCCTCCCCCGTCACCTCAGGCGTGCCCCAGGGCTCTGTACTCGGGCCCCTCCTCTTCATCATCTACCTCCTTCCCCTTGGCAATATCTTCCGCAAATTTAACATCCAATTCCATTGCTATGCTGATGACACCCAGCTCTACCTCTCCACGCAACCATCGTCCTCTCTTCCCCCCACCTCCCTCACAAATTGCATCTGTGAAATAAAAGCCTGGTTCACTAACAACTTCCTTCAATTAAACAGTAGTAAAACCGAGGTTCTACTCATTGGCACCAAATCAACTCTTTCCAAAACCGACAGTTTCCCACTTATTATTGACAGTTCCTCCATCTCCCCCTCCCCCCAGGTTAAGAGTCTGGGTGTCATCCTCGATAGCACCCTATCTTTTCAATCCCATATCAATAACATTACCCGGTCTGCCTACTTTCACTTAAGAAACATCAACCGCCTCCGTCCCTCCCTTACCCCACACACTGCTGCCATACTTGTGCACAGCCTTGTCACCTCCCGACTGGATTACTGCAACGCTCTCCTCTTCGGCCTTCCTCAAAAATCACTCCATAAACTACAACTGGTCCAGAACTCAGCTGCTCGCATCATAACAAGAACTCCCTCTATCCACCACATCACCCCGGTCCTCCAACAGCTTCACTGGCTCCCTGTGCAGTTCCGCATTCAATATAAAATTCTCATGGTGACATTCAAGGCCCTTCACCACCTAGCCCCCCCTTATCTGTCAGGCCTCCTGCACATTCCCACCCCCTCCCGTGCTCTTAGATCCTCATCTGCTTTACACCTGTCTGTCCCTTCCGCCCGTCTCACCACCATGGGGAGCAGAGCATTCAGCCGCTCTGCCCCCCGCCTCTGGAACTCTCTACCACCCCTACTTAGAAACACGGACTCACTTCTAAATTTTAAATCACAACTCAAAACTCATCTGTTTAAGACTGCCTATTCTCTTTAATTATCAATTTCCCTGTCCCAGCCTCGGTATTTTTTATTTATTTATTTTTTTTAAATGATTTTTGTTTTGATTTTATTTCTGACTTTTTACCCTTCTGTACGGTGACCTTGAGTGTCTAGAAAGGCGCCTTTTAAATAAAATGTATTATTATTATTATTATTGTGGACATCGGCCCTCATACCGTTCTCATGGAGTCTGATTCTGGTCGTTTGAGCAAACACATGCATATTTACAGCCTGCTAGAGGTCATTTTGCAGGCCTCTGGCAGTGCTCCTCCTGTTCCTCCTTGCACAAATGCGGAGGTAGCAGTCCTGCTGCAGGGTTGTTGCCCTCCTACGGCCTCCTCCACATCTCCTGATGTACTGGCCTGTCTCCTGGTAGCGCCTACATGCTCTGGATACTACGCTGACAGACACAGAGAACCTTCTTGCCACAGCTCGAATTGATGTCCCATCCTGCATGAGCTGTACTACCTGAGCCTCTTGTGTGGGTTGTAGACTCCTTCTCAGGCTTCTCAGGAATGCTGGCAGTGCTTTCACTGCCAGCATTCAAAAATGACCAAAATATTATCCAGAAAGCATAGAAACTAAAAAGTGGTCTGTGGTGTTGTGCAATTATACACTGTTTAAAGTTACTTAATGTTTCATAAATAACTCTCTGTCTGTTAAGTATTGTCTGGTGATGATCAGCTCTTAAGCTGATATCAAGACAACGGTTGAAAGGGATGAATTCGAGCACTAGCGATCTTTTAACAGCAAAACTTGCATGTCAGGATTCTCTGTGTTGGCTGCTAACTCTACTCCGCAGGTGTGCCTAGTTGGCTGAGGAGGCGTGGTCCACACCTGCAGCTCGTTGCAGGCGGCTTCCTCTGGCTTCTTAAGCAGAGCACTGGCAGATGGAAGACGCCGGAGCCTTAACCAGTCGTGGTACGACGTGGCCTCTGTCCCAACTCTCGGAAACCAGCTTGTGAGTTTTTTGTTGCTCATCTTTTTTGAGTAATTTTTGTACCTCTCTGTGCTCCAGATTTTGGTGCTTGGATGCACTCACCTGTCTTGACGCCTCGTCCGAAGAAACAGACCAGCAGACCTGTCGGCTCAGATTTTGCTCTGGCGCTCCCCTCATACTTCCTGGAAATTACCCAGCGAGGGCTGAGATCCCCTTTCCCGGGTTCTGTCGGTTCTGTGCTCACTCTGGTCAATCCATCTGTCAACCGCTGCCGATGAGGTCATCTCGGATTCCTCACCAGCTACATCTGCCGCCCTCAGCCACTAGCCACCTATCTCCATCAGAGTAGTCACATAGAGAACTCCTGACGCTACTTCTTCCCGGTTAGGTCCGCCCTGCCTATGGTAAGCAGCGCAACTCTTAGTTGGTTTTTCTGGCTTTCATTATGAAGAACTCACGTGCTCTCTCTTTTACAGTCTCTCCAGCCTTGACGTTCTGACCCAGCCGTGTACCAGTAGTCCGTCCATAAACCTGCTTATTTTTCCTTTAATAAAAGAACTTAAAACTGCGTTTTGCCTCCCGTTCGTATCTGCATGTGGGCTCGTCATCTGAAAACCATGACAGAAGAAGGCTCCGGCCACCAAAGTCCAGCGGATACGTTCGGGCGGCAGTTAGCCGTACATCAAGAACAGATGCAGACGTTAGGTTTTGCTGTGAATTCCACTCAGGAACAACTTCAGAGGTTAGCCGCGCAGGTTAGCCTACTAGTGGACACAGTTACTTCCGCGAAGACGTCACTTGTCACTCAAGGTCTCGCAACCCCGCCTTCTGACGCACCGAGCATGGAGAATCAGGCTTGGACTCCATCACTTGAGGGCGCGTCACCTTCTCCGGATAAATTCTCCGGTGACGACGGAAGTTGCGGAGGTTTTCTTTTCCAGTGCAACCTGGTGTTCAACCGTTCACCCCAGACTTTCGCCTCTGATGAGGTAAGGATATCTTACGTTTTACGCCTGTTAACGGGTAGGGCTCTTAGGTGGGCTGAGGCTAGATTCCCTGATTGTCAGTCATTTGGGACAACTTTTCAGGATTTCATTACTGAATTTAAGACAATTTTTGCACCGGAGTTAGATTCGGCACAACAGTCTCGACATCTCCTCACCTTGAAACAGCGCGGTCGTCGAGTTTCGGATTTTTCTGTGGAGTTTCGTACATTTGCTGCGGTTGCAGGTTGGCGGCCGAGACCGTTAAAGGCAGCTTTCTTTCAGGCTCTAGACGAGTCATTAAAGGACGAATTAGCTCGGGTAGAGGAACCAGAGGACTTTGAGGAGTTTGTCGCGCTAGCTATTCGCTTGGACTCTCGGTTACGCAGCCGAAATCGGGTTAAGTCCAACCTTGCCTTACAACCATCCACCTCCACAGCTCCTTTTCCTATCAGGAGGGGACCCCGTTCCTTTACACCTCCCCCCGAACCCATGCAGTTGGGGCAGGTGGGTCTCTCCAAGAAGGAACGTCAGCAGCGATTCTCAGAGAACTTATGTCTTTATTGTGGAGGTGATGGTCATTTCCTCAGAGATTGTCCTGTTCGGCCAAAAGATCGAGTCCGCCGCTCTTAACGGGGGGATCGGGGGACAAATTGGGATCTATTCCCCGGGAGACTGTTAAGGTTTCATCTGGTTCTCGTTGTTGTCTACCTCTTACTTTGATATTTGACCAGGAGAGTTTTGATGTTTCGGCTCTAGTAGATTCAGGTTCTGATTTTAATCTTATTGACCAAGCGGTTGTGGACCAGCTTCGTGTACCTGTGGATCATTTACCCGAACCACTCCAGGTCTCGTCATTGGATGGGCAGATTTTGACCCTTATTACTCATCGCACACGACCTTTGGAGGTGATAGTTTCCGGCAACCATCGAGAACAACTTTCTTTTTTTGTCTTTCCGGTTAAGCGTTCACCTGTGGTTTTGGGTATAGCTTGGTTAAGGGTCCATAATCCGCAGTTCAATTGGGCTGAGTCCCGATTAGAGTCATGGTCACCTTCTTGTCATTCCCGTTGCTTGCAGTCTGCTCGACCTGTAGTGGTCTCCTCTTCCCTAACAAATTCCGGAGACGTTATTGATCTGTCTCGCGTTCCTGAGGATTACCACGACTTGCAGCAGGTCTTTAGTAAGACTCAGGCGTGTTCTCTGCCCCCACATCGCCCATACGATTGTGCGATTGACCTGTTACCTGGGGCCTCTTTACCGGCGAGTCGACTTTATAACATCTCCAGGTCAGAACGTCAATCGTTGGAGAAGTACATTGGTGAGTCTTTGGCTACGGGGTTAATTCGTCCTTCTTCTTCCCCATTAGGGGCTGGGTTCTTTTTTGTGGGAAAGAAGGACGGATCCCTTCGACCCTGTATTGATTATCGAGGGCTTAACCAGATAACGGTCAAGAATAAATACCCACTTCCTCTATTATCATCAGCCCTTGAGCCAGTCCAGAATGCTAAAGTTTTCACTAAGCTCGATTTGCGCAACGCTTATCATTTGGTTCGGGTGAGACAGGGGGATGAGTGGAAGACAGCTTTTAAGACTCCGTTAGGTCACTTTGAGTACCTAGTAATGCCTTTTGGCTTGTGTAATGCCCCAGCAGTGTTTCAGGCATTAGTAAACGATGTCCTGCGGGATTTTTTGAATGTTTTTGTGTTCGTCTATTTAGACGATATCCTGATTTACTCTCGTGACCTAGATCAACACAAACAACATGTTAGACTTGTTCTCCAGCGGTTGCTAGAGAATCGCCTGTTTGTAAAGGCCGAAAAATGCGATTTTCACCAGACTTCAGTTTCTTTTCTCGGTCTTATTTTGGAGGGGGGGCAAGTAAGATCAGACCCAGAAAAGATTAGAGCGGTAACAGAGTGGCCTGTTCCTGAGTCACGTAAACAGCTTCAACGGTTCCTAGGGTTCGCTAATTTTTATAGGCGATTTATCAGGAACTATAGTCAAATAGCTTCCCCGTTACATGCTCTTACCTCCACCAAGGTTCCTTTTTTCTGGAGTCCTGAAGCCGATGAGGCATTTAAGACCCTTAAATCCCGTTTTTCCCAGGCTCCTATACTAGTTCACCCTGATCCTTCCAGACAATTCACACTTGAAATAGATGCTTCCAACACCGGTGTAGGAGCGGTCCTCTCCCAACAGTCTGAGACAGATAATAAACTTCACCCTTGTGCATTTTTCTCCCGTCGTTTGTCCCCTGCTGAACAGAATTATGATGTAGGCGATCGGGAATTATTAGCTATTAAGTTAGCCTTGGAGGAGTGGCGGCACTGGCTAGAGGGATCCGAGCAACCCATCATAATTTGGACAGATCACAAAAACCTCTCCTATCTGCAGACAGCCCGCAGACTCAACTCTAGGCAAGCCCGTTGGTCATTATTCTTCTCACGATTCAACCTCACCATAACATACAGACCAGGCTCTCGAAACATTAAACCCGATGCGCTTTCTCGTCAGTTTGCTCAAGTGGAACAAGAGAAACAACCGGATTTAATTCTTCCTCCATCATGCACAGTTGGAGCTTTGCATTGGGACCTAGAGGACAGGATTAATCAGGCCCTGTTATTAGATCCGGATCCTGGTACGGGCCCACCGGGATTAAAGTATGTTCCCCGATCTGTTCGTCCTGAGGTTTTACGGTGGGTTCACGATGCCAAGTTTTCCGCCCATCCGGGCATTTATAGAACCCAGTCTCAGGTGTCTCGGCGATTCTGGTGGCCATCATGGACCAAGGACGTCAGAGACTACGTTTTAGCCTGCCCTGTCTGCGCCCAAAACAAGTCGTCTAACCAGCCGCCTTCTGGGTTATTGAATCCGCTTCCGATTCCCAAACGTCCATGGTCTCACATAGCTGTTGATTTCGTTACTGGACTCCCTGTTTCCCAAGGCATGTCAACTATCTTAACTGTGGTTGACCGTTTTTCCAAGTCCTGTCATCTCATACCCATCCGTAAGCTACCTAACGCTCTCCAGACTGCCCAACTCCTCATTAAACATGTTTTCAAGCTCCATGGAATTCCTGTTGACATTCTCTCTGACCGGGGTCCCCAGTTTGTTTCTCAGGTCTGGCGGCACTTTTGCTCTGCTCTGGGTGCCCGTTACACGCTCACCTCCGGATACCATCCTCAAACCAACGGTCAGACTGAACGAATGAATCAACAATTAGAAACCACCCTCCGTTGCCTCACGTCATCTACTCCTTCCGACTGGAACAAGTTTTTGCCTTGGGTAGAGTATGCTCTGAACTCTCATATCACCTCAGCCACGGGACATTCACCTTTTGAAGTTGCATTAGGATATCAACCACCACTCCTACCTTCAGACGAACTCAGGATTCCCTTCACATCCGTTAACGATTATATTGCTCGCTGCCAGAAGATATGGAAAGAGACAGTTACAGCCCTCACTCGCACCGCAGAGCGGAGCAAGAGGTTTGCCGACCAGCACCGCAGACCAGCTCCCCATTATCGCCCCGGTCAGAGGGTTTGGTTATCATCCAGAGATGTTTTGACTAATCCATCCGCCAAGAAACTTGCTCCCCGGTTTACAGGTCCCTATGAAATAGAGAGAGTTATCAACCCCACCACTGTCCGCTTACGTCTTCCTCCTCACTCTCGTGTTCATCCCACTTTTCACGTATCCCAGATTAAGCCTGTTTTGGACAATGATTCTTACCCTCCTTCCGGACCCCCTCCACCCTCCCAGGACAGTCAGAGTTCTCGCGTCTCCAGGATTGTAGATGTCCGTCGACGTGGAAGGGGTTACCAATACCTCGTGGATTGGGTGGGTCGCAGCTCGGAGGATCGCTCATGGGTATCTGCAGCCACCATCGCCAATGAGGAATTGATCCGAGACTTTTGGTCTACTCAACCCAGCACATCTTCGTCTGGGCCGCCAGGAGGCGGCCGTTGAGGGGGGGGTAGTGTCAGGATTCTCTGTGTTGGCTGCTAACTCTACTCCGCAGGTGTGCCTAGTTGGCTGAGGAGGCGTGGTCCACACCTGCAGCTCGTTGCAGGCGGCTTCCTCTGGCTTCTTAAGCAGAGCACTGGCAGATGGAAGACGCCGGAGCCTTAACCAGTCGTGGTACGACGTGGCCTCTGTCCCAACTCTCGGAAACCAGCTTGTGAGTTTTTTGTTGCTCATCTTTTTTGAGTAATTTTTGTACCTCTCTGTGCTCCAGATTTTGGTGCTTGGATGCACTCACCTGTCTTGACGCCTCGTCCGAAGAAACAGACCAGCAGACCTGTCGGCTCAGATTTTGCTCTGGCGCTCCCCTCATACTTCCTGGAAATTACCCAGCGAGGGCTGAGATCCCCTTTCCCGGGTTCTGTCGGTTCTGTGCTCACTCTGGTCAATCCATCTGTCAACCGCTGCCGATGAGGTCATCTCGGATTCCTCACCAGCTACATCTGCCGCCCTCAGCCACTAGCCACCTATCTCCATCAGAGTAGTCACATAGAGAACTCCTGACGCTACTTCTTCCCGGTTAGGTCCGCCCTGCCTATGGTAAGCAGCGCAACTCTTAGTTGGTTTTTCTGGCTTTCATTATGAAGAACTCACGTGCTCTCTCTTTTACAGTCTCTCCAGCCTTGACGTTCTGACCCAGCCGTGTACCAGTAGTCCGTCCATAAACCTGCTTATTTTTCCTTTAATAAAAGAACTTAAAACTGCGTTTTGCCTCCCGTTCGTATCTGCATGTGGGCTCGTCATCTGAAAACCATGACATTGCACACACATAGAATAAAGAGTGACAACTTCTTTTCAAGTCCAAGAATTTAATAACAGAAATAAAATGAACATCCAGAGAACATCACTATGTAATGCTGTTTACCTGAATTAACACAATATTTCGATTAATAAATCCTCTCTACTAGGCTAGTGAAACTTAACTAAAGTATTAAGCAAAATGAAGATAAAAAGAAGCTAAGCTAAGGAACTATTTACATGCAAAAACAAACAAAAGACAAACAAAAGTGGTTGATCATAATCAGATTAATTCAGTGAATCCCTGTTCACTATAGATCTGATTTCAAAAGCATGGAGTGGAGTTAAAATATCTGCCATGTATTTCAATCCATTCACAATGCAAAGCCCAAGTTGAACAAAACATTATTTGTTAAAATAATATTCTGAGGACTGGTTTGTCCTGTAAAATCATTTAAACCCTTACGACCGAGTTTGTTAATGCGATTCTCCCTCCGGGCGTCTGGGGTCGCTGTGGCAACTCGGTGGCTAAGAGGTTACAACATAAAGTTACCAAAATTGCCTTGGAAAACGGCATTAATATACCATATTGATGCGGGAATAAGGCAGATCAGTGTTGCCAACTCAGCGACTTTGTCGCTATATTTAGCGACTTTTCAGACCCCTCCAGCGACTCTTTTTCAAAAAAGCGACTAGTGACAAATCTAGCGACTTTTGGAGACTCTTACGTGAAAGCACGTATCGTTCCTACTTTTGTCCTCCTGCGGCAGGTGCTGCCGTGGGGCGCCTCCCCTCTCCCATCTCCGTTCTCCCGCTACCACAGGAGTCCCTCTCAGCGCTTCAGTCAGAGACACAGCATGTTTACCCTCAGTGTCCAGACTGCAAATAAAGCGCGCGTGCGCCGGGATTGACAGCGCAGCTTGATCATAAATAACTGAATTTGAAATATTTTATCCTAAATAAATAACGGTGTTTGATTCACACAGCCACATGTTCATGTTTTACCGTGATTTGTAGGCTCCTTGGTGGACCACAAGGGAAAAAAGAAAACGTTAAAAAAAAGTTTAAAAAAAATTGTAACTCCGCCATAGTGTCTCTTTATGGTTCATTTTGCCGGTCTCAAACCCGGGTAAAGGAGGAGGGTTAGTATTGTAATAAATTAAACATTAATAAAATAATAATAATAATAATAATACTAAATAAACATTAATGGACAGAAAAAAGTAGCTCTATATATTCTGAGTGTTTTTACTCACTTTTTGTCTCTCTCTAACGTTATTTCTCCCACACTGTCAATAACATGCACATCACATCATGTGGCAGATTATGCAAATTAGGTGATGACGTCATTCAGCGACTTCTAGCGACTTTTAGCACAGCCAATAGCTACTTTCCTTACTGAGGAGTTGGCAACACTGAGGCAGATAACACCATCGAAGGATGGCAGAGCAGAACAGTTACGCTTTATGCTTTAAAACAAACTACTTTTGAAATGTCCGAGACCGGATGTTAGCAAGGCTAATATCCTGTTAGCTAGCGTGAGCTACCGGTTAGCCCTTTGTTCTAAACACCATGGGTCACAAAGGTTTACAAATCGTTTCCCAATAAACCTTTTAACTTCACCCTCATCTCGCTGCCCAACCTGTTGGTGCCTCATGTGTGAGTTTTGTCCACTTTGGCCGTTCCAGGAAGAAGCGTTGAAGGAGGAGGTGGTTGGCTAGCGTTAGCGGGCTAGCGCTTGGCTCTTGGCAGGCTAGCGTTAGCCTTGCAGCAGCATGTGGCTAACGGCGTGGTCTGGGTTGGAGGCCTGGTCCTCAAGGCAGACTCTGACCCCGGTTGCAGTCACGATTTAAGTAGGTTTGTCCTCGGCGGGGAAGGCTCCGCTGCCAGCGTTTCAGCTCTGCGCTGCCTGGAAACCAGCTCCGTCAGGGGGCCGCTGAGGAACCAAAACAAAGCTGGCATAGATGGATTCCTTCACTTCGGCATCTGTTTTAAGCAGAAGTATCTTTGAATCGGCTGGCAGTTTCTCCCTATGCCGGGGAGGAACTGAGTTTCAGAAGGGTTCATTCTCACTCAGCTCGGGGCCTGCTCCAGGCCCCATGCATGGCTCCTGAGGGAAGAGGGACCCCCCCCCCCCCCCCCCAGAGGAGTGCTGGTCGTCCAAGGGTGGAGGAGTGTGTCCCAGCAGCTTGGAGTCAGGAGAAGAGAGTGAGCAGAGGTGTGCTGTGGCTTTTGTCTGTAGGGAGGTGGTCACAGCTGACCTCCTGCGGGGAAAAAGGGGCCTCAGGAGGGGAGAGAGAGAGGATAGAGGCCGTCCTTCCGGCCATGTCTGCAGCAGGACAGAATTCTTTTGTCACCTCTTCCTTACTGTTCAGGATCCAATATGAGATCAACTATTTATCATGGCATAACAGTGGTCACCACCTGCAGAACCACTCCTTTATTGGGAGTATCTTGCTAATTGCCTATAGTTTACCATACCATACCATACCAACTTTATTTATGAAGCAGTTTATACACCGACAGGACCAAAGTGCTGTACACAATCATGAAATACAATGCAATTATAAAATAGAAAGGATCAAATATAAAATACATATTAGTATACAGACACAATAAAACAAAGTGAAACCTCTCAGATTGTGCCAAAAGCCAAAGAAAAAAGATGGGTCTTAAGAAAGGACTTAAAAACAGCGAGTGAAGAGACCTGTCTCATGCTCAAAGGCAGATCATTCCATAGCTTATGAGCTGCCACAGAAAAAGCAAGATCCACTCTGAGCTTGCACTTTGTCTTTGGCACCCTCAGAAGCAACTGATCAACTGACCTGAGGGAACGGGAGGGGGTGTAAGAATGTAACAGCTCAGGCAGATAGGGAGGGGCAAGGCCATTAAGAGCTTTAAAAACAAATAAAAGGATTTTAAAATCAATCCTAAAATGTACTGGCAACCAATGTAAGGAAGCTAAAATAGGGGAAATGTGGTCAAATTTTCGTGTACCTGTTAAAAGACGTGCAGCAGCATTTTGTACCCTCTGAAGCTGGGAAATACTGTATATAAATCACTGACTCCTATATAAAGTGAGTTACAGTAATCCAGCCGTGTGGTCACAAATGCATGGATCACTGTTTCGAAGTGCTGTCTGGAAAGAACAGGTTTTACTTTGGCTAGCTGCCTTAAGTGGAAAAAGCTGGATTTTATAACGGCTCTGATGTGTGCTTCCATCTTAAGACCAGCATCCATCTTAACCCCTAAATTAGTAATAACCGGCTTAACATACTGGGCCAAAGAGCCAAGACTGGACAGGGAATCAACAGTGGATCTGCCAAAAATCACTACCTCTGTCTTCATTAAGTTTCAAAAAATTTAGGACCACCCAGGCCTTCACATCTTCCAGACATAAAAACAGAGACCGTAGAGAGGTGGAGTCTACATTCTTTAGCGGTAAATATATCTGTGTGTCATCTGCATAGCAATGAAAAGCAATCCCATATTTTCTAAAAATAGAGCCGAGAGGAAGAAGGTACAACAAGAAAAGAAGCGGGCCTAGAACTGAGCCCTGTAGGACACCACACGACAGTGGAGCAGAGGGGGACCTATGGTCATCAAGACAGACACAAAAAGTACGCTTAGCCAAATAAGATTTAAACCAATCCAGAGCAATGTGACGGATGCCCACCCACTGTTCCAAACGGGAAAGTAAAATGTCATGATCAACTGTATCAAAAGCAGCTGATAAATCCAACAGCACCAAAACAACAAAGTCACCAGAATCAGTTGCTAAAAGTATATCATTAAAGACTTTTAAAAGAGCTGACTCTGTGCTATGAAATGGTTTAAAACAAGACTGAAAAACCTCTAATATATTATGTTCATTAAGATAAGCCATTAGCTGATTACAGATTACCTTCTCAAGAATTTTAGAAATAAAAGGCAATTTAGAGATAGGTTGATAATTTGCCAGAACAATAGGATCCAAAATTGGTTTCTTAAGTAGAGGCTGCAGAACTGCATGTTTCAGAGTTTTAGGAACAACACCTGAGGACAAGGTACTATTTACAAGAGCAAGGACAGAAGGACCTATAGTAGAAAAAACGTCTTTAAATAACTTTTTTATTTTATTTTTTTTTGATATCTTTATTTCGAACATGCAGGAGAAAGTATATACAAACAGAAAAAACAAAACAAAAACAAACAAAAAAAAACCCCCAAAAAACCCCAATAAAACGATGTTTAAAAACATTGGCAAGAAAACAATAAACAATGTACCCTTCTTTCCTGAGTTAATATACCTCTATTACATGTGCGAAAAGGAGTAGGAAGAAGTAAAACTTATGTAATCCTACCCCTTTAATTCTTTTATTTCTTCAATTTACAATATTTATAATTATGTTGCTATATATATATATATATATATATATATATATATATATATATATATATACATACATAATTATATATACACATATACCCTCATACATATACAAATAACAAAACAAAAACACCAACAAAACTTTCTGAAAATTGGGGCGGAATAACATCATCTGGAGAACCAGTTGGCCTTAAGTGACTAACCACCTCCTGCAATGATTGCAAGTTCACACATTCAAAGCTGTGGAAAACAGCAGAACAAGGCACCACAACTGAAGGGTCATAAGCAGAGGGAATGATCTGGGGCCTGTTTCAGAAAGGAGGTTAAGTGAAAACTCTGAGTATGTTAACCCTGAAATGAGGGAAACTCTGGGTTTTCTGTTTCAGAAAGGGAGGTAAGTTAAACCTGAGAAAGCAGAATAAGTCAAGCCCGTTTCTGAAAGAGAGGTAACTTATACTCAGAGTCAGTTACCATGGCAATTTACTCTGTGAACCTAACCTGGTCGGGAGCAGGTTTTCTTCAGAAAACCCAGAGTTTATTTTGGTCACCTCCCCTTTTTTAAAGAGGAAGTGGTGTTTAAACACCTCATTGAGGTTACCCATGCCGACCAAATCTTATGGCCCCTTACCCAGAACCTGAACCAGGCCCACAGCAGCGCGTCAATGTGGCACACTGCAGGACGAGAGCCCGGGTGGAGATGACCATAGGCCTGTTGAAAACACGTTTCCAGTGCCCATGTCACCTCAGGGTAACCCCTGAAAGGGCCTGCGACATTATTGTGGCATGTGTTGTTCTCCATAATATTGCCATAATTAGACGGGAGCAACACCCTGCCCTACGATTACAAGACCCTGAGGAAGACCCCATCAACCCTGCAGATTTCCAGGATGGAAAGGTAGTCCGGGATATGATATGCCGCAATGTCTTCTCAGATTAATACACATGATATCCACCACCACCACCACAAAAAAAATTTATAAACACAAAATCACAGCAATTTATGGTGTTCTTTATTTCATACAAATGCAACCAAAAAATAAGATAATTAATAAACAAAATCACAGCAATTTATATGTTGTTCTTCATTTGCTAAAAATAAGAAAAGATTTTAAAATAGTTTCAATACTTCCTAGAATTCACCTGTGACCATACACTCACTTCTAGCTTTAGTTTCAGAATGTTGATTTCCAGATCTGCCTTTTGGATCTGGCGGTCCAAGTATACAAGTTCTTTGCTGTTTTTTTCTATCTTTTTAATAAGAAGAAGTCTATATAACTCCTTAACTGGCAACTGAAAATACATTAGATTAGAGTTACATCATGAATGTAGTCTAAAATTCAGAATGAAACTGTGGCATTTACTGTAAATCACTGAACTGTGTCCATCTATGCACCAGAAGTTGATGGACCTTCCTCCTGCTGTTCTTCCACACTCTGGGGCGTAGAGATAAGAATGACCGTTTATAGATATAAACTTTGATTCTATAGGCTACTCCACATATAAATGTGAATGTGTAGTGATAGGGTTATTAAAGATAACCCCTTTTATCCTAGAATGAAAACCACACAACACAAGTTTTAGACATTTTCTATAGAAAAGGACAGATGAACCCTAACGGAGAACTGCACTCCCTGGAAAGTTTAGGATCTTTTTTTTTTTTTTTCCAGTGTCCTGTCTAGCAATGTGGCAATAGGAATTGATGTCTCAATGCCAGATAGAGCTCGACAGATTTTGCTTTTACAAGTGGAGCGAACAGCTTTCGCCATAGTGCTCCACTTGATTTATGCTTGTAAATAGCTTTATTGTGATTCCTGCAAGGAGAATTTCAAATTATATGGACATGACAATGGGAGAGTAAAGGAAGAACAAGAAGTGAAAGAGAAAGAAAAGAAAAAAGAAAAAAAAAGAGTAGAGGTGAAAGAAAGAGGAGATAAAAGGGAGAGAATGATAAAACCTTCTCCGTCTGCTCCGTCACCTGGAAAGAGAGATGCAAAAAGAACAGCACAACCAACAGACATAAAGCAACAAATACAATTGAATAACACCTAGATGCCATTGCTAAATTATATATATTATTATGTAAGCTGATATGTGTAATGTGATACTTGAAAAAAGAAAGTGAAAGAACATAAATAAATAAATTATAAGATTACTGTATATAAGTGAACACTTAATACCTGGGACCCAGCACCTGTGGGAGTTTGTGAGAGTGCACTAGTTTAGGTGAAAATTCTCCAAAAGGAAATAGCTTGATAGTGGTTGTGGAGAACCAAAGGCCCGCCTTCCCCGAGCACAGAGGCAGGAGTCAGGGGACCCATAACCCCGGACTCCCAAAGGGGTCCCTAAAGCAGGTCGCCCAGGAGGGGCCGACACAGGATATCTGCAACCCCCCCCCCCCCCCCCCCCCAAGGAAGGAGCAGAGACGACCCCGAGGAAATCCCCCAGCCACCGCAATGCCGACGCCCTCAAGAGCCGCGGGGACGAGTGCGTGGGCTCCGCCGGCAGCCAGCCCCGCTGGAGTGGTCCCGGCCATGGGCCCTGGGGGCCAGAGGCCCCAGGGGCGCCCCGCCCCCGCGACGGGGGCCCCGGCCGCCCCCCGGGGGGCCAGGCCCCGCGAAGAGGCCGCCGGGAGTGGGCCGGCGCACGCCCGGGAACCCGCCCCAAACCCGAAGCCAACCAATGCGCCAGAGGGCCAAGGCGCCCGCCAACGAAGTGGAGGAGGGCAGGACGTGGGGGGATGGGCTCCGCACCTAGCGGAGACTTGAGATGTTTTTGGGAGAGGGAGCGGACCACACCCATACCTGGGGAGAAAAAAAAAAAATGGAAAACTCATTCACACCATCCCTCCCTTGTGCCCCACTCACCACACACAGATAAAAAAAAAAAAAAAAAAAGACGCTGTACACACATTCCCACATAACACTCGCATCCAACACTGACCAAAGGGGGGGGGTCACCCCAAATCGACTATACGACTGCTTGTGCCCGACCCCCGGCCCCGGACCAGATGCCCCCCGGACTGGGCCCCCCAAAGAGGGCGGGCCAACACGACCCGCACGAGCCACCCAGCCAGAGCCCCCCTCACCCCCTAAATACCTAATAAACCCCCTCCCTCCCCCACCTTACCCTTGCCATCCCTGCCCCCCGCCCCTCCTGGGGGGAGCGGAGGCATCAGCCCCAGACCTGGCAAGCCGCTGACTACGCACCGCAGCCCCCCGCCAAGACCCCGGACACAGTGGCCCGCACCTCCTCCAGGCCCCAGACTCCTTGCCGCCATTGGAGAACGTGGGTGTGCAGAAGACCCCGATCCTCCCTACGCCCGCTCAGATGTTGTGTTGTTGCATGTTGTTCTCAAGTGCGTTTAAAAACTGGGAGCGCCAAAGGGGATGCACGGCACAGCCCACCCCCCTTCCGGAAGGAAGCTGTTGCCAGCGCACCCCCTCCGGGCGACTGCCCAGAACCCTCAATGTCTAAGTGGGAGAGGAGGTGAAGGGAGCCGTCCGAGGTGAGGCTCACACAACATAAGCCCCCCCCCCAGACGTCTTCCCCCCACCCCCCCCCCTACCATGGCCTAGATGAGTGTGCGATGTGAAAATGTTTGAAGTGAAGGTGTCTAAGATGCATGATAAAATTGGGGAGAGGGGCGTCACCAGAAAGTGGCAACCTCCAGTAACGCCCCCTCCCCCAGGACCTACATGTGTGGAGGCGTGATGGAGCAGGCAGAGGGAGGAGTCCGGGGATGGGGAGCAAATGACTGTTATCCCAGGGAGCCAGCTCCCCTACTGACTCCAATAGGCACCCCCGCTCCCCGAACGCCCCACCCAGAGAAGGGGGCCTCGCCAGCGGCACCACCGTAGCCCGGGGGCCAGGGAGAGGCCGCAGGGCCCGCCAGCCAACCACCCACCAGGACCAACACCTCAACCCCCCCCCCAGCCCACCCACCAAGCCTACTGGCTTCCCCCCCCCCAAAAAAAAACCCGAAATAAATAAATAAATAATAATAATAACAACAATAATATTAATAATAATAATAATAATAAATAAATAAGAGGGGGGGACCCTGACCAGACGGCCCGCACGAGCCACCCCAAACCCCACCCCCCAAGCGAAACCCGCAACGGAAGACGACACGGACCAGGACCGGGACAGGGGGCCGGACACAAGCCCACCAGAACGTCCACCCCCCCCCCCCCCCCACCCGTAGATTTAATCCCTCCCCAACACTAACGTTCAAACAACTCACCATACATTCGACAGTAGACATCCAGGCTGGGTAGGTCCCTACTCCCCCTCCTTCCCCCTCCCCCCACTGGCAGAGTGCCTATCCAATGAAGGAGAAGAGCATCTGCCCAGAGATGTTAATGACCATGCCCCCCTACCAACCCAACAGGCCCCGAGGCCCCCCAGCGCACCCGAGGCCCCGTGCAGGGGCGGACACCCGGGCGCGCGCCTGCCCACACAAAAAGCGGCACACCCCCCGGAACCGGAACCCCCAAGGCCCCGCCAGGGCCCCCGCCCGAGGGCGGCGCGCCCCAGGGACCCCAGACCCCCCCGACCCACCCCGGCCCCACCCAGCGGCAGCACAGCCACCAGGTCAGTAACCCACGTCCGTCAACACGCAGCTCCCAAAGAGCGCCGCAAGCGGCCGCTGTAGGCCACCCGTAGGCCTCCCAAGCTCCTCCCAGATGGGGGCAACAGACCCCGGAGCCGGATCCACCAGGCGCCCTACTCCAAGTGCCCCCAGGGCCCCAGGAACCCCTCCATCCAGCCACTGCGCCCTGCAGGAAGCAACCCACCGCCCCCTATTCCACTAAGTGATGGTGTTGATCAGAGGAGCCCAAAGAGACCAATCAGATGTGGAAGCAGATGCTGTCTCTAGATTAATATGATCCAACAAAAGATCTCTATACTGATTGATTGATACTGAGATTTTGTTTACTTTTCCAATTCATGAGGATAGTTTTCTTTGCGATACATAAAGCAGTGAAAACCATGTAAACTATTTCTTTTTTCAGAGGACTTTCCTCAAAATTACCGAGCAAGCAAACTGATGGGGAAGGTGTAATTTTATAGCTCAAGCACTTTGATAAGTCCTTACATATCTGTGTCCAGAACCTCTGGACTGGTGTGCATAACCATAACGCATGAAAATAATTATCAGGATGATTTCCTATGCAGTGTGGGCAGATATTAGATTGTGCCAACTCCATCTTGAATAATCTTTGTCCTGTGTAGTGTACTCTGTGAAGGATTTTGTATTGTATTAGTTGTAAGTTGGTGTTTCTAGTCAATTTGAAAGTTCTTAGACATGTCTGGGCCCAGAAATTTTGTTCAAAGGTGCCTGATAAATCATTTTCCCACTTCATTATAGGAAGAGATATCGAATCATCTATTTTAGTCAGTGTCCTGTATGATTTAGACAGTAGTTTGGGGGGGGGGTTAAATCTGGGAACTCTAATATATTAGTTGGGATTTGTAAACCACCATTAATATGCTTATATTTATTTTTAATTATAGATTTAAGTTGTTCATATTCCAAGAATTTATTTTTACTAATGCCATATTGCATATTTAGTTTCGCAAAATGGATGAACTCGGTTCCGTCAAGTAGATGTTCCAGATATTTAATACCTTTATTCTTCCAGTATGTAAAGTTTATCATTTTATTATTTTGTAGGATATCAGGGTTATTCCAGATAGGTGTACGACTGCATGGGATAAGGGATGACTTTGTCATTTTAAGGAACTCCCACCATGCTGTCAGAGTAGAACTAATGTTGATATTTTTGAAGCATGTATGCCGTTTTATATTTGAGCTAATAAACGGCAGATCTGAAATCATGATATTATTGCACATTTCCTGTTCTATATCTAACCAAGGCTCATCTAAAAGACTATTTTTTAACCATTTAGAGATGTATTGTAGCCTATTTCCTAAGTAATAGTTATGGAAGTTAGGCAGATCTAATCCTCCCCTGTCTTTAGTCTTCTGTATTGTCTTTAAGCTAATACGTGGGGGTTTATCTTTCCAAAGAAATTTAGAAATGGCAGAGTCTAGAGATTTAAACCAGTCAGATGATGGTTTATTGGGGACCATTGAAAATAAATAATTAATTCTAGGTAGGACCATCATTTTTATTGAAGCTACCCTACCCATAAGTGTGATTGGAAGCGATTTCCATCTTTCAAAAAAAAAAAAGAAAGTTTAGGATCGTCTGCCGCCGGGTCATCTCTGTCCTTCTGCCTTTATTATCACACATCAAAGAGGGGGTCAGGAGGGTTGGGTCAGAAAGTTTCAGGAATTTACAGCATGGGGGTTAAAAACGGTCAGGAGGTTATAAAAGCAAAGAAGGAACCATTTGTTATTCCTGCCTAGGGGTAAATACAACAAAAACTTCCTGAAAGCAAATTCTTAAAACAAACCAAATACCTGTAACTTGATAGAAATAAAATGATTACATTCACATTTTCCTAACATTTCCCCCCTTTTAATCATTTTTATTGAAAGCTTAACTTAACCTACTTCAAGTATTCTTTTCTTGCATTCTGCATTTTCAATGAGACTGTCATTTTGTTAAGCATTTAACAAGGGAAAAGTTAAACTACGGGGTGTACTTCTTCAAGAGGGATTTGTGAAAGCATTTGATATTGAAACATTACATTTCCTATAATTTTAGCAATCATAGACTTTAGACATGGAATTACACAAGCAGTAAAAACACAAAAAATAATAAGAACAATAATAATGAGTGTCATTATTTTCAGTAAAAGGTGCCACCACGGTCCTGAAAAGAACCAGGAGAGGAAGTCCATACTTAGAGGAACAGCATCCTGGGACATTGCTCGTTGCAGATTCTTTAAGGCAGACATAGCTTCAGTAATATGAGTTTCATTTGCATCAGAAATATATGTACAGCAGGAAATTCCAATCATTACACATACACCACCTTGGCTAGCAGTTAACATGTCCAAAACCATTCTGTTTTGCAGTACCATTAAACGCATTTCACTTAATTGTTTGTTTTGTCCTTTATTGATGTCCATCGTCATGTTCACTAGAGTCTTCATTCTGTAGTCCAATGGCTCAATCATCAGCATAGATTTACCAACTCCAAACCACGGGAAAAGTGAAAGTCCTATTTTATTCGCTGTGCTCCAGTGCTTATGTTCAGAGGGAACGTTGGAACCCCATATGGGATCATGGGGTTGGAACACTGAGCTGGAGCTGAGTTCTCTTTTCATCCTATCAGAGGAATGATGGTCCTTCACAGCTTGAGCTGAGATGATAACAGTGTGGTCAGAAACAAACACAGGTGCACATGTACCTGACCAGCTGAGGGGCAGTGATGGGTAAATGCTGTCTCCTCCACACAGGAACCAGCCACCCTCTGTAGGAAAGTTGACTTTTGGTTTCCAAGTAGAACAGCTGGTGTACGTTCTTCACCGTATCGTTCCCTCCAGGTGAGCGAATACACACTGGATGTTTCAATCCTTTAGGCATAACAGCCTTCATCTTGGTGGGATAGCCTGTGACATTAGTTTCCCATAGGTTGTCATCGTAATGGTTTGGGATATTACCCAGCCAAATCTTCATGGCAGTGGAGTGGATGAACCTCTTTCCTCTCTTACTCATTGGATCTGGACTCAAACAAATAATGCATGCAACAGCCACAACGCAAAAGAAGGCCCCATCTCCATGGGAACCCCATTTTTGCTAGGTTAGCAGAGATGTTAATGTTACCCAGGACTCTAAAGAACAGGGATCAGTTGATTTCTTCACCGACGTTGAGACGAGTGGCCCTAAAACACCAAACCCCTTTGAAGTCGGACTTCCTCACTGTTCCAACCTTTAGGTACTTAACACTCTCTGTAACTTACAGTGGCTGAGGTGAATCCAGGATGGTCTCTCAGCTATCTTCACAGCTGTTGGCGTGGTCAGGAGCACTTGGAATGGTCCTTCCCACCTTGGGCTCGCCCAGTTTTTCCTCCTGATAACTTTGACGAACACCCAGTCTCCTGGTCTCACTGCTTGTGGATCCTGTGGAGACAAAGATTCTCCTGGCAGTAAATTTGCATTGGACACTTCTTTAGACTGCAACATTTCTCTCATATAGTCTGCTAGAGTCTTGTCTTCCTCATCAGGTGGCGTCTGTATTGTGAACAGTGGTAATTTATATGGTCTGCCATATATTATTTCAAATGGAGTCAAACCACTTCTCGTTGGAGTTATTCTCATGTACAGTTTTACTAGGTCCAGACACTCTGGCCATGGTCTCTTTGTTTCTTCCATGCACTTTTTAAGTCTGGATTTAACTGTCCCATTTTGTCCTTTTCACAAGTCGTGCACTTTGTGGACGATAAGCAAAGTGATTTTTTAAGGTTATCTGTAACCTGCTTGCCATTTGCTGAATCACCAGATTCACAAAATGAGGACCATTGTCGCTGTAGATTTTCTGTGGGATGCCAAAATTTGGAACAACTTTGCATATAGCTTTAGCTACTGTCAGTGCATCTGTGTGCTTTGCTGGGATTATTTCAACCCATTTTGAAAATGCATCAATCATTACCAGACAGTATTTGTAAGGGCCACTTTGTCAGTTCATTAAAATCCATATGCATCACTTCAAAAGGTTCCTTTAGTTCTGGAAAACTTCACTATTCTGATCTAAAATTAAAATGAGGGTAATTTTTAACACAGATCGTACATGCTTTACAAAAAAAATATTTTTTCGTATGAATTAAATCCTATGAAATAAATCCATATGTTGCTGTATTATAGTTATCCCTCCCTTTTTGAGACATGGCAATTGCCCATGGCTCAAAACAGCTGCTGCTTGGACTAAGCTGTTAGGGAGAACTGCTCTGTCACAAACTATAGAATCTTTCTAGATTCATTGTTGCTCAATTTTTTATCCACATTTTCTGCAGTTGGCGCTGTTTCTCTAATTAACAACACTTCTAGAACAATGATTTGCTCTGTTTTTTGCTCTAGGTAAATATCAGAAAGACCAAATTGTAGTACATCTACTACATGGGGGTCTAAGAATGTGGTTGAATGAAACCAGAGCACTTCAGCTGAACTTTCTACAGCCAAGGTAGTTGCACAAACTGCCTACAGACACGGGGGTAGGGCTGCTGCTACAGGTTTGAGCTTATCACCACGAGGCTGTAACAACACAGAAGTCGTAAAACTAGCTTTAAAGTCGACTGTTTGGATGAATAGCTTTTGATAGTTTGGTAGAGCTAAGACAGTTGCTGAGATAACATGGCCTAAGTAACGGACTTGTTTCTGCACCCACTGCATTTTATCTTTGCTTACTTTGTTTCCTGTTTTAGCCAAATGATGTAGCAGCTGCAAAGAATCTGCCCTACACTGTTCGGCTGTTTTAGACGCAACTAAAAGGTCATCTACATACATTAACACTTGGCTTCCACGCTTTGGATTAAAGCTCTCCAAGCATGTTAAAATAGCCTGGATGAAAATTGTAGGACTGTCTACAAATCCCTACGGCAGGCGTGTGTACGTATATTTTTTCTCTTCCTTGAAAGTAAAATCAGACCAAAACTGAGAATCTAGACATGGTCTAATTATTCCTGCATCCAATGAAATATTTATATCTGCCATTATACCCTCCTGTTCTTCATATTTTAACCCGTACTGTTTTATCCGCGGCCTGTACTTTAATTTAGGAACTATTTTAACTGGTTCTATTGATGTCAATAATCCTACATCAGTTGGTCCTGTAGACCACAAAGCATCTGGAACACCTTTTAAATCATTTTCCTCGGATTCTGATAGCAAAGAATGTTGGATTATTTTGTCTCATGCTAAATCTTGAACACGACGTTCTGCATCGAACAGAACTTTGTAAGGCTGTTTCCATAGTTCTGTACTAGGGCTATAAAGCCAGCCTGTTTTGTGTGGACACAGCTGAAAATCAGACGGTCTTTCTGCAGCTTTTAAACGCGGGCCTGTATCTCTCCACTCTGCTTTATTGGTCTTAAACAATGACAAAAAAGGTTCCCATGGTAAGCCATACAAATTTTGCATCTGTGTAGAAAGCATAACAGTAACTGCTGCGAATGATCTCCCATCTGTGTACATATTTTGTGTAGCCACAATTGTAGTTTCCTGTTTTAGGAACTGTTTTTCAAACTTTTCATCTGGGGTTAAGCACACATTCATAGTGGTTTGTAGATCAGCTAACGGAGTTTCATCCTCTGGATTTGTTAATGTGCTTCTAGCATTATGCATAAGTTTGCTTTTCTCTTTTATTTGGAGCAGGGTTAGGGTTAGGGTTAGGTAAGCATAGTGCATAAAACACAGGAGGATTTTGTTGCAACGACATTACATGTTCCACACGGACAGCTTTCATTCCATCCTGTGTTGGAAAAACTGCAATGCCTAATTTTTCCATTAAATCCCGTCCTAGCAGATTAATGGGGCAAGTTGGTGACATTACTACCGGAGCATACAACCTTTTTTCCTGTTTGAGGGTCTTTTATTTCTATTGCTTTTGACATCCATTCTTGGGATGTTTGACCGTTTGCTGACTTAACACAAATGGGCATTTTAGATGCTTTTAGTCCAAGATTATCTTTTATACAAGTTTTGCAGGCTCCTGAATCACATAAAAGAGTAACTGGCTGTCCATTAATTGTAAGCACTATGTACGGTTTTTCTTTTAATGCATTTAATAGCTCCCATGCTCCATACACATCTACTGTTTTAAAGGCTCTGGATACCCATTTGCTCTAGGCCCCTAGTCACAACTCACATGAAGAACCGCCCCTTGCGGCCTCTTCCTTGTCCCCGCAGATGAGGTGCTTGTATCTGATTGGGACATTCCGTGGACCAAATGGTCGGGTGACCCGCAATTCCAGCACCCCCCATCTGTTTTTACTGATTTGGGCTGAAAGCCCCCTCAGTCGCTAGGACCGCCCCTGACTCCTCGGAAACCTCCTTGACGCCCTCGAGGGGTCCGGTGGCTTGGAAAGCAAATATTTCTTCTGGGTCACACGTAGGATCTGCCCAGAAAATTTGTGTCCCCCCTCCAGACGCACCACTTCCCTTTTTAACGTTTTTTTCGGCGTGACGCGCATATTCCATAACTGTGGTTACATTAGACGTTGCCAGTGTAACTAAGTGTTTTTTTTTTTAACCCACGCGGAGATATGCGGCTGGAAACCTCCCATTAACATATTTTTTAGCTGTTGCTGATATGGTGTGTCATCTCCGTCAGCGTGCGGGAAACCTATATTCTTTTTCAAAACGTATTTTGAACTCGTCTACGTCTTCCCCTATTTTTTGTTTTATGGACCCCAAATGTCCATAATCTGCTCTCCTGCGGAAAACTGCACGCGCGGCATCTGCTACAGCTGTCCACTGCTGTCTCTGCTCGTTCCCCATTTGTGCTTGATGATCAAATATTCCGCCTTGAGGGGTTCTGCCTGTATAATTCACTCTTATTTTACCCCAATGTTTTCCCACTGACGACTGTAAGGCTTGTCTGAACTCATGTCCATTTAAACCATATGAGTTATAAATTCCCTCCTTGGATCCATAATTCTGGATCTTCCTGCGGAGAAATTATACCTTCTTCAGTCTTTCTAGCTTCCTTTAACGACCAGGGACGGAAAACTGGGATTGTTTAAGGCTGCTGAGTTCCTATATTAGGATTTGCGACCTGCACCATAGGATACAATCCTTTGGACGGTCTATAGATAACGAATTATCTGATTTACTCAGTCCATCCAGGTCTGCATACAGATCTGAAATATCCCTGGGGGGTTTAAGGGATTATACGGTGGTGGTCTGCCTTCTTCAGTTGCTACCATAGTTTGCGTTACTGAATTATTGTTCTGGCGGGTTCTTTAAAGCCTAATATTGTGAGACCAAACAGGAGCTGAAGGACGGCTGACCAATGGACCAGCGCTGCAGTCGCTGTCCCATTGGCAACCCCACCCCCTCCTGCTGGTTGAGGCTGTCTCCCTCTGTTTTTCATTATCTTTTGGACGGATACATAAACATAACATTAATTCTATTTATTCTATTTTTCGTAATAACCTCCTCTCTACCTCGCGCCTGTATTAACCAACACCGCGCTATTTCGAGCTCTTATATATATATGTATATACTTACACACAGACATACACAGACATACACACACATACCCTAGCGCTTATTTTAGCCGGCACACAACATTTTCCCATTGATTTACCTTCAGCACACCATCTATTTTATACTTTTCCTTCCACTTCTCCAAGTATTTTTAATATCAAGAAATATATATCTAATAATATTTATTGTAATAATATTTAAAATTTACTTGGATACACAAACTTTTCATCCCCCTCTGGGATTTCCCCTTCTACTTTGTCCAGAACCCATCCTAATTACTTTTGCGTTGTGTTTATCTACCTTCCAGGACCTTAATCCTGTTCTTTTTCTCTTTTTAAGGTACCGTTCAGGACGTTTTTTAGCTACCTTTAATTCTACGACGGACTGAAAACCGGTCGTATTGCTTCGAGGGACTCAAACCTCTCGATTAAATTTTTCGGGGATTTTTTTTTTTAATCACCCGTTACAAGGGATTAAATCCGCTTGCACACCTGTTCGGGGAACTTTTAATCACCCGAAACCCTGAACGACGGACTTTAACCGGTCGTGTAAAACTTACTTGCTGTGGTGTGATTTTCTCCCGGTCGGATCCCGTCAATCCCTCGTTGGCGAAAGGAGTTAACCTACGACGCTGGCCCAGCGAGGAAGTTACCTCCCGGGACTTTAGACAGGTCCTTGACTCAGACCACCGGTGGATTTCAGCGTGTCCGCTCCTCCCGTCAACGAGCCGATATTTTGGGATCCGGGTCACGGCACCAGGCTGATAGGGTTATTAAAGATAACCCCTTTTATCCTAGAATGAAAACCACACAACACAAGTTTTAGACATTTTCTATAGAAAAGGACAGATGAACCCAAACGGAGAACTGCACTCCCTGGAAAGTTTAGGATCGTCTGCCGCCGGGTCATCTCTGTCCTTCTGCCTTTATTATCACACATCAAAGAGGGGGTCAGGAGGGTTGGGTCAGAAGGTTTCAGGAATTTACAGCATGGGGGTTAAAAACGGTCAGGAGGTTATAAAAGCAAAGAAGGAACCATTTGTTATTCCTGCCTATGGGTAAATACAACAAAAACTTCCTGAAAGCAAATTCTTAAAACAAACCAATTACCTGTAACTTGATAGAAAGAAAATGATTACATTCACATTTTCCTAACATGTAGATTGTTTGATGTGTAGACATATAATATTAAAATTACCTCTGTAGGCCTGTCTGTGGCAGCAGAAACGGTTTCTTCATCCCAATCATCCTGTGAAGATGAGCATTTCATAGAGTACGCTTTATAATACTATTTGTCATAATTGATGGTGTATGGAGTAGGCTACTGACAACTGTATGGGGTACTGTTGGGACAGGAGGCTCCAAGAGCCCCCTGTCCCAACAGTCCTGAATGAACATTTAGACCTATGTCAAAAATGCTGCTGCACTGCTAGACACTGAATGCCATTTAGTCATTTAATATGTCAAATGTTTGTAAAGCCAGGTAGCTACTCTACTCCTATGATGTGCTCAAGGCTTACCTGCTTGAAGTATGTTTTTATATTTCATTTTCAGCTGCTGCCATGTTCTTTTGATGCCTGCAGGATTGCACCTATCCATGAAAATTAAATTAGGTGTAATAAAATACTGTTCTTCCAGTTTCACCTCTGATATTATAACAGTTGGGTAAGTTACTCTAAAATAGTTCTTAATTACTAACTACAAATTTTATCTTCAACAAGTCTAATTAGATTAATGTAATAATTACTGTCTCTAGAAAGTATTGGTCTACTTACTAATTTGTTTTACTTACTTATTAATTACTTTCTAAATCCCAAATCAACCTCAACCACTTGAACAATACAAGGAGAGACAAGAAACTGCACTTCTAATGCTTTCAAATAAACAATATTCAATTGCATGAATTAATCTTAAATTGACCAAAGTGTGTAACTAGAGGGAGAAAGTTAAATTAAAAATATACCTTTTTAAAATTTGATATTAAATCCACTATAGTCTTTAATTTAATTACAGTATTTAGATGACTTAGTAACTTAATTCATTACACCCAACACTGTATAAAAGTAATTAAAATGTAAACTTACGCATTGACTCGAGCAGCTATTTTCTCCCAAGCTAACTCTCTCTCCTTCGCCGCTGCAGCCGTGTTGCCTTTTTTAAATACATGTTCAAATTCTGCATATGCTTGCATAAGCACATCCAGTTCTGCTGGTGAGAAATATGCACACCTTTTTTTGTCTGACGCTGATGCCATGGTGACTCGTAATATCTGCGCTCCATTGATAATGGCTTTTTATAGTTGTGGTGCACGCGCTTAACTCAGAGTCAGTCAACTCAGAGTTGATTGAACTAACTCATTTCAGCTGTTCTGAAACCCAAAACTCAGAGTTTCCCATCTCAGGATAAGTCAACTCAGACTTCAAGTTTTAACTCAGAGTTAGTTGAACCTCCTTATTGAAACAGGCCCCTGGGCCCTAATAGAAGCGACTTTCTCATCAAAAAAGTGTAAAAAGTTTTCACATGCAGTAGGTGAGGTCTCCATAAAGCCACTATGTGAATCATTTAGAACAGAGTTAATAATTTTAAATAAGATAGCAGGATTATGACTATTTGATACAATCAAACCCGACAGGTACTTTCTTTGGCTGCCTTTTACAATTCTTTGATAACGGCGCCAACATTGCTTTAATATTTGGAGAGACACCTGTAATTTGTCCTTTCTCCATTTGCGTTCTGCTCTGCGACAGTCTCTCCTGGCAGCCCGAGTGACCTCATTTAACCAGGGTTCACGCTTGGACTTTGGAAGTCTAATTTTTATTGGTGCCACCAAATCCAAGGCTGCTTTACTGGTAGAATAAAACCAGTTGCTGAGTTCCTCAGTGTTATTTCCCACAGCCTCTGGGATGGTACAGTTCTGATTAAAAACAGAAGAAAATTGACCAGCAGTAGTAGGGTTAAAAACACGACAGAGCCGAGCTGCAGCGCGTGTATTAACTTTTGCACAGGACAGCGTTATCTCAAATAAAACAGGCATATGGTCTGAAAAGAATGAGTCACCAATTTCTAAATTAAAAACTGGTATACCATAAGATAAAACCAAATCAAGAGTGTGACCATGCTCATGAGTAGCACCAGGATGCTACCAGGATAGGTGGTCCGCCGGTCGCGCAAAGCTTGTCTCTTTCCCCCGCCCGCCCGCCCGGTCGCTCCGCCGGTCGCTCCGCCGGTCGCTCCGCCGGTCGCTCCGCCGGTCGCGCAAAGCTTGTCTCTTTCCCCCGCCCGCCCGCTCGCTCCGCCGGTCGCGCAAAGCTCGTCTCTTTCCCCTGCCCGCCCGCTCCGCCGGTCGCTCGCTCCGCTGGTCGCGCAAAGCTTGTCTCTTTCCCCCGCCCGCCCGCTCCGCCGGTCGCTCGCTCCGTCGGTCGCGCAAAGCTTGTCTCTTTCCCCCGCCCGCCCGCTCCGCCGGTCGCTCGCTCCGCCGGTCGCGCAAAGCTTGTCTCTTTCCCCCGCCCGCCCGCTCCGCCGGTTGCTCGCTCCGCCGGTCGCGCAAAGCTTGTCTCTTTCCCCCGCCCGCCCGCTCCGCCGGTCGCTCGCTCCGCCGGTCGCGCAAAGCTTGTCTCTTTCCCCCGCCCGCCCGCTCCGCCGGTCGCTCGCTCCGCCGGTCGCGCAAAGCTTGTCTCTTTCCCCCGCCCGCCCGCTCCGCCGGTCGCTCGCTCCGCCGGTCGCGCAAAGCTTGTCTCTTTCCCCAGCCCGCCCGCTCACTCCGCCGGTCGCTCCGCCGGTCGCGCAAAGCTTGTCTCCCCCCGCTCCGCCGGTCGTCCGGTAAGCAAATTCCTAGGGGAAACACTGCATTGGAATGGTTTCTCTCTCTCTGTGTGCATGTTCATACTTTCACTGTTAGTCATTGTTTGTACTGCCGTGTTTTCGACTTTTGTATTCGTTGCGTTCGCCTGTCTGCTAAGCTCAAAGCAACCGCGCCTGGCTTGACGAAGAAACCAGGAGAACAGCTGAGCATATTTACGACAGTGCACTTTTACTTTCGCCCTCTGGGGGGGCGCCTCGCTGGAAAATCAATCCCAGTTGCATAGTATACCTTTAAACTAAAGATTGGTCTTGGGTTTGTGGACTTTGTCTTTGTTGTTTAACATTTGCTTTGTATAAGTCAAATAAAATATTACTTATACTAGAAGGGTATGAATTCTACATGTCCTCTAAGGTAGGCACATATGTCTCTGTAATATACTGTAAACCTCCACTGGCATCCCCAGCTGCTTTTGTTGTGGCGGTTAAGATCCCGGACTTCTGGCTGCACGATTCGCCTTCATGGTTTATCCACATCGTAGCACAGTTTTCTCTTCGTGGAGTTTCCTCAGAAGACACAAAGTACCACTATGTGGTCGCCTCGCTGGATCTGCTGTCCACCCGGCGTGCGATGACCCTGCTTCGGGACCCTCCAACCCAGGGGAAATACACCGCTCTCAAGTAGCTGCTTCTATGCCGCTATTCCCTCTCCGACGCGGAATGTGCCGAGAAACTGCTGTCTCTCTCGGGTTTGAGGAATGGCACAACTCTTGAGCTGCTGGAGAGCATGTTATCCCTGCTGGGTACAGACAACGGGGGGTTGCTCGTGTTGTGGAAATTTTTATTAATGTATGTAACTCTGATCATATCTTGTCTGGATGCACCTGCATAACTTTCCCGTGTGAAAGTAGCTCACATGCTTACAGATTTACTATTGTGTTTCCACATCCAAGGACACAGAGAGGAGTTGAGTTAGATAGGAACTGGATCGTACCAGTGACTGTACTCCTCTGAAGATTACTCCCACTTTCTATGTTAACTCAGAATATATAAAAGTTTAGTGTACCCTTTTCCTCGCTCTGTTTCCTGACTGCGTTGGGGGACAGAGACATTCACACGCTCATGCCTTTGAATTAAATAACTTACAAAGACAAGGTGCACCTGTTCTTTTCATGAGTTCTGTGCTCACTTAATTTATAATTATTAATATCCACTACACTCTTTATCCACCTGTTCCTCTGAAAGCTCCCACGCTGGCTGTCCTTGTCGTGTTTTCTACCAATAAAGTACAAATAGACGAGACTTTCAAATGGTCTTCATTTAATCCACATGAAATCAATAACAGATCTTCTCACTCCTTAACCGTTTGGACACAGCTACTCCTCCACTTCCTGTCTGAGTCCCCACAACTAGTCTTTTAAAATACAAGCATATGGGAATCATCTCAGATTACACCACATCTCCCTTTTTAAAATAAAACAACTGGGACTGCGACACATTATCTCTAACTATAATAAACTCTGAAACTCTCATACCTTCATGAAATGAACATACCCCTCTTTTTCTCTTACTCTCTCTCTCTCTCTCTCTCTCTCTCTCTCTCTCTCTCTTTCTCTCTCTCTCAGAAGTCCAGTCTCTGAGGTTTGACCACCACTCTGCCACACCTAGTCCTGGTAGGGACAGGTGTCTTTTGAGTCAGATTCGGGGCCTCGAGGTGACTTGGTGTGTTTGGGACAGACTCAACTGGCCGGGTTGGTGTTTAGGGTGTCCGACTACGAGGAACAGTCTCTGGCATGGGAACAAGATGATGTCTGTTGTGCCTAATGGTGTCGGAGGGACTGGCCACAACATAGCGGGGTGTGGAGTGGGTTGAAACCACCGTGCTTTGAGTCTTGGTATCAGTAATCTACACAGGCTGTCTAGGTGTCAGCTGACGTAGAGTCTTCACACAGTGTCTTTTGTTGAATACTCCTGTCTCTTTCAACTTCCTCTCTCTTTCGTTCTCTACAACCGTAGCTTTATCAGGGACCGCTGGGCTGAGTAGACAGGGGTGCTGAGGTACTCGTGTACAAAGCCTGCGGCCCATAAGCAGTTAAGCAGAACTGTAGCCGCTAGACAATGGGGTAGCTCTATATGCTAACAAAGCAAGATATGGATTGTGAGCTTTCTTTAGCAGTCTTTTCACTGTGTGAACATGTCATTCTGGTTCACTGTTACTTTGAGCACATTTTGGGCTGCCTGTAACATAGGCTGCTGAAAAGTCTGAGAACTGTTGGCTGGAAAACTGTGGGCCATTGTCACTGAAAAACAGTTCTGAGATGCCATGTCTGGAAAACATAGACTTCAGATGTTGTTGAGATTAATGTTTATACTTCAATAACCGATTTATCTTGTTATGATGTAGTAATGTAAGCTTCTGATATAATCATATTACTCACATGATAGCTTAATCATGTCCCCTGTGAAGAAACAGAAGAGACTGTTTCTTCCCTTCCTGAAACAAGAAGACTCAGCTACAAGATTATGTGCTGACTGAACGTGATTACTCAGCTGTGTATCTTTGTTGACAACTGAGGCTGTAAACTATCTGTTCCCCCACCCCTCAGTACAGCCTCAGTCTAACTAGGGACACGCCCCTTTCTTATTAAAATCGAGGAGAACGTTGAGACCGGCAGAGTGGGTTGGAGATTGTACCTGTGCGGTCTCTTCCTACTCTCCTCGAGAATGAAACCAAACTAATTGTCTTTGTGCCTTTCTTTCCCTGTTTATATGATGTTCTAGGTGCTTAGACCTGACAGATGTACAATTACGTCCTCTGAATGTGTTGTGGTTAGTTTGACAATCTCAACAAATCTTAAGTAGTAATCAACTACAAGCAGGTAATTGCAATAGTTTAATATGAATAAGTCTGCTCCCTTTTGCCACAGCCTGTCTGGGAGCTCACTTGGCAACAGTGACTCCACAGGATTGGTGCGTTCTTTGATGCATGCAATGCAACTTGTCACTAGTTTGTTCGGTTGGCTGATCAGATCGGGCAAACAGAATCAGACGGGAACAGGCAGGCTCAGAGGTCGAGAGGCAATCAGGTCGGGATCAGGTAAACAGAACAAACGCTGGAATAAGTCTCACAAAATGCTTGAAATAAACTGGCACTGTTGCCTGGTCTATGAGCTGTTTATATATTAGCGAGAGCAGGTGGAACAGATCTGAAGTGATGAGGAATGGGCGGAGCTAAACAGGTGTGTGACATGAGAGATTAGACCAGGCAACAGTGCCGAAATCATGACAATTTCCCAATATCAATCAATCAATCTTTATTGTCAACTACAATTTGCATTGTAGTCGAAAGTACAGTTTCAGTACAATCATCTTTGCGTGCCAAAAGAACGCAGCCATTCCTTCAACTGCCAAGGACCCCACCATGACGCGATTTCCTTAGGGCGCTGCCTTTAATAGGTTCTGCCCAGGCACAAAATATCACCTTATGGGTGAAAAAGGGAAATAAAAAAAAGGAAGATCCTTTTACTTGGTGTCGCTTCAGTGGGAAGGTGTTGCGGTGTTGATCCAGCGTCCGTGGTTTCCCGGCAGAGCCTCGGGTAGGCCTCGGCACAGTTCACTGAGAGGAGCAGAAAACACCACGTTCTCTGGGCGCTTCTGATTGATCTGTTTGGCCTAAACAAATGAGCGGAGTCCGGAGAGCCCTGGAAGATAACGGTTTCCAGTGGGATCAAAAATGAATTTACGTTAATTTTAAAGTCAAGACCCCCCTGATTGGAAATCAGGGGAAAAGATGGTTCAGCAGAACCCTGACCAGCGAGGAATCAAATCACGTGCCACGTGGGGGAAACCCAGTGCAAGGGACAGCTGGTGGGTTGCCAGAAAAGAAGACTGAAATGATAGCGTAGCATGCTTTTATAGGCCACCTCCATGGTAACCTCTGGTTACCATGGAGGTGGTTTGTCAGTGGTTTGTCTTTCTCTGCCAGGCCTGAGATAAACTTCCCAGGCTGGTTAACCATTCCAAGGAAGCTGTGGACTTTACCTGTATTAGAAGGTTCTTTCATGTCTCACAGCTTTTGTCTTGTCTGTGTATGGTTGCATATCTTTAGCAGACAGGATGTGACCAAGGAACTTGACTTTGTCTCTGCTCAGCTCACACTTTTCCATTTTTAGTGTGACACCAGTTTCCTGGAGCTTGTGCAGCATTGAATGAAGCCTGGTGTCATGCTCAATTTGATGTTTACCCCACACAAGAACATCATCCATGTGGCAGACTACTAGTGGAATTTGCCAAAACCTTCTATTGGCATCTAATTTGCTGAAGAGTCGAGCTCCTGTGAGAGATCCAAGCGTCTGCCCTACAGAAGGTAGGATATCTTTTTCTCTGCTGACAGCTTTGTTGAGGCAGTGAGGTCTACACAGATCTGCACTGAACCATTTTTTGATGGCACAGGAACCATCCCTGAACACCATTCTGTTGGTTCGTCCACTCTTGAGATTACTCCCAGACTCTCCATTCTCTCCAGCTCATCCTTCACTTTATTAAGTAAAGGAATAGGGACACATCTTGGTCTTGTCAGAAAAAAGGGAACAGCATCTGGCCTAAGTTTGATTGTGTATGGCTGCTGCATGATTTCTAAACCTTGTCAAAGTTTTGGATAGGACTCTGCTATCACTTTCTTATCTATGCTATCCAGTCTGGAGACATGGTTAAGCCTTACACTAGCTGGCCTACTTAGCAAAGCTATTCATAAGTCTTTTATTACATACACATCCTCCTGAATCACCTGCTCCCCCCTACATAGTGACTGTATATTTGCCTATAATAGAGAGTGGTGTACCACCTGGGCCCAATAGTGATTTGTTTGTTTCAATTAAGTGAGAGTCTATCATCAATGTTGTGGTATGTCTGGACTGGAATGGCTGAGACGTCGGCTACTGTATCTATCTTAAACTTCACTTTGCGGCTTCTGTTGTGATATTACACACTGTTTTAAGTTATTTAATGTTTAATAAATAACTCTCTGTCTGTTAGGTATTGCCCGGTGAATATCGGCACAAACAGCTGATATTAGGACAATAGTTGAAAGGAATGATTCGAGCACTGGTGCAACAGTGTTTAATATTATAAAGGATTACACTTGTTATTATTTATTGGGTTCAGGTATAATGGGGAGAAACAGCACCCCCTATTGGTAGTTGGCGGTGATAAGAGTAGTGGACACAGGGATCACGTTGCCAAATGGGGAGTGACGAGCAAGAGGTAGGTTCACTTGGGGGACGCTCTGGTACAATGGATGTATTACCGTTCTATGTAATTGTTAGCCAACTGTAAAGTGTATGTAGTTTAACAAGGATGTTAATGTATTATATATGATGTATTTGAGGAAACTATTAGCTGTGTTAATTTAGCACATGAGGAAATGTGTCGGCTAGCCAGCTAACAGAAAATTATATTCCTCATAAGGTGCTGTTCCTGTGATGACGAGCCTGAAGCCTGATTCTTTTGTATATTCCATTTCATACAGGTACATATTATTTTATTTCTTTGTAAATGTGTTAAATATTGCTGTTAGGCCAGTTGGTGAATGACGAGCACGAGGTGCTGTTCCTGTGGTGACGAGCCTGAAGTCTGATTCTTTTGTATATTCTATTTCATACAGATTTGGTCATACGACATTTTCACTCATCCTGTCTCCTGGCTATCATTATTTACACAATGCAGAGAATGGAAGAAAGACAGCTTGCCTAAATAAAACGGAGAACTAAAGGTTATACTGGTGATCTTTTAACAGCAAAATCTGCACACATATAGAATAAATGAGTGAAAACTTTTCTTCAAGTTCAAGAATTTATTAACAGAAATAAAATGAACATCCAGAGAACATCACTATAGAGTGCTGTTTATCTGAATTAACACTATATTTCAATCAACTAATCCTCTTTACTAGGCTAAGGAAACTTAACTAAAACTACTAAGCAAAATTAAGATAAAGAGAAGCTAAGGAACTATGTACACACAAAAGGAACAAAAGACAAAATATATGGTTGATCGTCATCATCAGAATGACTCAAAGAATCCTGGTTCACTGCAGATCCAAGTTAGAGAACCAAAGTTAATTTTAAACAATGTGGAATGAGGTTAAATTTGGTATGCATTTCAATCTATTCACAATGCAAATCCTGAGTTAAACAAACATTATTTAATAAAATAACATTTTAAACAATGATTTGCTCAGTAAAAATCTGTAACTTTAGGATGCTTGATTTTATTAATATGATCATTCCTCTGGGAAGCTAGGGGTCGCTGTAGCGATTGGTCGCTAAATGGGTTAATCCTAAAGTTATACAAAAACACCATCAAATCGACGATAATATTCCATTTGAATGCAGTAATAACGCTCTTTGCACTATCAAACGATGGGGGAGCGAAACGAAAACAAACCTTATGTTTGAGACAAACCATAGTTGCGTATCCGGGAAGAACGGATGTTATCGGGAAGCTAGTAGCGTTATGCTAGCAGACATTCGACGCTAATCTAAAAAGGCTTCAAGCTGTTTTGGTTGTAATGAGTAGACCAGACAACACAGACATTAATATCCCATCAATGTTTAAAACCCTTGTGGAAATAAAGTTTGTGTTATGGGAATATTATTCTGAAGTCACTATGGCCTCACGCCACTCGGACATGTCAGCACGGGCCTGCTGATTGCAAGGCCAAATGCTGCGTTGCTACTGTGCGGGGTGATGATTATCTAGGATAGACTGTCTTTGATTTGTCTCATGCCAAGGCCACTGCAGAGTATTAGGGAGATCCGAAAGCGAGGAGGGGCAGAAACAGGCAGACACAGACTGCAGCGGGACCGTGGGGTGTGATTACTTTCCATCTATGTGATATCTGCTCTGTTTCTCAATAAAAGTGCTGGAAAGCTGGTTAACTCAGCAGCAGTAGGCAGCTATGCGGCTAGCCGAAACATGGTTGTAGACCAGTTCATTGTTATTGTTTTGGTTCGGGTTTTTCGCGCATGCGCGCCGGACTGGTTGGCAAAAGACGAACACAATGGCGGACGCAAACAGAGAAACTGACGAGTTCTCCACGTATTTTTCTTCTTTAGATAACGTATCACAAGATCGTTTTAAGACTAAGTTGATGGTTGATGGTATCAGATTGCCAGATCCACACAGCAAAAGCCTGAATGGACGGAGCGAGTCTGTGAAATGCTGGCCAAGCGTTCAGTCCCGCGACATATACAGCTGCCTTATAAACACGCAGGCCAGTACACACGAGAGAGCATGGAAGCATGAAACCACGGGACGGCTACAAATATATTATATCTGGACATAGGCTCCAGCAACGCCCGCGACGCCATGAGGGATTAAGCGGGTCAGAACATGGATGGATGGATGGATGGATGTTCAGACATGTTTGTGTAACATACGAACGCGGAGTCGGACACAACGCCTCAGCAAAGAGGAAGACCCGCCCGGTAGGTTAAAAAAACATAGTTCACTACGGATTATTTTGGTGTTTTTGTCTTGTTAAAATGGGTGGGTTGTCGGCGACATTGCAGCGTAAACACAGAAGTACTAGCGCCCGTGAACGGGGGCGTAATGCAGCTGCTGCTGCTGCAGCGCATCGACTCCGCTTCTCCCGGCTCCGTGTAGCGATCGCCACCTCCCCTCCGCCGCTAATCAAGTAGAACAATGACTGTTTTTGCCAACCACCGTGACCCGGATGTAGCGCTGACATCACGCGTGAACTGGTCTGTTAGAAAGCAGCTCTGGGCCTGTGAAGGGGGGTCGCACCATGGGGTCTCTGCACTCCTCCTGGATAGTGGCTCAGCTCCCAAGTCAGCTTTCTCCTGCACAGCTTAGGCAAGGCAAAAGGCAAGGCAAATTTATTTATATAGCACAATTCAGTACAAGACAATACAAAGTGCTTTACATGATTAAGATATAGCATAATAATAAAATGCAGATAGAAAATAGAATAAAAGCAAGTAGGGATAGAATGTAGTAACAAAAAAGAACATTAAAAACAGTAAAACTGTTTAACTAGAACAGTCAAAGGCAATTTTAAACAAATGCGTTTTTAATCTTGATTTAAAGGAACTCAGGCTTTCAGCACTTTTACAGTTTTCTGGAAGTTTGTTCCAGATCAGTGGAGCATAGGAACTAAATGCTGCTTCTCCTTGTTTAGTTCTGGTTCTAGGTATGCAGAGAAGGCTGGAGCCAGAAGACCTTAATGGTCTGGATGGTTTATACACTGATAACAAGTCTGTGATGTATTTAGGTGCTAAGCCATTTAGGGATTTATAGACTAACAGAAGTATTTTAAAGTCTATTCTCTGAGATACAGGGAGCCAGTGTAAGGACTTTAGAACTGGGGTGATGTGCTCTACTTTCTTAGTCTTAGTGAGGACGCGGGCAGCAGCGTTCTGGATCAGCTGTAGCTGTCTGATCCACTTTTTGGGAAGACCTGTGAAAACACCGTTGCAGTAATCAATTCGACTAAAAATAAACGCATGGATTAGTTTTTCCATATCCTTCTGAGACATTAGTCCTTTAATCCTGGAAATGTTCCTCAGGTGATAGAAAGCCGACCTTGTTACTGTCTTTAGATGCTTTTGGAGGTTCAGGTCTGAGTCCATCACTACTCCCAGATTTCGGGCATGATCAATGGTTCCTAGCTGAAGTAGCTGAAGCTGTGTGCTAACCTTCGATCTCTCCTCTATTGGTCCAAATATTATTACTTCTGTTTTGTTTTTATTCAATTGAAGAAAATTTTGGCACATCCACGTATTGATTTCTTCAAGGCATTTACTCAGTGCTTGAATGGGTTCATAGTCACCTGGTGACATGGTGATGTAGAGCTGTGTGTCGTCTGCATAGTTATGGTAGCTGATGTTGTTGTTTTTTATTATCTGAGCTCTGGGATGTAAAGTTACCTACTGACACAAAAAGGTCCCTGTCCTTTAAGTAGGATTTAAACCAGTTGAGAGCTGTACCAGAGAGGCTGACCCAGTTTTCCAGACGGTCTAACAGAATGGAGTGATCGACGGTATCAAATGCTGCACTGAGGTCCAATAGTACCAGCACGGTGGTTCTTCCACAGTCTGTATTTATATGGATGTCATTAAACACCTTGATAAGGGCGGTCTCTGTACTGTGGTGAGCACGAAAGCCAGACTGGAAAACGTCAAAGCGGCTGGTCGTTGTTAAGAAGGTGTTTAATTGTTGAAACACAGCTTTTTCAATAATCTTACTGATAAAGGGGAGGTTTGAGATGGGCCTGTAGTTCTGGAGTAGAAGTTTGTCTAAATTGTTCTTTTTCAGCAGTGGTTTGATAATTGCTGTTTTTAGGGACTGGGGGAAAACACCTGACAGAAGGGACGTGTTTATTATCGGAGTCAAATCAGACGCTATGACAGGTAAAACCTTTTTAAAGAAAGCTGTGGGGAGAACATCAAGGCAGCTTGAGGAGGAACTTAACTGCTGAATGATCTGCTCTAAGCTTTTGTGGTTTATTTGGCTGAATTGGGACATTTGGTCAAAATCAATTCTGGTAGGAGACAACTTTGGTACTGAACTTAGTATGGATGTACAAACTGATCCTCTAATCTTTTGGATTTTTTCAGTAAAGAAGTTAGAAAATTCATTGCAGGCCCTGGTGGAGTGGAGTTCGGAAGCCACTGACACAGGAGGATTTGTTAATCTGTCGACTGTGGAAAATAAGACACGAGCATTATTAATGTTTTTGTTGATGATCTCAGAGAAGAAAGATTCTCTTGCGTTTTTCAGTTGTAAGTTATATCTGTAAAGTCTCTCTTTATAGATGTCATAGTGAACCTGGAGTCTGTTCTTTCTCCACCTGCGTTCAGCTTTCCTACATTCCCTTTTTTCACCTCTAACTGCTGGAGCATTTCTCCAAGGAGATTTTTTCTTCCCGGAAAAAACCTTCACTTTGACTGGAGCAATGCAGTTAATGATGTCTGAGACTTTAGACTGAAAGTTATCTACTAGCTCATCTACTGAGTTGCAGCCCAAGGTTGAGGTAGCAGAGTAAGCTTGAATAAAAGTTTCTGTGGCATTGTCCTTAAAGGTGCGTTTTCTTACGATGTCCCTTTGGCTAAATGAGTCACTGGAAATTATGCTTTCAAACGTAACGGAGAAGTGATCGGATAAGGCAACATCAGTTACATTGACCTGTGAAATGTTTAGACCTTTAGTGATGATCAAGTCTAAAATATGTCCCTGCTTGTGTGTTGGCTGTTTAACATGCTGAGTTAAATTAAAGTTTCTAAGTGTGTCACACAGTTCTTTTGCACTTCTGTTTTCAGGGTTGTCAACGTGAAAGTTGAAGTCTCCCACAATAATTAAACAGTCATAATCAACACATATCACAGACAAGAGGTCACTAAAATCATTAAAAAAGTTTGATGTGGACTTAGGAGGCCTGTAAACATTCAGAAACATAGTTCGTGCCGGGCCCTTTACCTGGAGAGCCAAATGTTCAAAAGAGTCAAATTTTCCCAAAAACACCTTTTTACACTTTAGTGAATCATTAAACAATGTTGCTACTCCTCCACCTTTCCTTTGCTGTCTGCTCTCACAAAGGAAATTGTAGTTTGGAGGTATCGTCTCTAATAGAATAGCTGCTTCGTTAGATTCATGTAACCATGTTTCTGTTAAAAACATTACATCAAGATTATTGTCAATAATAAAGTCATTAATTAAAAGGGATTTTTCTGACAGAGATCTAATGTTTAATAAACCTAGTTTATATGACTTAGTGGTTAATGATGTCTCTGTGGCAGGTTGCATCTGACAGTTTATGACTTTCAAGTATTTGTTCCTGTTTATCCTTTTGTTTTTCTTTTTTCTGCCACGTATCATCACAGATATTCCATAATCCCCGGCAAAAGACCCAAGCTGATTCTGGGTACTGTCATGTCTGATAAACATGCAGCGAGGGCCCGCTGTGCATCACAGCGAAGTAATCTGAAGGTCTTGAGGACAGGCATGTTCCGTGATACGTAGAGGAGGATCTGGGGCTCTGCAGCCTTTGGAAGATGCTGGTTTAGTCACAGAACTGTGGGTATGTGGAGAGGATGTCATCTGTAGGCCAATCTTAAATACTTTGTTCATGTTGGGAGAAAATTCCAGAAAAGGAACCTCTGGGCTTTGTGGAGAAGAAGGGGAGGCGGGTGAAGTCTGGACTGGTGTTCGTGGAGGTTCTTGGTCCTCTCTTTGTCCTGCTGAGATCTGGGATGGATCCTCCTGTAGCTCTGACAACGCCTCTTTCTGTGTCATCTTTCTGGCCATCTTTATCTTGGCTTGTTCGGGCTGTACTGGGCTTATCATTTGTTTTGGCACTGGATGAACTGTGTTGTGGAACAAAGCTGATGGAGCATGGTTCACAGAATAGAAGATGTTGGAAATCAGCCGTTTTGCACCTGACCTATTTAGAGAGAAACCATCTCTGTTGAACAGATGTCTTCTTTCCCAAAAGATGTTAAAGTTGTCTATGAAGGTTACAGTTGTTTGTTTGCATGTTTTTTCCAGCCATTTGTTTAGCATCAGAATTCTGGAAAAAATCTCGTCTCCACAATTAACGGGCGCGTGAGGCCCGCTAAGAAAAACCTTGACATTAAGGCCATGAACAAAGTTCAACAAACGAATGTAATCCTCTTTCAATACTTCTGATTTTCTTATCCGGGTGACGTCGCCCAGAGCTTCAGCTTGTATTATGAGTTTTTCCAAGGTCGGGCGTTCTTTCAAGATCCTCAGAAGGTTGTCTGATATTTCAGACACCAGGCCAAAGTTCGAAGGGTTATAAATCAACACCTCTGTGTTTTTCTTGTTACAGAAATGTTTAATCCCCCTTACAGATCCATTGCATAATATCAGGGTCCTTGGCCCTGTGGCATGTCGTTTCTGTGATGTCTTAGAACGAAAATCGTTGACATACCTCTGATTGTTGTCGTGATCCTCCTGGGTCACATTTTGGAGCGGAGTGAATCTGTTTCGTAATGGAATTCCAGCATTTCCAGCAGGTTTACTCCTATCTTTTGTTTTGAGAACAGCCCGCTGTTGTTTCACTTGTCTTGGGACATTTCTCTGTAGACTCGGCCAGTTTTCTTTGTCTGGGTGCGGGGTTCGTTGATTCTTTGGTCTTGCACCCAGAGTGATCCAGGGATTCTCATTTTCCTCCGGGGACTGTTTGTTCGCTGAGTCGCTGGGCTGGTGGTCACCATTCAGGATCACAGGCAGGGTTGTTTCATTTCCATGCGTGGCGTTTACATCATAATTCACTTCGAGTCGACAGATTTTCAGTTCCATAACAGCTATCTTCTGTAAAAGCTTGTCAAAGTCCATTGTGGTGAAGGTAGGCATCCTTTGAATCGGGTGGTTCTCCTTCATATCCACTTCATGTCGAAAACTTTCCATAAGAGCATTTTTCCTGAAAACTGCCTCCTCTGGGCTGTTGTAAAGAGGCATCTTGTGTGGATTAGCTGAGAACTAAAATAGTCCACACGGGGAAAAAATCTAAATCAAAAATAAATCACTGAAAATAAATAAAATAAAATAACTAAATCCAACTTTCTGTAGTTTTGGTTAAGAGATAAAAAGGAGATAAAAAGGGAGGAAAATGCAAGCAAGCAGGGAGCAGAGAAAAGAGCGTCCGAGTAGGCAGGACAAGCAGCAGAAAAATTAGACATATGTTGAGGAAAATAAATATCTCAGTGCTGAGGAATGCAGGGATGTTAACTGTCTCTCCCTGCTGCAGGATAAGATAAACATTGCATGGGTTTTTATGGCAGGAGTAGGTCATTTCGACTTGACCCCTTGCCGGGAAGAACAGCTCCTTTGTTTAAACAGAAAGACCCAGATTCGACAACACCCCTCCTCCTGAAGACATGGGAGGGGAGACACTCTTTTAAAATGTGTTCAGACTTGTGAAAAAGCAGACAGAATCGCCATCAGACAGGATGTCAGCTTGTACTGAATACAACAAATGGTAATGTAAAAAATTAGTTTCACAGAAAGCAGACTTTACTCTGCAGATGCTTGTGAGTCTTTGAGCCCTATGCGGCCCGCATGGAAGCTTGTCTCCCCAGCGCAGACTCTCTCCTCCAGGGTCGGCAGGCAAAGAGAGATGGTGTAGCCTGGCTTCATAGCAACAGCACCCTGCTCGGGGGGGCAGTTCCTTGGTGCCTTCAAAAGTCTCAGATTTCAACTCAGTCCCGATTTTTCTTCATGGCTCGATTGCACAACACCTCTGATCGTCAACTCTGTGTACCAGGTGTATGGGGCCAGAATAGTAGCTTTAACATTTGCAAATGTGTGTGGAGAGTTGTGTGTCTGTATCTGGATTTGTGTGTGTGCAGTGGGATTTGAAAATGTGTAAATAAATCTGTAAATGTGTGAGGAGATTTGTGTGTCTGTACAACAATCTGCAAATGTGTAAAACTACTTGTGTGTAATCCGTTTTGCAAATGCGTAAAAAATTCACAAATCTGTATTCAGATCTGCAAATGTGTACTGAGATTTGCAAATGTGTAAAAAATCCACAAATCTGTATTCAGATCTGCAAATGTGTACTGAGATTTGCAAATGTGTAAAAAATCCACAAATCTGTATTCAGATCTGCAAATGTGTACTGAGATTTGCAAATGTGTAGATCAATCTGTAAGCACACACAGAGACACTTGTGTCTGAAATATTTTCGCTTCAAGACCCAGAAATAAAGACAAATCATTGGTTACAAGTCAAGCGGTTTTTCGGTTGGCTCTCTTTACACACGTGATTTTTGCTACCCTTCTGCCGCGTGAGATGCACAAATGCGTAGAAGGATTTGTATGTGTATTTTTTCGATTTGTGTCCCCTTGTGCAGACTCGCAGGCTCACGTGTTGCCCTGAGCGCAGGCTCACAGGCACACAGGCTGCCTCTTCCGGCTGTGGGAGGTCATGTGACTTTCGAGGATTGTACCAAAGCGTTTTGCTTCCAGACGGCTGACAAGGCAACTTGTTATAACTATATAACTTTCTCCCTTTAACGGCAAAAGTTTCTTGTTTTAATGAGAGACTTATCTTGCTAAAACCAGATAATTGTCTCCTCGTAACAACGCAACATAACCCGGCATCAGCTCGTGGGATATTTGAGTGTCATGGAGAAGAGGAGAGACGGAGGGAGATTATTTCTTTTTAAGAAGTCATCATTTGTCGGAGGAATGTATTTCTGCTCTGAGGAGTGACGAGGTAAGTCATGCATATACAGCAAGTCCTCTACTTGAAATTTGATCTATTCAGCAGTTATTATTTATAGTTAACAACTATGCTCTGGATACACTTGTATCACTGTAGTACAGTCTCTGGCTCTGTTTACACCGTGACAACAGGTTTGCGTTGCCATTACAGTTACGATGAGAAAATATGTAATTCAGTTACAGTTACTTCCGAAAATATTAAGAATTACAAATTTAGTTAAATTTTTTTAAAAATATAAAGAAAAACCTTTGCGAAATATGTAATGATATTTTTATTGCTTCGCGCCCTGTATCGCCGTTTCCCGCTACGGCTCCTTGTCTCTATCACTCTGAAGATCCATCCTGTGCTGGTGGAGCCTTCTCAAAGAACAGCAAGCGAGCGGACGTTTTATTTGGCTTCATTTTAAGGAAGAGAAAGATGTAACAAGGCGCTTTGCAATCATGCAGTCTCTTGTTATTCACACACAACAATAAACCGTGAGAGCCGACGTGTGTTGTGAAACTGCAAAACTTTGTCTTAAGCGGAAAATCAAACGCGCGTCTACACAGCTCAGCGTTCACAGTGTTGCGTTCGTGAGCGTCGGAAAGCTATGGTGCATTCAGGAGCATGGAACATTTCAGTTTTACAACGAAAAAGGCAGAAAACGGAACAGAACTTAACTCATACAATAATGTATTTATCCAGAAACAGTGTGGGCTTTCTTACAATACTGAATGCTCTATAATTGTATTTCTGTTATTTTTGATTATGCACATCTGCTAGCTTTTTATTCTAAAAAATCTTTAATATTACAGCAGCAAATTATCAAAGTTTTTCAAAGCCTGTTTAAAAGCTCCAAATGGGGCTTCAGATCATACAGCAACAATTGTGCTGTCATTGTTTTACAGGGCAGAATTTGCATTTGCTGACTCTTGTCCTTTAACTACTAATGGATATACAGGAATAGAGTCATACAAGTGTCAATTCCTCTGAGATAGCAGGGGATGCAATTTTTGGCAAGGAGTTGCCGAAAAATCCATCCTCCTTGTTTTAAACTTAAAAATCGTCACACACACACACTTGTGGACATCCTGTGATTGCCTGTCTGCAGTTCCCTTTCAGCTTAGTGCTTTTTTTAAGGTTCACATTCAGTTCTCAAAAATTAAATGTTGAACATGGGTCAATACTCATTAAAACCTTAAAGTAATCAAAAAGTAATCAAAAGTAATAAGTTACATTACTTTTTGAAAGTAATCGAAAAAGTTACACTACAATTACATTTTAAACAAAGTAACTTGTAACTGTAACGGATTACATTTTTAAAGTAATTTACCCAACACTGGCTGTGGATTTATTTACAACAGTTTGCAGCCGAATCAGTCCTCTGCCAGCCGCTTTCTTCTTCTGGGCAATTTGACGCGGAGCTTCAGAAATCACAGCACTACTAGTGGTGCGGCATGGGAATTACACTGTTTAAGTACTTTAAACAGGGCCAGTGACTGCAAATGTATCTATGCCTTTATGTATTTGAATTAAATATAATTAAAATAAATTTTAATTCGACACTCGTAAGGCTAATTAAAAGTATGTGTATTCTACACAATGAAAGTGAGGCTAGATAAAGCTACATTTATCCATATTTTATTGTGTCAAAACAAAGTGATGTATACAGAGCTTTCTAATGTGACTATTCACAAGCCAGTGAAGGACAGCTATTTATATCAGATCCATTAATAAACCCAGTCAACTACTGCTTTATGCTTTAATAAGGAGAAAAGCAAAAACTGATAATCGATTATCATTGCTGCAAATTCAAAAGTTAATATCAGAATTTATCAATGAAAGCTCCTAGCAGCAAGGCACGACTGTTCTCAGTTTAATAGTTGTTGCATTTGTTTTTTCTGATGTCTTTAAACTTACTCAGAAAAGAAAACAAATCTTAATCAACAACATTGTTGCATTGCAGTCTAGGTTTGAGCAATTTAACATTGATCCAGTCAAACTTTTAATCACAATTTTAAACAGCAGCTATTCTCCTTCTGATGGGAATTCTGTAAAAGTACTTTTTAAAATTCCCATAAACAAAAACATTAAGGTAGGTGGACCAGGTTTAAGATAGCTACATTAAAAATACAGCCAGAAAATCATGAATGTTCTCTTTTACATCTTAGAATGCCTGTGCATTTGATCTGACACTCAAAATTTAAATACTTAAAACCTTTGAATTTGGAATATTTAGCTTCTCACATTTAGCAGAAGTAACGTGTTCAATTTTTAGAAAGAATAAATTAATTGTTATTTTTACCTTTGTTTAAAATAAAAAACTTGAAAGAACGATAACAAAATCTCTGCTGTGTTTACAGGTTGGCATCTCTAAAGCTGAATACATGGATGGTAGCTGTCCAAAAGTTATTGCTGGATATTTTGTTTCAGAGGTTGAGAAAAGAGGGGGTACCACAGCCAGAATACATATCGACATGGAGACAGAGAATGGTACAATGAAAGACATTCAAAGATTTTTGCGTCTTGATGACAGCTATCCTGAAAACTGCTTCATTGTGGGATCCAGCACATCGACAGCCAGTACTGGATGAACCTTTTTCAAAAACTGAAGAATACAGATTACTTTACTGGTGACTTCTTGGACAACCTGCCAATTCTGCTCACCTGTTTAAACATCACTGAGGTATGTTTGAATGTAAAAGATAAATACTATATGATACATCCTTTTAAATATGGAGTATGTACTTTAAGAACTTGTTTATTTTCTTGTCTTTCAGGAAGAACTCTTAAAGTGGTTCACTTATGGAACATCATTCGTAAGATTGGAGATGCAATTGCTCCAAGTGGCCTACATGATGTATACCCTTCCACGGCTTTTTGGTGAACAAGATAATCTCAAACAGGTTTCTGAGCAAGCGGCGGAAACTTGCACAGTCCAACGTCTTCAGAGGACCATTCACACGTGATGAGACAGTTCGAACTATCATACCTTCTGATGACAGAAAACTTTCTTCATGCACCGTCCACACATGATAAAACAATTATGTTGTATTATAATAACAGTTATGCTTATTTTTAAGAGCTTATATACGCACAAACCTGTGACACGTGTGATATTTTCTTGTAAAAAAGAGTTTGTGGAGCAAATGACCTTGTGAGCCTGTCCAGAATGACCCTGTCACCTTCCTACACAGTCAGAAATAGGCAGCTGCAGACCCCACAACCCATAAAGGACAAGCAGTCAAAGAAATACAGATGGAGGAAAAAAAACAGACCAATGTTTTCTTCGATTCCCATGTACTTAAAGGTTTCATCATGATGTACATAACTTTTTGAATTTTGGTGCTAGGTTTTATATTTTCTGTGATTCTTGTTGTGTATGACAGCAAATATATGCTGCTACATATATTAGGACTATAACAAGAAATCTAACTTCACATGTGCCTTCTGATCTATCATGCAGGACACAAAATGTTTAAATGACATATGATCTGTAAACCCCACTACTGCTCCTCATATTCAAGACTTTTTATATTTATAACAGCAAGACTCTTATAGTTCTCTGTTACTGAACACTGAGACCCAAGTTATGTACTGTTTGACAATGATGATATGGTCGAATGATATATGAAAACCTTTAATGAATCTTTGGTAAAAACCCATTACAAAATGAAGTGTTATGGTTTGTGATCAAACCAACTCATTCTTTCCTTAGAAAAATAACATTATATTGCAATGTTACATCAACTCACAGAAGAACATACATTAAAAGTACCTTTAACAGGTGCTCTGAAAGATCCTTTTGAAAGGAAGTTCTCTACCTCCAGAAGATGACCTAACCAGAACATGATCTATGAGTATTAAAAAGATGAATACATGGATCTCAAAATTGAACATGAGAAAATCCTTTTACATAGGACAAAAGTCTTTCTTAGAAATCTGGGCACTATTGTGCTCAAAGCATTTATCAATTTTACAATCAACTTTGAAGAATATAAAAGAAAAATAATGCCCTATGGAAAGAAAAAGAAAATAAGTACAGTTTAAAGACATGCTTCAAAATTTTTACCTTAAAGAAGCTTCATAGCAACATCAATAATTTGACTTCAAAAACTTGTATTTCACAATGTTATTGGAGTAATCTTTTTAATCAGTATTTTTGCTCTATATTTTTGTCAGCAAAAACAAAAGCTAACTGATTCTATTGCGGCTCACTTCCATATGTTCCTGAAAACATGAAATATATTACATAGTGGTATTACCTGAAACCGAAAACATTTTAGATCAAATTGGACTTTTTCCATGAAGATTTGCATGAGAAGAGTTTTTCAAGCAAAGTCTGTCGAAGGACATCTCTTTCACCTTTTCTTTGGTACTCGGAGCAAAATCTCCGGGTGGCAATTCTGTCAGCATAGGTTCATCCATGCTTGGTATAGCTGATATGTCTACAAGCACAATGAAATTATGGTTAATATAAAAAAGAAATAAACTAAAAAGACTCTTTTAAGCACATGATTCTTAATCTTTACAGCAGAATCTATGATTATATGCATGACATGTTTTAAAAAAAATTAAGCTGCTTATCCTTATCTCTATATCTTTTTGTCAGCCTATCTCATTAACATCCATGAAGAACATTTGCAGTCACTGGCCCTGTCTAGAGTACTTAAACAGTGTAATTCCCATGCCGCACCACTAGTAGTGCTGTGATTTCTGAAGCTCCGCGTCAAATTGCCCAGAAGAAGAAAGCGGCTGGCGGAGGACTGATTCGGCTGCAAACTGTTGTAAATAAACCCACAGCTATAGCTTAAAGTCCCCCTAAGCAACAGTTAAACCTTGTAGTGTGTAAATGGAGAGTACAAAGGCAACGCAAACCTGTTTTCACGGTGTAAACAGAGCCAGAGACTGTACTACAGTGATACAAGTGTATCCAGAGCATAGTTGTTAACTATAAATAATAACTGCTGAATAGATCAAATTTCAAGTAGAGGACTTGCTGTATATGCATGACTTACCTCGTCACTCCTCAGAGCAGAAATACATTCCTCCGACAAATGATGTCTTCTTAAAAAGAAATAATCTCCCTCCGTCTCTCCTCTTCTCCATGACACTCAAATATCCCGCGAGCTAATGCCGGGTTATGTTGCGTTGTTATGAGGAGACAATTATCTGGTTTTAGCAAGATAAGTCTCTCATTAAAACAAGAAACTTTTGCCGTTAAAGGGAGAAAGTTATATAGTTATAACAAGTTGCCTTGTCAGCCGTCTGGAAGCAAAACGCTTTGGTACAATCCTTGAAAGTCAAGTGACCTCCCACAGCCGGAAGAGGCAGCCTGTGTGCCTGTGAGCCTGCGCTCAGGGCAACATGTGAGCCTGCGAGTCTGCGCAAGGGGACACAAATCGAAAAAATACACATACAAATCCTTCTACGCATTTGTGCATCTCACGCGGTAGAAGGGTAGCAAAAATCACGTGTGTAAAGAGGGCCAACCGAAAAACCGCTTGACTTGTAACCAATGATTTGTCTGTATTTCTGGGTCTTGAAGCGAAAATACTTCAGACACAATTGTCTCTGTGTGCTTACAGATTGATCTACACATTTGCAAATCTTAGTACACATTTGCAAATATTAGTACACATTTGCAGATCTGAATACAGATTTGTGGATTTTTTACACATTTGCAAATCTCAGTACACATTTGCAGATCTGAATACAGATTTGTGGATTTTTTACACATTTGCAAAACGGATTACACACAAGTAGTTTTACACATTTGCAGATTGTTGTACAGACACACAAATCTCCTCACACATTTACAGATTTATTTACACATTTTCAAATCCCACTGCACACACACAAATCCAGATACAGACACACAACTCTCCACACACATTTGCAAATGTTAAAGCTACTATTCTGGCCCCATACAGGTGTCTCTATCTGCATCTACTTAGCCTACAAAGGTGTATCACTACAAACTGTACTAGTTTCCACTACATATACTGTTTGGGCTGACTTACACACTTTACTGTAATGTCCCTTTTTCCCACATGGGTGGCATATTACATATTTGGCTGGGCACTGCCATTTTTCATGTGCAGGGGCTTTTCCACACCTGTAGCATTGCTGGCGATCAGTTGGCGTTTTTGACTTTGTTGTCAGGTTCTTATGTTGAAAAGATATCTTTGTTGTGGGCTGCTTTTATTGCTTGTGCTTTGCCATCACTGCGTCAATTTCGCCTTTAGTTTCTCCCGTGAGATCTGTTTGCTGTCTCTTGATCATGTCCGACAGCTGTGCCATGTTTAGCGCCTTTTCTAAGGTCAAATCTCTGTCCAGCTGCATCCGCTAGACTTGCGTCCATGAGTCCCACTACAAGGCAGTGTCTTATCAACTCATTGTGAAGTGCAACGTAGCTACAGTTGTCAGCCAAGGTATATAAAGCAGTAATGAAGAAGTCTACTGTCTCATTTGTCTGTTGTACCCTGTAGGAGCCTAAATTCAGTTTAAGATAAAAAGGATTATTACAATATATGGACAAGAAAGTAAAAGGTTCTCATGTGTAAGGATATGTAATATTTGCATTTGTACTGAAGTTCTTTAGCAAATGTGCATATTTATTTGCTCATTAGTGAGTTTGTGGATTTTTAGTGGTGTGGCCCTGATTATTTTTAGGATGTTCAGGTAATTGAAGTGGAGCCACAAAGTTTTTTGACCTCATTCACATTTCTCCTAATCTTCTCTTATTATTTTATTTTTGATGGATATTTCATACCTGTATCGTTTATACTTTTGAAGTAAACGGCTGAACCTAATGGGGAGGATCCTGTTTGGTTTTTTGCCATCAAGTGGATTACAGAGGGGAAAAGAAGAGTGTCACCCTTATGGCTTCATTACTTAGGAAACTACATACCCATTGGTTGAATCTTTCCCTTTCATATATTACATTTTTCCTGGGCACAAAGTATGTTTCAAATCATCTTTTACCGTTGTCTGTGTGCGTCGGATAAAGCTTGGCCCCGGAGTATATCATCTGCTTCATCCACCATGCAGTAGATCAGTGTGTTTACCTGGTTAGCTTGAGAACTAAGATGCAGGTTGCTGGTGAGTCTGAATCTTTCAAACCTCCAGATCCATCTCTCCCAGTCCTGGTGTAACCCCGGTTTTAGGGGTAATCCAGATATCTTTAATAATTAAGGTTATGTCTCTCTTTCAATTTTCCATCCTGTCCACTATTTCTGGACTAAGTGTGAAACATTTTGTGGGATTTTAGTTTTCAAAAGTAGGGTGGTGCCCATTGTTTGGTCTTTCTTCTGTCATGGTTTTTAAGTGTTTGGCCCACATGCAGATACAGACGGAGGCAGATGTTTATTAAAGGCTCAGACAACGGAGAAACACACGGCGTGTAGAACAGGCGAGGTCTGAACGTCAGTGCTGGATCAACTGTGGGGAAGAATGGAGGTTGAGTTACTGAGGATCGAACCAGGGAAAAATACCAGAAGCTGCGCCGCTTACCATTTAGTCGGGAAGACCTATCCGGGAAGAGTAAGTGACGAGGGGACTCTGTGACCGTAACTCGCTGATGGTAACAGGTGGCTGAGTGACTGGAGGGCTGACAGATGTAATGCTGGCGAGGGATTCGGAGCGAACCACAGTTGACGGCAGACAGGAGGAGCAGATGGAAGAACCAGAGGTTTGTGAGTGAACCAGCTGAATCCAGGAAGGGGAATCTCTTGGTACCACCAAGAGAGTATGAGGGGAGATGCCAGAGCAAAATCTGAGCGGCGGGGATTCTGAGGAGCTGGTTCCTTGAGCACGACGCCAAGACAGGTGAGTAAATCCAAACACGACAAACTGGAGAACAACAGAAGACAAGGTTAGTCCACAAACGAGGTGTCCAAGAACTCGCAGATACGGGGCACAGAGGGCAGGTCAGAGGCCTAGGCATACCACGACTGGGTTAACACTCTGGGGTCTTCCATCTGTCTGAGCACTCCTTAAGAAACCCATGCTGATGACTCCAGACGAGCCGCAGGTGTGGGCCGCGCCCCCAAGTCAACTAGAACCACCTGTGAAGCAGAGTTAGAGCACGGAACACACAGAGAACCCTGACAACAGCATGTGGTGAACAAGGAAGTTCAGGATTGGTTCCTGCATGTGGGCTTTAAATCTGTGTAAATCAGTTATTTGTCATCTTTTGATTATGCTATGCTCACTGATATGCCTTGCAGTTTCTAGATGCCTTAAATCTACATTGAATGGGTTTTCTTGGGCATAGAAATGGGAAGGAATTAACTGCTGAGTGTTTGTCTTATTGTTAACATTAGCATGCTATACTAAGGCTAATACTATCTTTGGTTGTTGACCTGGTACCATTGAGATGATATTGTTAAGTATTATTTGATGAAAGATGTTTGTATATTGTCTGATGGTGCACCATTTAATGTTTTAGAATCGGATATTAATGCAGAAGAGTACTCTTGTCATGATGCAGCCTGAAGGCTGCACTCTAAGCTTTTCCTGCCTCTTCCTTTCTCTCCGCAGCCCTGATTAGGATCACCTGTCAGGCTGCAATCAACCCATGACTGGTTCCACCTGTTCACACTTCTACATAAGCTCACCTCAGTCTGTTCCTTGTTGCTGGCTCGTAAACGTCAGTCTATCCAACATCATGCCTGTCTGCTCCTGTCCTCCCGTCTTGGTTCCCGTTTGTCCTGTTTCTGTTGGCTGCGCTGCTGGACTCTGTACCTTTGTTCCCATCTTAATGGACTCTGTATTTACTCCCGGTTCTGTAGCAGCGCAGCTTCCCCGTCTCATGGTCAGTCTCTCCGCTCTGCTCCTGCCAGCCAGCTCCTGCATCCTTCATCTCCGCCTGGTAACAGACTCTGGTTCTTCATGTCATCATCATCCACTACTTGCAATAAACTCTCTTAAAACGAGCTCTGTGTGTGCGTGCTGTGTCCGGGTTCATTCAAGACAAAATCATGACAACTCTATTTGAATCATGTACATGTATATTTTTTTCTATTCCAATTACTTATAAAATTAAGTGTTTATGATATTATTAATGACTTAATATTAACTATTAAGAGGAAATGAACTTATTGTTGGACGTTTCTATACAGGCCAGGTCCCCATTTGATGGCGAGCTACCCACTAGGCCTTTGGGCCAAGGAACTTGGATGTTAGACTGCTAAATCTCCATCTATGTGATAGGAGGCATTTTTGCCTGCCCCCACAACATCCAAAGGACTCAAGTCAACGTTTAAATTAGCCAAAAGACTGGTTTAGTTCTTTGGACTCTTGCACTGGTTGCAGGGTTTCCGCGGGGCATTAAAAGTCATTCAATGCAATTTTTTAAAATTAATGCCTTAATTGGCATTAAAAGTCATTAAATGTGATTATATGTGGCATTAAAAATGCCTTATTTTTTTTCTAAAAAAAACGGTCATAAAAACAGTTTTGTCAGATATATTATCAGATATAACTGATTCCGCGTGTTTGCGCGGAACTGCTTCCGGTTGAACGTAAAGCCGTATGTTTTTACAATGTTCGGAAAAGGAGCTCGACGCGGAGAAAGAGCTAGAGAATGGGGAAAATGCAAAGTTCAACCAAAGTGGATGGAAAACAAGGAATTTGGGACATGGCTGCAGCCTGTCGACGGTAAAGATGACGAAGGATTTTGCCGTGTTTGTAAAAAAAATTAAGCTTTGCACAATGGGTGTCAATGCTTCACGATCTCACATGAAGTCGGACAGTGTAGTCCAGGGTGTACGCGGGTATACGGCGTATACCCACTTATTTCTCAGTTAGCATTACGTATACCCACTTCTGGAGCGATATTTGTGTCTTTTGTTTTAGCGCGCAGTGAGACAGGTACTTGTCGTTTAAACATCACGCGCGCGCTCAAAACCTGTTTGCCGCGCGCTCAAAACTGATGAAATCTTCTCAACCCACTATGCTCGCGGTCGGTTCCGTGTCTACCCGTGACCTGCTACTTCCACCATAGACATTGGCTGTTTCTCAATTCACAAGAACGGGAGTCCATACTCGCGTTCTCGTCAAGTCCGGTCTTGGCAAGCATAGACATCATATACTCTGAATCCCGTGAATTCTCAACCGATTTCCAGATAAATTAGCTGACTGAAAACGTCATCCTTTTAGGGACGTTTATTTTAGCAAATAAAAGGACACTACGAACCACATCCCCGGGAATTACCTTCCATAAGTAAGATTTTATGAGGATATATATATATATATATATATATATATATATATATATATATATATATATATATATATATATATATATATATATATATAAACAAACAAATTGGTCCTAAAGTACTGGACAGACATGATTTATGGGGAAAAAATAACAGAGTATTTTTCTTTTTGCTATGATTTTGTAATCTCTTTGATTCTAAGATGCATTATTTAGTTTTTTGTTGATTTTTTTTCTTTTCTTCCACATTGCGGTTTGTATTATATCATTTTGAAATGCTGCTATTGGCACATCTGCTCTCACTTGTCTGTATATAGTTTTGCTCCTATGTAGATCAGTGCTGCTGCCATCACATACTCTTAAAATGTGGCAGATGGTCACTGATGAGTATCTGTTTTTTGTACAGTTTAAAGTGCCATTTGTAAATGTACATGAAGTAGGAAGCTACCCTGTTGGAGCCGATTTATGATAAAAGGCATTGCGATGAATAGTCTATGAAAATATATATTTATCATAAAAATGCCTCCTATTCATTCTGACAGCAGCTGTCTGATCTGTGGTCTGACCCAAGATGGCCGCCCCGTAGGCACGTCGGCTTAGCGGCCGGCAGCGTCCAATGGGGCGTCTACGTATATGTTGGCAAGCATAGACATTATATACGTAGACGCGTCGTTGGGCGGGTTCTGCCTATGCTGCGATGCGTCAGAGCGTCTGCCATGTTAAATGTGGCAAATCTGCAGTTATATATGCACATCTATGTCTAAATACAATAGTCTGTACTGTATGCAAGCTAAAAACCTTGAAAAAGAATGGTCTTGCACAGCTTTTTCCTAGTGTTGGCACTCTGCAGCTTTAGTGTGTCCAGTTTTGCAGCATGGTGCAGCCTTAGTTTATAGAGGGCAGATACAAGTAGTGAAATCAGCCCGAATACATTTCCATGCAGCACAGGAATGAGGCATCTTCTCTGATCCACGTTCATTACAACAGAACTTAACTTTTTTCTGCCACATACAATATGGCGGTGACGTTGACGTGCGAACCTGCGCCCAATGACGCGTCTACGTATATAATGTCTATGTTGGCAAGAACACAGGAAGATCGGACGAGCACGCAGCACGTATCTCTGTGTATTGGAACCACTGAGCTATATTATACACTGGAGTGCTAATAGCCCGCTGTTAGAACGAGTCGCTTTGAAGCCACCAGCCGCCATATTCCTATTTTCCCCCAACAACTAGGGAATATGTGCGCTACATCATCGAATAACGAGGATTTTCTCATGTTCGGGGGGGGCTTAAAACTTTTAAAATGTCAAATTCCATATACTTTTATGCAGTGTTGTATAAAGTACTGAAATCTCGGAGTCAAGTAAAAGTATAAGTACCTCTCCAAAATATGACTTTGGTAAAAGTCCAAGTCACTGACTGAAATGTTACTTGAGTAAAAGTCTTAGAGTATCTGAAATGTATTGTACTTAAGTATGAAAATTACTGTAAAAATAGATGTACTCAAGTAATGTAATGAAAAGTACAAGTAAAAAGTAAAAAAAAGCACATGCAGTTTGAATGACATTTTTTAGATTTTGGTAAACTTTGAAAGTCAAATTCACTTAAAATAATATAAACAACCAAATGCAGGAGAAATTTAGACCAAGTTTAGACAGAAAATACAACCTTTTTGTAAGCTTTCAGTTTTCCTTCTTCAAGTAAGGTCAGTGCTATGCAACCAACACACAACCAAATGCAGGCAAAGGGGGTGTATACTAAGAACATGGTGAAGTGATAAACCAGGCTTAGTTAACCTACAGGAAGTGGTAAACCTGCTAATAGATACACCTGCAGGCCGGCCAGCTGACAGCTTTGCTAGGGCCCGGGACAACACAGTCTTTTTGGGCCCCCCCTCTACACCTGCCGCCAACACACCACACACACAAATCTCTGTGCTTTATACTGGATATTTTCAACCCAGCTATTGAATTTAGTGCACTAGATGATCTTTTCTTCATAAGAGAACAGAAAGCACTGCAGCCAAAATATGGCCTTTTTTGACCTGCTGTATATCAGCCAGCCCATAACAATTTTTCCCTTCCATTGCAGGAGGTAGAATATGTTAGATACTTTGGGAATTCTCTGCCCTCTGAATCTGCTAGCTCCGGCCCTGGTTTATAATAATTTATTAATGGACAGTGTGGAAATCTATGTACAATAAAACCAATGTAAATTGTGTTCCTTTGTTTTATTTGTCTTTATCCTAATTCTAGAAGTAGATATAGTCAAATGAATAACACTATTATTTTGTGGAACCCTAATCATACTATTATAACTACGCAAAGGTCTAAACAAGAGTAGCAACTGCCTCAAATGGTCGAAAATAAATGAAAGCAACAATAACAACGAAATAATGGTAAAAGTGACACTTTTCACCTTTTTCAGACGGCTGTGGCTAAGAATCTGAATTTTTATGACCTACAGTCTTTGCTTTTCCATCTTTCCAGCAGTCTTCAGAACTCCTGCCTGGCACAGAATATTTAGTTTTATAGAGGAGATTAGGTTTTTGTTGATAAAATGTGTTATACTTCAGAATTAAATGTTATTTTGAGATATTAACGTTGTTTACTTACGTAAACAACTTTACTTTACTCTGCTGCTTCTGTTCAGAACTGCACTCAGCAGCTTTCACCTATTTTAGTGCAGATAATATTTAGTTTCTTAACTGGGACGAGTTTCGTAGTCTAGTATCCCAGTTAAAATCAAGACTGAAATCTCGTGCTCCAAGCACGTACGCACATGCACGCACACACACGTAATAGAAAACAGCCAATCAGGAAGAGGGAAGGCGGGATTTAAGACAGCACAACCAATGAGAGCGGAGTTAAAGGGGGGTCTCTACCATAGACATAATATAAGAGTAGACGCGTCATTGGGCGGGTTCTGCCTATGCTGCGATGCGTCAGAGCGTCCGCCATCTTAAATGTGGCAAATCTGCAGTTACTCAGTCACTTAAACAGAATCAGAGGGACTTTAATCTCTGAATATACTTTGTATTCGTAGTATTTTTTTTGTAATCCCTTTAGCTTCATTCTCCTGAATTTATTCTCCTAAAGAATAAAAATATTTAAAATAATCTAACCTGGCCCTATTACTCCAGGAGTGAAATAATTCTGCAAACTGTGATTATTCTGAAATGTTCCCCCTTAATTCTCATAATATGATGTTTTTATCATAACATTATCACTTTTGTGTTTGTTTGATTATTTTTACTTTATTGACCTAGGATTTTTTTTTGCTCATATTATTAATTTTACCTCTTTAATACTCACCCAAAAAGTCTGTTCCTAAAGGTTCACATGTGACACGGTTTTATGAAATAATGAAGACCACAATGTTTAGATTTAACAAATTGATCCTTATATTCATAACACATACACACAAATATATATGTATATATATATATATATATATATATATACATATATATGTGTGTGTGTGTGTGTGTATTTATTGCATCACAGGAATGAGGCATCTTCTCTGATCCACGTTCACAATAACAGAACTCAACTTTTTTCTGCCACATACAATATGGCGGTGACGTTGACGTGCGAACCTGCGCCCTATGACGCGTCTACGTATATATGTCTGTGGTCTCTACCTTGTCAATCAAAGGCCAGGCGCGTTAGTGATTGGCTGCGTGGAGCGCCAGGCCCCGCCCCCGCTGGCCCACAGCAACTTTGAAATGACACGCCGAGCACTTCAAACGGAGGTATGTACGCACGTCTGGAAGAGCCGAACCGACACTTTTTTTTGTAACGAGTAACTAAACCAAACTTTAAAAATGTATCGGAGTAAAAGTATGCAATTAAGTACGGAAATATAGTGAAGTAAAAGTAAAAGTAATCAAAAAATTTTATACTTGAGAAAAGTATAAAGTACTCCAAAATATACTTAAGTACAGTAGTGAAGTATTTTTACTTTGTTACTATACAACACTGCTTTTATGCTATGTTCTAAAACTATTAAGTACTGAGAAAGTCATGTGCTGAAATATTTTGCATTTTATTTATTTAAATATATATATATATAACTGATAGAATTATTATTACTATGTCTACATATTTTATGTTATTTACTATTTTCATTGCATTTATCATATATATATTTACTCTTTACTACTAAGAAGTTTTAAGGTTTTAGATCTCTCTCTTATATTTTTCAGAAGGCCTGCAGAAAGCAGAGAAATATGTTGTGACTATGATAAGTGTTTTTATGAACTCTATTCAGCCATCTGGAGTGCTGCACTGTGTGAACTGCTTGGTTTTATCTCGAAGGTCACAGTTATTTTGCTTATCCCTACCCCTTAGCTTGACAATGGAACCAGGGATTCCTTTTCCTAATAAATAGACAGGAGGCGACGGATTTGCTTCAGATCGGATTTGGACATCTGTATTAAGCATCTCCGTTCGATCTCCTTGCAAGATTATTTGAAAACCAATCTCATTGTTGTCTCTCCTTCTTGTGTTGTTAATGAATGTTTTAGGTGTTGACATTTAATTGGTCCTTCGAGCCGGATCCAAACATACAGGAGGATTTCCTGTGGGTGAGGTGAACCGGGTGAAAAGTCAGTGACCACTGCATTCAGATCATTTTTCAAGGGCCTAGTCCATCTCGCCTCCGGGTTTCTGACTGTTGACGGGAAGTCCGAGGGAGGATTGACAGCAGTGGTGAGTGGATTTGTTTTTTTTAAAGGTGTAAATGAGTAACAGAGTTGTATTGCGCATAGATGGATAACGGAGTCCGAGAAAGTCCGTGATAACAAACCCTATCATCCTTGGCACTGATAGGTACGTAAAGGGGTAACAGAGCCCGAAAGGTCTGTGATTTAATCGAAGGGGTAACAGAGCCCAAAAAGTCTGTGTAGATAAAAACAGGATAACGGCATCCAGATAATAGGCCGTGTAATTCGAGGATAGGGCGGCAGTGTCCTAAAAAATTACAGTCTGCATTGTGTGTTTGTGTGTATGACTGGAAAATTAAATACCACTAGGTATTTTCTTTTCATTTAAAAACAGTGGGATTGTGAGTAACAAGCCACTTGTGGATGCTGTAAGCAAGAATTCTCCACTCGAAAGAGTTGAAGTGAGAATTACCACAACAGGTATTTTATTGTTACCCCACGGTGTAAAAATCCAAGCCTATAGAACACCCTATGTGTTACAGGACTGGACCAAATTTATACAAATGGAAAAGGGACAAAGAAAAATGTTGAAACAGCTCCAGAGTAAAGACAATAACATTTATAAATATATAAATAACAATATACAAAAACATATATTTACATATATGTATACATATATATACATATATACATATACACATACGTGTATATATACATATATATAGATTTAATATGAATAACATGTAAAATATTTCAGCACCTTATTTCCTAGTAGTTGATACTGTTAGTACATCCACTGACTGTAGAATTACCTATGAAACATTTTCACATAGCCAGAAAACTGCTTGTTGTTGCAACCAAATACTATGGGATTCTGTGAGAGTAGGGAATAGCAAGATGGCGGCCAGTGACTTTAGTTTTTCGGCAAAATCAGCACTCCAGTGTATAATAGAGCTCAGTGATTGGAACAGAAGTACAGTATACTCGTGACGTCATCACACCCATCTTGAGCATTTCTTTAATATTCAAAACTATTTATACACTACCCCATCATATCTTATAGAAAAACACTTTTTTTTTTTTTTTTTTATTAATTTCTAAAAAGTCAAAAAAATATTTAAAAAAATTACAGAACTGTGGGTATAAAACCAGCAATAGTGTGAATTTCTTTGTTGGGAGTTGTAATGGTCGTAGTTGTAGAGGCGATTAAATCTTTTAAAAAATCAGCACTTTGTAGAAGCAAAATGAGCAATATTGCTGTTGCTTTGGTCATTGGTCAGCTTTACCACCAGGCTGAAGAGTAGGTGGCGCAATTAAGGAGGCAAATCCGAGCAAGGAGAAGATTGATACGGCAGAGGAGGCTCAGAAAGCAGGCTTTGCTCGCCCCTCTATGCCAACTGGTAGGCATTTTAAGATTGACAGCCTGTTTGTGTTTCCTACTTTTATCTTTAAAAAAAACATTGAGGATGGTATTAAACATGTGATCAGGTTGAAATTGTGACTATTTTTCTCTAAATAATTAAAATGAAAACCCAATTTTAACATAACAGTATGACAGTAGGGTTAAGCTACTTTATTGCACCTACTGACCTTCACAGCATTCATCATTAAGAAAGGAAAAGTCATATTTCTGTCTGCCCACCTTTACAGTGATTAATCTATAAGTTATGTGCGGTTATTTCAGCTCATTCTTTCAGTGAAATGGTAAAAATACCAGAGAAGGGAAGTCATTTGTTACATTTACTATACAACACTATACATTTGACTTTTTCTTTCTTGAGAACTATAATAATCTGCATGTTAAGCATTTATAGTTTTATGCTGTGAAAAGGTGAGAATTGAAAAAACAATTATGGTAACATTTGGCATTTTTAATTTACTGTAATGAATCAGAGGCAGGGGACCCAGAATTCAGCCAGACCAGCAGAGGTTCAGATCAGGTTCTTTTATTAGCAAAAAGCAAAACAGGGAAAAAAAAACAAAAAGGACCGTCAATCCAAAAGACGGCACAGAAGCGGACGGATTCTTGGGGCAGACCAGGCAGGAACAGACAGAACGGGATGGCACAGATTTCTGGAGACAAGGTGGTTCAAAATCCAAAAAGCAAAACATAACAGAACTTGCAAGAGGAGAACTCACCTACACTCAACAAGACGACCTTCTTCTTCTTCTTCTTTTTGTTTTATGGCGGTTGGCAAACAACTTTCAGGTGCATTACCGCCACCTTCTGGACTGGAGTATGAACCAGATGTCTAATCCCTATAATCTCCCTATTAGACCTGTTTTCCTAAGAAACCTAAACACGGATTTAAAAACCACATCTCCAGAAGATTTTTGTAGCAGTTCTCTAATATTTAATTTAACTTTATTCCTATTTAACTCTTCTACTAATTCCTCTCTTTCTAGATTATATTTATTACATTCCATAAAAATATGTATAACTGTTTCCAACTTTCCACAAAAATTACATAACCCCGTACTATGTTTATTTATTATTTTCAAAGTACTATTTAACCCTACATGCCCAAATCTTAATCTAGATATAATATCTTCCTCTTGTTTATTCCTATTTTCTTTTCTACACTCCCCCACTTTTTTTTGAATATTATAATAAAACCTTGCCTTCTTTTCACCCTCCCATTTTTCCTGCCACTTCTTTTTGTAATATATTTTACTTATACTCCTTATCTCATTTTTACTATACTTACCTTCCAGTTCAACTTCATTTCTCTTACTCGCACTCTTTGCAAATGTATCTGCTAATTCATTTCCAACTATTCCGGTATGAGCCGGAATCCAAATAAATTTAACAGTAGATCCATTTTTTCCCATTTTACATATTGAATTATTTATATCTATCAGAATGTCTTGTCTTGCTTCCGACTCTTGTTCCATAATACTTATTAATGCACTACTTGAATCAGAACAAATTAACACTTTCTTTTCTCTTAATTCTTCACTCCATTTTAACGCCATTGAAATAGCCAGTAACTCTCCTGTGTATACATTCAAACTATCCATTAATCTTTTATTTTCCATAATGTTTAAATCTGGAATTATAAATGCTATCCCTACTCTATCATTTACCATTTTTGATGCATCTGTATATATTTGTAAGTATTCTCCATACACCCTTCTTATGTATCTTTCCACCTCTCCTTCTACCGTTTGTCTTCCTTCTTCCAACAATGTTAAATCAACTTTCATCTCTTTTTGTATCCAAGGCGGATTACATGAAAAATCCACGACCGGGCTAATTAAACATTGATTTAATCCTATTTCCTTTATTTCTTTATTTATTATCCATCCAAAACTATTTACTTTTACATTCTTAACACTTTCTTGGCATGGTTGTAATATATTATTTATAGGATAACTTTTTTTATGCCCTTTTACTTTTGCCCAAAACCCTACTCCTAATTGTTTCCTTCTTAACTCCAATGGCATTTCCCCCATTTCTACCTGTAGTGCTGACACTGGTGTCGTCTTCATTGCCCCACAGCAAATTCTTAACGCTTGATACTGTATTTTATCTATTTCTTTTAATAAGTTACTTGAGGCAGAATTATATACCACACATCCATAATCTATAACCGATCTAATAAGTCCAATATATAATATTTTCAAAGTTTTCCTACCTGCTCCCCATTCTTTGCCTCTTAAACACCTCATGATATTTAATATTTTTTTACTTCTCTCTATTATTTTACTAATATGTATTTTCCATGTAAGCGTTTTATCGAACCATAAACCTAAATATTTGAATTTATCTACCCTTTCTACTTCCTTATCATACATTTTTAATTTTATATTAGCACCTACCTTCCTCTTAGTGAAGTTAACAAATTTAGATTTTGAACTAGAAATTCGAAATCCCCACTCTAGTGCCCAATCTTCTACTTTACCTAACGCTTCTTGCATTTTATAATTTATAAATTTTATATTTCTTCCCTGTTTCCAAATAAGACCATCATCCGCATATAAAGTCATTCCACACTTACCTTCGATTTTACTAAAAATATCATTAATCATTATTATAAATAACATTGGACTTATAATACTACCTTGAGGAGTGCCATTTTCAGTTAAATATTTTGAACTTACCTCATTTCCTATTTTAACTCTTATACTTCTATCAGTTAAAAATTCTTTAATCCAATTATAAATTTTACCTCTTAACCCTATTTGTCTAATTTTAATCAATAAACCTTCCTTCCATAACATGTCATATGCCTTCTCAATATCCAAGAACACTGCCATTAAAACTTCTTTATTCACCTGTGCTTTTCTGATTTCATGTTCAAGCTGTACCATAGGATCTGTTGTACTTCTTCCTTTCCTGAAGCCATATTGATATGATTTTATTTTTCCTCTCGATTCTAAAAAGTACATTAATCTATTATTCACCATCCTCTCCATTACTTTTCCGACACAAGATGTTAAAGCTATTGGCCTGTAACTTTCAGTTAACTGAGGATCCTTACCTGGTTTACAGATAGGAATAATAATTGATTCTTTCCACTTATCTGGCAAATTTCCTTCTTCCCATATTTTATTATATAATTTTAGTAAAACTAATTTACTCCTTTCACTCAAGTTTTTAAGCATAACATAATGTATTTGTTCCTCCCCTGGTGTTGAATTTTTTGTATTCTTTAATGCTTTATTTAACTCTGTCATTGAAAACTTCATATTTATAGCATCAATATCAACCATTTCCTCATTTATCCTTTCATTATATTTCCTCATTGTTAATTCTCTTCCTTCTTTCTCTTTTTTACTAAGATTTTCATTACTATGCACTTTAGCTAAAACTTTTACTAATAATTCTACCTTATCTTTATCTTCTATAATCATATTTCCATTATTTTTCAGTATTGAAAAATTGTATTCCTTTGACTTTCCTGACATTTTCTTAATTGTATTCCATACTCTATCTAATGCTGTAGTTTTTCCTAATGATTCACAATATTTACTCCAATAAAACTTTTTCGCATTTCTAATCTTCCTCCTGACTTCTGCTTGTTTCCTCTTATAACTAATTAGGTTTTGGAAACTGACATCTTTTTTAAGTATTTTAAAAGCCTTATTCCTTGCTTTAATTGCCATTGTACATTCTATATTCCACCAAGGGACTATTCTTTTCTTTTTAATCCCTTTACCTTTTGGGATTACTTCTTTTGCTACTTCAATAATACTCTTACTAACTTCTAAATTTAATTTGTTTATTGATTTATTTATATCTATATTTATCAATCTATTTTCACTTATATCTTTATATTTCCTCCAATCAGCATCTTTAAACCTCCATCTTCCTTGACTATTTACCTGTTCTTTTTCCATATCTATCTCAACTTCAGTAAATATAGGATAATGATCACTGCCTATTGTACTATTTTTATTTACTTTCCATTTACAACTATCTGCCATATTTTGCGATACTAGAGTAAGATCAATGGCAGATTCCTTACCACTAATCATATCCAACCGAGTTCCTTCCCCATTATTTAATACTACCAATTCTTTTTCCTCAATTATTCCTTCTAAAATTCCCCCATTATAATCATCTTTCTCACCCCATAAAGTGCTGTGTGCATTAAAATCCCCACACCATATTAGTTTCTCTCCCCTGTGTTTAAGTATATTTTCTATCTTTGCTTTATCTATTTTCTTACAAGGATTATAATAATTTATAATTTTTATACTTCCATTTTTTGTCCACACTTTAATTCCATGAATCTCTAATTCCGTGTCCAATTGTATCTTAATAAATTTTATCTTTTCTTTTATACATATAGCACATCCTCCTCCATTTCCATTTCCTCTGTCTCTTCTTATAATTGAATACCCACTAATACTAAACTGTAACGTTTGTTTTAACCAAGTTTCTTGAATACAAATTACATCTGGTTTCTCCTTTAATCTATTAATAAAACCTTTAAACTCTTGACCATTAGCAATTAGACTTCTAGCATTCCATTGTAATATTAAAATTATATGACTATTTGATTTGCTTCATTTTCACCTGATCCCTCTCCTTGTCTGAGTTCATCCTGAATTCTTTCCCATGATAAATCCGTGACATTAAAGAATCTTACTGCTGCTTTCACTATTATTTTAATTTTTTCAGTTTTAGTTCTCGCTTGTTCTGAACAATTTATAATGTAGGCTAAGAACGGGATCAGTTTTTCTAGCGTGACAGTATTTTGATCTTTATCTATCATCTTCTTCTCTACTTTTGCTCTTTGATTTACCCCTGCACTTTTCACCTCCTTTACTGCTTCTGCATATGACATTCTCTTCTCTGTTTTTAGTTTTTGAATTTCTGCTGCTTCTTTTCTCACCATACACCCTGCATATGCTGCAGTATGATCTCCTCCACAGTTGCAACATCTTATCGGCTTCTCTCCACATTCCCCATAAGAATGTTCTCCTCCACACCTACCACATCTTTGCTTCCCATTACATACTTTTGCTGTGTGTCCATATCTCTGACACTTGAAGCATCTCATCGGTGGAGGAATATAATTCCTAACACTGAAACTCAAATATCCAATCATTATTTTATCTGGTTTTTCTTTTCCTTTAAACTCTAATAGCACAGAAGTGCTATCCACTCTTTCTCCTTTTCTAAAAGCCTGCAGTCTTCTGATATTTGCCACTTCTCCTCCTTTTATGCTTTTCTTTAACTCATCCAAATTTTCTCCTAATGGAATCCCTGATATTACCCCCTTTATTCCTCTTCTTCTCCCATTATTTTCCTCTCCATTACTTCTCTTTTACAGATCGACTGTATTTTTAACGCTTTATTCTTTTGTTCAACATTTTTACAGATAATCAACAGGCTTCCATCTCTTAACACTTTAGCTAACTCCACATCTCCAATTACTTTCTTTAAACCAATAGATAGCGTGATTGGACTCACTCCTATCAAATCCTGCCCAGATCTGAATTTCAAAATTACCTTGAACTCCATCCATCCATCCATTTTCCAAACCGCTTAATCCCTCATGGGGTCGCGGGGGTTGCTGGTGCCTATATCCAGCGTTCACCGGGCGAGAGGCGGGGTACACCCTGGACAGGTCGCCAGTCTGTCGCAGGGCAACACAGAGAGACAAACAACCATTCACACCTAAGGACAATTTGGAGAAGCCAATTAACCTAACAGTCATGTTTTTGGACTGTGGGAGGAAGCCGGAGTACCCGGAGAGAACCCACGCATGCACAGGGAGAACATGCAAACTCCATGCAGAAAGACCCAGGGGTGTACTCGAACCCAGGACCTTCTTGCTGCAAGGCAACAGCGCTACCCACTGCGCCACTGTGAAGCCCCCTACCTTGAACTCCTCCATCATTATTTTCTTTCGTGTCTCGACGCTTTCCTCCTCATCTTCGAGAGATCTTTTCCCTGTATTTATCCCTTTCTTTCCCTTATCTTTTCCTCCTCCCCCTTTCTTATTTTCTACCACCAACCAACTTGTTTCCATTCCTTCATCCTCTGAGCACCCTCCACTACTACTAGCCATCTTAGTCCACTCACAGTCCAGATTATGCCTTTAAACCGCTCTTCCACTTCTTAGCTTCTCGTGACCGAACCACGCTCCGTCAGAGTTGCTGCTTGTCCTGCCGACGCACTCCTCTCTCCTCGTCGACTGCCCCGCTAACTGGATCAACGTGGCTGTGCTCTGGCCTGGCTCTCAGAAACTTCACAGCCGGAAGAGGCAGCCTGTGTGCCTGTGACAACAAGACGACCTGGCACTGATGTCTGGTCTTGACTGTTTATATGGAGGAGGAAGCAGGTGAAACCGGTCAGAGATGATTGCAACAGGGGTGGAGTAAGGCAGGTGTGCAGAGTGGGTAATTAGACTAGACATCAGTGCAGAGGATCAAAACAAGAAATGAATTCAAACCAAAGCTAAAAAGCTGACAGGACAAGTGAACAGAAACTACACCAAACTTACTAAGAAACAAAATCATTCTAAAGAAAAAACCTAAAACAGAAAATAAAGCTTAGACTAAAACAGATGACAAAACCGGATAAACAGTAAATAAAAACCCAGACAGGACAAAAACTCAAAGCAAGCAGAGAACCTAAAGTAGGAGAGTAAAATGACTCAAAAATAAAACCAGAACAGAAACCAGAATATTACAGAGCCCCTCCCTCAAGGGCGGATTCCAGACGTCCTTAGCCAAAACAAAAAAAACAGACTAGACTGGGCGGGGGGAGGGGGTCTTCAGGACGGAGGGATAGAGTCCAAACAAAAACAATAACAACCCAGACCGGGCGAGAGGATGAAAAAAGTCCACAACTATCCACACAAAAATGAAAACAAACCAAAATCAACCCACCTAGGGCGAAAACAGAAAAACAAATACGATCTGAGGACAGATCAACGAAACAAAAGTCTGGAGGGCATCCCGGAGGACGACCCCGGCGTGTCAGGTTCTCCGGCGGACGTCCCGGAGCACGGCCCCGGCGTGTCAGGTTCTCCGGCGGACGTCCCGGAGCACGGCCTAGGCGGGACAGGCAGACAGGAGACCGGTGGTGGTGCAGGACTTCAGAAGATCGGCGGCGAAACGAGACCCTCGGAGGCCAACGCCTGGAGAGAGAGAGAGAACGGAAACTGGCGCCGGACTAAAGGCTGGGGATGGCGCCGCGCTACAGGCTACAGGGGGCGCCGGACTACAGGCGACTAAAGGGGGCGCCTGACTACAGGCGACTAAAGGGGGCGCCTGGCTACAGGCGACTAAAGGGGGCGCCTGGCTACAGGCGACTAAAGGGGGCGCCTGGCTACAGGCGACTAAAGGGGGCGCCTGGCTACAGGCTTCGGGCTGGGCCTGGCTACAGGCTTCGGGCTGGGCCTGGCTACAGGCTTCGGGCTGGGCCTGGCTACAGGCTTCGGGCAGGGCCTGGCTACAGGCTTCGGGCAGGGCCTGGCTACAGGCTTCGGGCTGGGCCTGGCTACAGGCTTCGGGCTGGGCCTGGCTACAGGCTTCGGGCAACAGTGCTTTAAAGCTGCAAAGAGCTGGCACTGGAGACAGTGCCTTAAAGCTGCGAAGAGCTGGCACTGGAGACAGTGCCTTAAAGCTGCGAAGAGCTGGCACTGGAGACAGTGCCTTAAAGCTACGAGGAGCTGGCACTGGAGACAGTGCCTTAAAGCTACGAGGAGCTGGCACTGGAGACAGTGCCTTAAAGCTACGAGGAGCTGGCACTGGAGACAGTGCCTTAAAGCTACGAGGAGCTGACTGTGGAGAAACGAGACCCTCGGAGGCCAACGCCTGGAGAGAGAGAGAGAACGGAAACTGGCGCCGGACTAAAGGCTGGGGATGGCGCCGCGCTACAGGCTACAGGGGGCGCCGGACTACAGGCGACTAAAGGGGGCGCCTGACTACAGGCGACTAAAGGGGGCGCCTGGCTACAGGCGACTAAAGGGGGCGCCTGGCTACAGGCGACTAAAGGGGGCGCCTGGCTACAGGCTTCGGGCTGGGCCTGGCTACAGGCTTCGGGCTGGGCCTGGCTACAGGCTTCGGGCAACAGTGCTTTAAAGCTGCGAAGAGCTGGCACTGGAGACAGTGCCTTAAAGCTGCGAAGAGCTGGCACTGGAGACAGTGCCTTAAAGCTGCGAAGAGCTGGCACTGGAGACAGTGCCTTAAAGCTACGAGGAGCTGGCACTGGAGACAGTGCCTTAAAGCTACGAGGAGCTGGCACTGGAGACAGTGCCTTAAAGCTACGAGGAGCTGGCACTGGAGACAGTGCCTTAAAGCTACGAGGAGCTGGCACTGGAGACAGTGCCTTAAAGCTACGAGGAGCTGACTGTGGAGAAACGAGACCCTCGGAGGCCAACGCCTGGAGAGAGAGAGAGAACGGAAACTGGCGCCGGACTAAAGGCTGGGGATGGCGCCGCGCTACAGGCTACAGGGGGCGCCGGCGATGGATGCTAGTCTGGCGATGGATCCTAAACTTGGCCAGGTCGTACTGTAATGAATCAGAGGCAGGGGACCCAGAATTCAGCCAGACAAGCAGAGGTTCAGATCAGGTTCTTTTATTAGCAAAAAGCAAAACAGGGAAAAAAAAACAAAAAGGACCGTCAATCCAAAAGACGGCACAGAAGCAGACGGATTCTTGGGGCAGACCAGGCAGGAACAGACAGAACGGGATGGCACAGATTTCTGGAGACAAGGTGGTTCAAAATCCAAAAAGCAAAACATAACAGAACTTGCAAGAGGAGAACTCACCTACACTCAACAAGACGACCTGGCACTGATGTCTGGTCTTGACTGTTTATATGGAGGAGGAAGCAGGTGAAACCGGTCAGAGATGATTGCAACAGGGGTGGAGTAAGGCAGGTGTGCAGAGTGGGTAATTAGACCAGACATCAGTGCAGAGGATCAAAACAAGAAATGAATTCAAACCAAAGCTAAAAAGCTGACAGGACAAGTGAACAGAAACTACACCAAACTTACTACGAAACAAAATCATTCTAAAGAAAAAACCTAAAACAGAAAATAAAGCTTAAACTAAAACAGATGACAAAACCAGATAAACTAACAGTAAATAAAAACCCAGACAGGACAAAAACTCAAAGCAAGCAGAGAACCTAAAGCAGGAGAGTAAAATGACTCAAAAATAAAACCAGACCAGAAACCAGAATATTACATTTACAGGAAGAAACAGAAACAAAATATGGGAGGATAAACACCTCTGTGCCAATCCTCTAAATATTTTTTAATGAAGGGGACCTGAAACCAGCCTTCAGGCTAAACAGGGCTACCACTGTCCTCCTCCTTCAGCTGCTGCCCATCCAGAAGGTCCATGGATGGCCACAGGAGATAGAGGTGCTGGTGACCCTCTACTGGCTGACTGCGGACCAGCTCTACACCCTCAGCAGGATTCTGGAGGGGGCATGGGAGTTTGCCCAACCAGTCTACATGTGCTTTGTGGATCTGGAGAAGGCATTCGACCGTGTCCCCCGAGGGATCCTGTGGGGGGTACTCCGGGAGTATGGAGTACCGGACCCTTTAATAAGGGCTGTCAGGTCTCTGTACGACCGGTGTCAGAGTCTGGTCCGCATTGCTGGCAGTAAGTCGGACTCGTTTCCAGTGAGAGTTGGACTCCGCCAAGGTTGCCCTTTGTCACCGATTCTGTTCATAACTTTTATGGACAGAATTTCTAGGCGCAGCCGAGGTGTTGAGGGGATCCGTTTTGGTGGCCTTAGGATTGCGTCTCTGCTATTCGCGGATGACGTGGTCCTATTGGCTTCATCAGGGCGTGATCTACAACTCTCACTGGAGCGGTTCGCAGCCGAGTGCGAAGCGGCCGGGATGAAAATCAGTGCCTCCAAATCCGAGACCATGGTCTTGAACCGGAAAAGGGTAGAGTGCCTTCTCCGGGTTGGGGAGGATGTGCTGCCCCTAGTGGAGGAGTTCAAGTATCTTGGGGTCTTGTTCACGAATGAGGGGAAGATGGAGCGGGAGATCGACAGGCGGATTGGTGCAGCGTCTGCTGTGAAGCGGGCGCTGTACCGATCCGTTGTGGTGAAGAGAGAGCTGAGCCAAAAGGCGAAGCTCTCGATTTACCGGTCGATCTACGTTCCTACCCTCATCTATGGTCACGAGCTTTGGGTCGTGACTGAAAGAACGAGATCCCAGGTACAAGCGGCTGAAATTAGTTTTCTCCGTAGTGTGTCTGGGCTCTCCCTTAGAGACAGGGTGAGGAGCTCAGTCATCCGGGGAGGACTCAGAGTAGAGCCACTGCTCCTCCACGTCGAGAGGAGCCAGTTGAGGTGGCTCGGGCATCTGGTTAGGATGCCTCCTGGACGCCTCCCTGGTGAGGTGTTCCGGGCATGTCCCACCGGGAGGAGGCCCAGGGGAAGACCCAGGACATGCTGGAGGGACTATGTCTCCCGGCTGGCCTGGGAACGCCATGGGATGCCTCCGGAGGAGCTGGCCCAAGTGGCCGGGGAGAGGGACGTCTGGGCCTCCCTACTGAAGCTGCTGCCCCCGCAACCCGACCCCGGATAAGCGGAAGAAGACAGACGGACGGACGGAGTTAGCAAACTTCCAGAGCTCCGTCCCAGGATGCCCGACTTTTGCTCCGCTTATGGGTGCGCAAATAAAAGGACACTACAAACCAGATGCCGGGGAATTACCTTCCATAAGTAAAATGTTATGATAGATAATCCTCATGCTTTATATATATCTATATCTATATATCTATATCTATATATATATATATATATATATATATATATATATATATATATATATAGTATTTTTGTTTTTACTATGATTTTGTAATCTCTTTGATTCTAAGATGCATTATTCATTTTTTGTTGATTGTTTCCCCCCGCATTGCGGTTTGTATTATATAATTTTTAAATGCTGTTACTGGCACCTCTGCTCTCACTTGTCTGTATATAGTTTTGCTCCTATGTAGATAAGTGCTGTTGTCATCACATACTCTTAAAAAGTGTCAGATGGTCACTAATGAGTATCTGTTTTTTGTACAGTTTAAAGTGTCATTTGTAAAGGTATTTACACATGAAGTAGGAAGCTACCCTGTTGGATCCGATTGATGATAAAAGGGATTGCAATGAGTAGTCTATGAAAATAAATATTCATCATATATATATATATATATATATATATATATATATATATAGAGAGAGAGAGAGAGAGAGAGAGAGAGAGAGAGAGAGAGATGTGTGTATAATTTGTGTGTGTTTATTATATTAATATGTAACTGCAAAATATATAACTGCGTGTATATATTCCATCCGGTTTGACTTCAGTTTAAATAGTTTTGGTTCTAAATAAATATGTGTAATCTGTCTGAAAGGTCACGAGCATTGTGAACATATGATTAAAATGAGATCTGAGCTGCCTCCTATTCATTCTAACAGCAGCTCTCTGATCTGTGGTCTGACCCAAGATGGCAGCCCTGTAAGCACGTCGGCCTAGCGGCCGGCAGCGTCCAATTGAGCGTCTACGTATATAATGTCTATGACTTCCACGCTCAATACCAGCTGTGCGCTCGCTGGATTCTGTCTGTGCGCTCGTGACTTCAAAAATCAGAGTAGGGCTTGCAAATACTGCATTCAGATGGATTAAATGAAAATGCTGTAGCTTTTGGCAGAAATTACTAAATATAACGGTGGGGTTGAAGAAAAAACAACAACCAATAAACAGTTTAATATTTTAGCCTGAAATATTTAGTTTAAAATAATTCCTTGAGTTACTAAGTGAGGTGTGAAAAATCTTTTTGTCTCTTTTCTTTCCAGCTTCTGGGTGATAATGCAAAAGTTTCTTGTGATCATAATCATCATCATTGTCATCATTATTTAAAGAGCACTTTAACACGAGGTAAAACAAAATAACATCTAATAAAATAACTTGAGTAAAGACTCAACAGTTTAAAACAACAACAACGATAATAATAGGCTGTTTAAATCCTTAAAAACAAACAGAAGTTCTTTAAACTGAACTCTAAGATAAACAGGCAACCAGTGAAGGGAGGCCAGCAGGGGTGGACTGGGACAAAAAATCGGCCCTGGCATTTTGGATTAGTGAGAGTGGACACTTAAAATACTTCCAAAATCTTAATTTATTAACACTGTAAAATGTAAACTCCACCACAGCACGGCAACAATTCTTAGATCAGAGAGAGAGAGAGAAAGAGAGGTGTCACGGTCAATCACACATATTATCACGTTACATCATCATAAGAAGTTATTGTAAGTTGCTCATCAGATCTATTCAGTCTTCTAGATAAATGCCTCACTTTTCATCATGGAAAGAAAGAAAATATATAATAACATAATATAAATTTTGATTTACTCAGTCATTTGTAATAAGTATTTTATTTATCTAATTTCCTAATTTTTGATAATATTTTCTTTAAAATCGCAGACTTTTCGCTATTTTTCATGTAAATCCTTGGTGGCGCTTCATAGCGAAGCCGGTGAGGCCTCAGCGAGCTTGGCCTCCCCTGGGATTGCGCAATCCCATGTTAACTGTGCTGACTTCCATTCTGTGAATGCATCTTTCTGTCTATAGATCATAAATTCAATTGTTCAAACAGTTATGAACTGATTTTCCACAATTTATTATATGTGGATTACGAATTGTGTTTTGGTCATCAAACTGTGTGCAGATAACATGTTTTTGTGCTGCTGGCCGATCATAAACAGCAAAGAACTGGTTGTAGGTGAGGCCGGCAGTTCCTTGGCCGCTAGGCAGGGGGCGCTCAAGGGGCACCGCTCGTGATCCCCAAATAGTAGAGTCAAAACAAGTTATTGATGTTTTATTAGCGAGTTTTGCTAAAAAAGTAAAGCACTAAAAAGACTAAACATACAGCTGGAACAGGACTGATCAGGGAAGGCTTTCCTCCCTGGCAGTGAGCTCCATTGAGACTGAGAGATTTTTAAAACTGAAGAAGATAAAGAGAACTTTTACTGGAAAATGATGATATTTTTGTTCAGAAAGAGCACCACAGGGACTTTAATTATAAGTAGAGGTAAGACAGCGATACTTATTCATGTTTTGTTTTTGTGATAAAATGTGCGTAATGTGGGTTATAGTTTTAGAATGTGTTACAAATGCAGAAATCCATCATAACTCATAAACTGTTACCAATCAAATGACAAATTTTTTTTCATCAAAGAACCAATATTTTTCCATGTATCTTGGTGAATTTATTTGGCTCAATCAGTCTCCTTCAGCACTTTGCAACGAGTCTACTCTGTAGAGTGTATATATTTGTAAATCTGACTCTGATGACGTCAGTGCCTCACCAGCTATGAACCCTACCGCACGTCACTGACTACAACCACTACAACCACCATATTTTACATCAGACACCGGAGCAGATGAAGGGCCTGCTGTTGGGAACATGTCAGTCAGTTTGACACATTTCGCAGCATCCGTTTGAAGAACACGTTTCTTTTTTTCGTGCAGTTTCTCTGCGCCTCCCTTGCGTTTCTTATCCATTACTACTGTGAACACCGCTGCACAAAGTTCCACATGGAGCGTGAAGGTGTTTTTCTACTTTATGATTGGCCTAGCCCTTTAGACTGTCAGGGATGATAACCAATGGGCTGCAGTAGCCTGTGGTAAGGGCCGGATGATCGGAACAGACTCTTGCGCTGCTGATTTTATTTTTCTTCATGCATTATGCAAATATAACGAGGCAGATATATAAAATAATAATAATAACTAGAAAAAGCTGTTCCTGCAAAACAGCAGTGAGAATGCTTTACTGCAGAATGATTTGAGCAGAAGATGCAGAAGATTCCTGCAGAAGTGAAAAACTAGCTGAAATGAAATAAAAGAATCAATTTTAACATGAAAAATAGATGGATTAGAAAAATGGTATGAAAAAACTGAGATAGTTGAAGTTAGTTGAAAGACATTTGAAAGTTAGTATTAGTAGTAGTACTATAAGTAGTAGTAGTTGTAGTATCAGTATTAGTAGTAGCAGTAGTATCAGTAGTAGTAGTAGTAGTAGTAGTAGTATCAGTAGTAATGAAAAACAGCTGAAGGATTCGAAGAATGTTATGAAAAAACTGAAGAAGTTGAAGATAGTTGAAGGATATTTGAAAGTTAGTATTAGTAGTAGTACTATAAACAGTAGTAGTAGTAGTAGCAGTATTAGTAGTAGCAGTAGTTTCAGTAGTAGTATTGGTATCAGTAGTAGTAGTAGTAGTAGCAGCAGTAGTATCATTAGTAGTAGTATTATCAGTAGTAGTATCAGGAGTATCGTTTTTAAAGAATTTAAAGGAATTTGAAGAATTTGAAAAAATTGAAGAATTTGAGGGAATTTGTAGTAGTAGTAGTAGTAGTAGTAGTATCAGTAGTGGTAGTACTAGTTGTATCAGTAGTAGTAGTAGTAGTAGTAGTAGTAGTAGTAGCAGTAGTAGTAGTAGCAGTAGTAGTAGTAGTATCAGCAGTAGTAGTATTACTATCAGTAGTAGTAGTAGTATCAGCAGTAGTAGTATTACTATCAGTAGTAGTAGTAGTATCAGCAGCAGTAGTAGTAGTAGTAGTAGTAGTAGTAGTGGCAGTAGTAGTAGTAGTAGTACTAGTAGTAGTAGTAGTAGTATCAGTAGTAGTAGTAGTAGTAGTAGTATCAGTAGTAGTATCAGCAGTAGTAGTAGTAGTAGTATCAGTAGTAGTATCAGTAGTAGTATCAGCAGTAGTAGTAGTTGTAGTAGTAGTAGTAGTAGTAGTATCATTAGTAGTAGTAGTAGTTGTATCAGTAGTAGCAGTAGTATCAGTAGAAGTAGTAGTAGCAGTAGTAGTAGTAGTAGTAGCAGTAGTTGTATCAGTAGTTGTATCAGTAGTAGTAGTAGTAGTAGTAGTAACTATGTGAAGTCCAAAAAGTGACAGAAAAGTGACACATGGCTGAAAGTCACTTGAAAATTTTAAAATGTCAAGAGGAAGTGACTGTGCGAATTTCAGATTCCTACATTAATCACAGCAACTGCAGTGAGCGTCGAAAGTTGCCATTCTATCTCAATGGAGCCTCTCCCTCTGGCCCTCAGAGTTCCGTTGTCATGGAAACTCACTCACACACCTGCAGCGGGCCAGTCTACAGAAGTGCAGACACTTTCCGTCAGAGTCTACCTATTGGGTTATAATGGAGAACTTTGCCTCGAACAACGCTCCATATCTCCTGATCCGTAAATGGTAGAGACGTAATCTTTTCAGCGTTATCTCGTAACGGATAGGAGAACAAGAGAAACTATCGGTTTTTGCTAGAAATATTTTAATAAAGGCGTAAAAAATTATGAAATAAAGGGAATTTTTAGCGAATTTCAGAAATCCTCTAAAAAGGTTCCCGAACAAATCGCTGTAGCTGAAAAAGTATAAGAGATATCAAAATAATTCTTTCACTGTGAGTATCAGCAGGCTTTTGAGGACTATGGAGCTCATTTTTATGTTTGTACAAAAATCGGTGTAGGCACAGCGACGATGTAAAAAAGTGGATGATGTGGAAGAATGAAGCTCCAAAGCGTTTTCGGGATGTTGCACATTCGCTGCTCCCGAACAAATTGTTCCTGCGGCAAAACCGTAACAGCTATCGACAAAATTCTTTTTTATGAGTGCCAGAAGGGTCTGGACATTAATGTGTGAAAGTCTCATGCCTGTACATCAAACAGTTTAGGAGTAGCGACGATGTAGAAAAGTGCCTCATTTGGCGGGATGGAAGTTTGATCCTGTTTAAGCATTTTTCCAAAACGCTACTCCCGAACAAATTGTTCCTGCGGCAAAACCGTAACATTTATCAACAAAATTCCTTTTATATGAGCGCCAGAAGGGTCTGGACATGAATGTGTGAAAGTCTCATACCTGTACATCAAACGGTTTAAGAGTAGTGACGATGCGAAAACATGTGATGTTTTAGATTTTCAGGTGTCATTTTTGAAAACCGCTCCATAGGAAATGAATGGGGAAGGTTTGGGGTTAGTGTCGCTCTGAGGTGATTTGCGAAAAATCTATAAATCCCACACCAATGATGGTTACATTTCCAGAATCCAGACAAAAATTCCTACGTTTTGATGTATAATTTATGTGGATAGGTTGAAAATTGAGCGAGTGAGAAGAAGTTGTTTGGAGAAGAAGAATTTGTTGAATTTCTAGAGTGCGCACTCTACCAACTGCCACTCGACGACCATAGCAACGCATGTTATTTGCTGAATTTCTTGAAAAGCCAAAATTATTTTAAGGAGGTACTATATAAAAATGGTAAAAGATATGAAAAAGCTGAAATATACCATAATAGCTGAAAGATATCACTACATTTTAAAAGTTGAATGGCGTTTCTAGCTGAAAGTAGGCTGAAGCAGTAAGCTGTCAAAAAGCTGAAAAATTTGAAGAATTTGAAGGATTCTACATTCATTTTCAATGAGAGAAAAAACTCACAAAAAGTTGAATATTTTAAATATTATAAATGTTATAATTACCATAGCAGTAATGTCCTGAAGGAGCTGAATGTTTTGATACCAGAATGGTTGAAATCGGTTGAAAAATGCGGAACGAGAAAGGCGTCGAAAAACGTACGGAATAATAAAAATAAAGAAAAACAGGAAAACAATAAGTGAGAATGCTGTATAGCAGTGCTTCCCAAACTTTTTGCATCGCGTACCCCTTGGAGCATTTCATCTCCATCCGCGTACCCCCCCCCCCCCCCCCCACAAAAAAAGAAACATTCAACATAGGGATCAGAGTTTTATTAACTGGACTGCAGATACTAAATACATCTGCATTATAAAAGGGCATAACATAATGACATGTAACAAACAAGAACAAAGACTATAACGAGCCTGTTCAGAATACAGCCAAAACTGCGGACCCGGAAGCTATTGAAGAAATATCAATTATTTTTTATAATAAAAATTCTTTAAAAATAGAAAAAAGCTTAAAATGGGATATAAATGAGTGTGCCCCATCAAGGTAAAATAGTAGAACAATTTGACATAGATTTGGAGTCAATGGGTCACATGACCCGGAAGCTATTGAAGAAATATCAATTATTTTTATAATACAAATTCTTTAAAAATAGAAAAAAGCTTAAAATGGGATATAAATGAGTGTGCCCCATCAAGGTAAAATAGTAGAACAATTTGACATAGATTTGGAGTCAATGGGTCACATGACCCGGAAGCTATTGAAGAAATATCAATTATTTTTTTAATACAAATTCTTTAAAAATAGAAAAAAGCTTAAAATGGGATATAAATGAGTGTGCCCCATCAAGGTAAAATAGTAGAACAATTTTACATAGATTTGGAGTCAGTGGGTCACATAACCTGGAAGCTATTGAAGAAATATCACATTTTGCTATAATAACAATTCTTTAAAAATAGACAAAGCCTTAAAATGGAATAAAAATTTATTTATTGGCATGATTTCCTATTAGTTTTGTCTTAGCTAGTCACTAGATAAGGAATTTATTGATTTTTATTTCTCAAGAGTGCTTTGTTCAAAACTTTTTTGACGGTCCCTAACTGCACCACCGCGTGTGGGAGGAGGGAGCAGCTGAGAGACGCTGGCCGAAAACGGAGTCCTTCAACCGGATCAACCATGAGCTGGATCCCGCTGACTCCGCGGAGCTTGAATGTCCAATATCAAACTAACTTCACCGCAGTCTGTAATGTGAGGGGTGTGCTTGAGAGGACGCGCATAACCCCTGTATGTCTGGCCGAATCGGCGACAGTTTCAGTCTTAAATTGTCTTCCACACATAGTCTGTGTCGGTATTTAGTTTTCAGGCTGGTCAGACATGAAAATCCTCTCTCACATAAATATGTAGTGGCGAATGGCATTAATTTCTTGGACCAGGCTGTGAAGACCGAGGAGGACCTGGAGGGCTGCGCGCAGCTCCTCCGTGCGCTGAGGCGCTCGGCTCCTCTTCACCTCCCGGCCGCATAATGACCTCCGCGGCTACGATGACGGAGCCTCTCCACAGCGGCTGGACCCCGCCGGCTGCGATCAGCGGAGGAACCACACCCCCTCCACCGCCCGCTGATGACGGCACTCCTCTCCCTCTCCGCCAGCAGAAACCCTGCGGCTCCTCCTGTCCTTCTCCGGGGACGTCACAGGTCGCCTCTAACCAACTTTATCAGTGTCAAGCCCGAGCCCTACTCCAGCTCGTGCTATTCATTAAATTTAAGGTTGCTGCTTCGCGTACGAGGCCACTATTGGACGGCATTTGATTTTTTTTTTTTTCCTGCATTTTTTTTTTTCCAAAATCTTTTCCCGTACCCCCTGTCATGATGTCGCGTACCCCCTAGGGGTACGCGAACAATAGTTTGGGAATAACTGCTGTATAGCATTCTCACTTGATAATAAAAATAAAGAAAAACAGGAAAACAATAAGTGAGAATGCTGTATAGCATTCTCACTGATAATACATATTATTAATATACATGTCGGGTCTGCCGGCCCAAACAGCACGTCGGCCCACCGGGAAAATGCCTGGTACGCCCGATTACCAGTCCATGCCTGGAGGCCAGGGTGGGGTAATGTGCTTTATTTTATGTTTTTCCATTCAAAGGTGTGCAGCAGCATTTGAACCAGCTGCAGAAAGAATAGGTTTTACCTTTGCTTTGTTCCTTACATGATAAAAATGACTTAACTGAGGTCCCTTTTTGACTGTCAAGTTTAAAATCACCGTCCATTTTAAAATCAAGGGGCTAAACATTCATTGTCAGGGGGTCTAAATCAACAGGATCAACAGTTCTTTGGGTGTTTCAACTGGTATATTTGACAATTCATGATTTGCAAAGACAAAGAGATTTGAGTTTTGATGTTCTCGTCATTAACTTTATCTCTTTGTATAGATTCTCTTTCTCATTCAATTTAGGACTTTCCATATGCCTTATCATCTAGGTCTATATTGAAAAACCTACAGTAAAGTAATGAAATGTTGATTCTGGATGTAGTGTAGAATTCCTTCAATATAAACCAAAGAAAATTTTGCATTACCTGCCCGAAGCTGGATAAAATCTTTAAAAAAAGAGACAACAGTATTTTCACACCTCACGTAGTAGCTCAAGGAAATATTTTAATCCAAATATTTTAGGCTAAATATTTTAGGCTCTAGTGATGAATTTTTGGGAAACTAAATAGAGCAGTGTTACATGTCATTGTTTCTAAAACAGCATTTTTCTGAGCTGCGTCTAAAAGGGAAAACATTGAGAGTATACCCACTGCTCCAGGGACCACTACACCACTGTGGACAGCCACAGATCAGCTGCAAGGGGCAGACAACAACTAACAATGTCAAGTTACTTTTCTGTAACCAACGCAGTCACGTCCGCATTAGCTACCGCAAACAGCACAGCAGCAGCTGGAGCAAGCTCTACCGCCACTAACGTCGGGAAATCAGACGGTCTTCGAACAACATTTGGATCCAATGCAACACTGCATGCGGAGGTGCTCTGTTGTTTGAACACAGCCATCAACAAGTACTCTCTCTCTCTCTCTCTCTCTCTCTCTCTCCCAACAGCGACGGCAAACGGGAGGAGACTGTCGCCCACGGACCGGACGCTATGGCCAGCTGTGGTTCCCAAGCACACTGCGCTGCTGAGGAAAGGAGTTATCAGCCCTGTTCCCGCGGAGCACAGACACAGCGGCTTCTACTCCAGGTATTTGCTGATCCCAAAACGGGGAGGGAAAGGAATTCGCCCTATCCTGGATCTGAGGGCTCTAAACGGTTATGTCCGGAAATACAAATTCAGGATGCTCACACACACATCCCTCTTACGTCTGGTGCGTTGGGGCGACCCAGGAAATATCTGAGATTCGCTCTTCAGGGCGACTGTTACGAATACACAGTGCTACCGTTCGGGAGCCCGAGAGTGTTTGTGCGCTGTACCGAAGCGGCGATTGCTCCACTAAGGAAGCAGGGCATCCGCTTGGCCACATATCTGGATGACTGGCTCCTTCTGGTTCGATCGCACAGGGAGGCTATGACGCACACACATATACTCGTTCGGCATCTACTCGATCTGGGTTTTGTGCTGAACCACGAAAAGAGTGTGTTAGTCCCGACACAGAATATCATCTTTCTGGGTCTAGAGCTGGATTCGGTCTTGTTCACCGCTCGTCTGTCTTCAGACAGGGTGAACAAGCTGTGGTCCTGTCTCGCTTCATGCCGCCTGCTCAGATCAGTCCCTTTCAGATTATGCCTTTGGCTGCTAGGATTGATGGCTTCCGTCATCCTAGTCGTTCCTCTTGGCCGTCTGCATATGAGAGGATTTCAGCGCTGGATAGCCGTGCAAAAGCTTCACCCCGCGCGTCATGGCGCACGGAGGGTGGTTGTCACCATGTATCTGGAGCTCTAAGAGATGTTTCTCTCGCTGAAGCGCTTCCTCTTATTCCTCAGCGGTCATTACGTCCTTGTGAGGACCGACAACACTACTACAGGGGCTTATATCAGCGGGGCAGATATGCTGTCCAGGTGCCCCATTATACGGAGATTGGACTCTGCATCCAGCCATAGTGGAACAGCTGTGGTTCCGTTTTAGGAGGGCAACAGTGGACCTGTTCGCCTCCAGCAACTCCCGCTACGGGTGGACACGCTATCTCAGTGTCCCGTTGGGGGGATTTTGTCAGTCCTGCAAGAGCTAATTGACAAAAGAATGGCATTCTCCACAATCAAAGTTTACCTGGCTGCTATCTCAGCATGCCATGTAGGCTTTGAGGGTAAAACAGCCAGCCAACACCCTTTGGTTGGCCGTTTTATGAAAGGGGCACGTAGGCTTCTGCCGGTTGCCAGGTCCCTGGTACCCCCATGGTACTTGGCAGTGGAATTGGAGGGCCTTTCCAACCCCCCATTCGAGCCTTTGGAGGAGGCTGATCTCAAGCATCTGTCCCTCAAGACAGTGCTACTGCTAGCATTGATACCAATGCTACTAAACTTGTAGGTGCTCTCCATGCTCTATCAGTGAACCCCTCCTATACCAAGTTTGGTCCCGGAGATGCCAAGGTCTCACTGCAGCCCAACCCAGCTTTTGTGCCTAAAGTAGTGGGCTCATTCTCTCCTATTACTCTTACAGCCTTTTCTCCACCACCTTTTTTCTCCCCGTAGGAACAGCGGTTGAACAAGCTTTGTCCGGTATGGGCTCTACAGGCCTATGTGGATAGGACTAGCAACTTCCGGAGAAGTGATAAGCTCTTTGTGTCCTGGGTGAAGCCTTTTGGGGGCAAGCCCATCACAAAGCAGTGGCTCTGCCACTGGATTGTGGGATAAAATGTCTTATACAAGCCAGGGTCTTCAGGCCCCGGTGGGTCTACGGGCCCACTCCACTTGGGGCTTGGCTGCGTCCTGGGCCCTCTTTAAAGGAGTGTCCATTCAGGACATATGTGCATCAGCGAGTTGGTCTTCACCACTCGCATTTACTCGGTGCTATAAGTTGGACGTCTCGGTTCCGAGTGTGGCCTCAGCTGTTTTGAACTCTGAGGCCCTGCTGGGGCGTGCACAGCCGAGTGCTGTGGGTCGCTAGAGATAAGATGTCTGGCAATACGGGAGTCTCCATATGCCATAGTGAGACATCGAAAAGAATGCTATGAATGAGAACTATAGGTTACTTGCGTAACCCCAGTTCTTAGAGTAGCATGAGTGAAATGTCTCACCAGACAACCCTTCTTGCTGGGGCGAAGCGAGAAGAGGTGCTTATTACAAATGACGCTGCGTCGTAGCGCAAGCTATTTATAGGATTGGTGACACCAGCATTGCGATCACCAGCCAATCAGGATTGGCATAATGAGATAAATGCTTCTGAGGAAGGGCGCGCTCGTGGCGCAGCGGGTAGCGCGACCCATATACGGAGGCCCTTAGTCCTCGACGCGGCTGACCAGGGTTCGAATCTGACCCGCGGTCCTTTGCCACATGTCTCTCCCCCTCTTCCACCCCCTTCCTGTCAGCCTACTGTCATAAAAAAGCGAGCCACTAGAGCTGCGAAAAATCCCTAAAAAAAATGCTTCTGAGGAATACGGCAAGGGGCCTATTCCATAGTGAGTCATCTCACTCATGCTACTCTGAGAACCGGGGTTACGCAAGTAACCTATAGTTTTCACGACCGCGACTGGAGCTTTGTAGTGGCTGCGGGCTCAGTTCCCATCACGGGTGGTGACTTTCTCTGTGCTCATGGGCTGCTTGTTGATGTTGCTAACAGATGGTTGATTGACGCTGTGTCATTTTCTCCACTGCCTTGTATAAAGCGAGGAGCTGGGCAGTTAGTAGATGCAAATTTTTGTAGCTTCTGGGGATGTTTTCCAGCGTTTATTGTATGAGTTTCCTTCACTGACTGTTCCCAACTTTTCGAACACTGAAAGAAAAAAAAACTGGGATAGTTCATTATATCTGACAGGGGCTCTGGTATTCGGGGAGTAGTTTGCCAAAATGGAGCACTTCGGCATTGTGCAGCACTCTAATAGCCCCTGGGCTTCCCCGTTGCATATGGTGCCAACGTCAGACGGCCAATGGCGGCCTTGTGGTTTTTTTTTTCATCTTTATCGTGTCACAGAGAATGACCGTTTTCTATGTATATCTCACCAGGACTGTGATGATTCTGGCACTGGAGCTGACACTGCTCTCTACCATCACACCTGCTCATTCTCCACCTTTGCGCAATCAACCTTCACTGGCTCCACCTGTCTCCAGCTGCATAAAAGGCCCGTCTTTATCAGTCTCCAGTGCCAGATCGTCTCGTGCCAACCACCGAGTACTTTCCAGCGCCTATCCAGAGAACCTGTCTGTCTGTCTGCTCGTTACCGACCTGATCCGCCTTCTGACTCCCGAGTTTGCCGAAGCCCCGTCTGACCTAGCCTGATTGTACCCGTTTCCCCCTGGACTGTTTCCTCGTGCACCGAACCTGGACCAAACCGGAACCTGATCTTGGACACCCCTGTTAGTACCGCCGCTGGATTCTGGATTCCCTGTGAACGGACCTGGACTGCCCCTGGATTCACGCTCCCCTGGATTACCCCATTCAGACTCTGCCTGCCAGCTGCAGTTCGCCCCGGAGCCGTCTCTCAGCCAGCGCCCGTTCAGGTTAGTGATTCAGCCTTTCTAACCCATCACGTCAGACTCTGCTGATCACTAACCTGTTCCCTTCCCTCCAGAGGGCTGCCAGACGGTTAGCGCATGCTACGCGCCCCTGAAGCCGCACTCTTCCTCCCTCTAAATAAACACGTTTCAAAACGCCACTGACCTGTTTCGGGTTATCATTGGGGTCCGATTCCCGTTCGTAACAGAACGATCTGGCCACACCATGGATCCCTCTTCCGACAGTCAGTGGCGAGAAGAAGTGGATAAATCCATTTCTCAGATAGAGGCTGAGAAATGGATTGAGATTCTCAGTCACCTCCGCGGTCAAGCTGCTTCCCCGCCCGCACTTCCGCAATCGCCTCCCTCCGCCTACGCGTCACTTCCGGTGACGCCGTCTCAGCCCGAGCCACGTCTCACACCGCCGGGGCTCTTCAGCGGCGATCCCGAACATTGCCAAGCGTTTCTCACACAGTGTGAGATTCACTTCGAGCCTTCCTCTTTTCCCACAGACCGATCTAAGGTCGCATTTGTTATTTCATTATTGGCCGGAAAGGCTAGACTTTGGGGGGCTTCCGAGTGGCAAAACGACTCTGACCTTTGCCACTCGTATTATGAATTCTCCAGTGAGTTAACCAGGGTGTTCAGCCCATTGTTGCCCTGCAGAGAATCCTCCAGGGGGCTCCTGTCTCTGAGACAGGGAGATAAGTCTGTTTCAGAGTATATTATTGATTTCCATCTGTTGGTTGCAGAGAGCTTGTGGAATGAATATGCACTCATGGACGTTTTTATTCATGGTTTAAAGGACCAAATTAAGGATGAGTTGGCTACTCGGGAGTACCCGAGGTCCCTTAAGCAGCTAGAAGAGCTGGCTACCCAGGTTGATCTCCGTCTTTTGGAACGACAGAGAGAGCGTCGTTCAGCCCCTTCTCCACGTCCTCGGTTCCCTGCGCTCCCCTCTGCCGCACCCTCATCTTCTCAGAGGCTTCCGGAGCCCATGCAGCTAGGAAAGGCTGGTTTGACCAAGGAGGAGTATCAGCGTAGGCTGCAGCAGGGCCTCTGCCTCTATTGTGGAGGAGCTGGTCATCGCGTCCGCTCATGCCCACTTAAAGGACCAAGCTCAGTAGTGGGGGGGAGATCTCTACTGAGTTACACTAAACTTGCTGTCTCCCCAGACCGGTTACTTCCTGCCACCTTAACCGTCTCTAACAAGTCTCATGGGCTCTCTGTCTTCATCGACTCAGGGGCTGACACTGAGTTCATGGATGAAGGCCTGGCCAGGAGGTTAAACATCCAACTACACCCTGGCTCATCCCCCCGCAGTGTTCTCGCCTTGGATGGCCACGAACTCAATCACTCTAGCCTCGTCTCCGAGCCCGTGGAGCTGGTTTTGGGAGGTAATCATAGAGAGAAGCTGGTCTTTATGATAATTAATTCTCCGCAGGTTCCAGTAATTTTGGGTGCCACTTGGCTCAGGAGGCACAACCCCCACATTGATTGGCGACGGGCTGAAGTGATGGGATGGGCTTCCTCGTGCTCTGAGTCCTGTTTGCGCTCAGCTCAGCCACTTCATTCTCCGTCGGGTAAGACTGAAGATCTTTACCCTGATTTGTCTAAGGTCCCTCCTGACTACCATAATTTAAGGGAGGTGTTTAACAAAGCCAAGGCCACGAGTCTTCCTCCTCACCGTCCGTTTGATTGTGCTATTGACCTGTTACCTGGAACCACTCCACCTAGGGGTCGTCTCTACTCCCTGTCTCCCCCCGAGTCCCAAGCTATGCAGCAGTACATAAACGAGGCCCTAGGAGCAGGCATTATTCGCCCCTCCTCGTCACTAGCTGGCGCGGGCTTCTTTTTTGTGGGGAAGAAGGATGGCTCTCTCCGCCCCTGCATAGACTACAGAGGATTGAACAACATCTCTGTCAAAAACCGGTACCCTATTCCCCTCATGAATTCGGCTTTCGATCAGGTCCAGGGGGCGAGGATCTTTACTAAACTGGACCTTAGAAACGCCTATCATCTGGTTCGTATTAGAGAGGGTGACGAGTGGAAGACCGCCTTTAACACTCCCACCGGGCATTATGAGTATTTGGTCATGCCTTTTGGCCTCACCAACGCCCCAGCTGTCTTTCAAAACCTGGTCAATGAGGTTCTCAGGGACATGATTGGCCGTTATGTTTTCGTGTACCTAGATGACATCCTCATCTACTCCGAGAACCTCACTCTCCACCGACAACATGTTCGCTCCGTCCTGCTCCGTTTGTTACAGAATCAACTGTACGTCAAGGCTGAGAAGTGCGAGTTTCACACTACCTCCACTTCATTCCTTGGTTTCATCCTATTCCCCGGAAAGATGTCTATGGACCCGGCCAAAGTTCGGGCAGTTGATGAATGGCCTGTTCCTATAGATCGCAAGCAGCTACAGAGGTTTCTGGGTTTCGCCAACTTTTATAGACGTTTTATTCGTGGCTACAGTCAGGTAGCTGCCCCTCTGCACGCTCTCACCTCCAGCAAGACCAAGTTTGTCTGGAATGAACAGGCTGAGGCAGTCTTCAAACATCTGAAGGGCTTATTCATTTCTGCTCCCGTCCTTGTGTCCCCTGACCCTGAAAAGCAGTTTATTGTGGAGGTGGACGCCTCTAGCTCTGGGGTTGGGGCCATTCTCAGCCAGAAGGCCGTGGATGGTCGTGTTCACCCTTGTGCTTTCTTCTCCAGAAAGTTGTCCTCCGCAGAACAGAATTATGACGTCGGAAATCGGGAGCTGTTGGCTGTGAAACTGGCGTTAGAGGAATGGAGACACTGGCTGGAAGGCGCCAAACTCCCCTTTTTGGTTTGGACAGACCATAAAAATCTGGAGTACCTCAAGACCGCCAAGAGGCTCAACCCCAGGCAGGCCAGGTGGGCTTTGTTCTTTGACCGGTTTAATTTTTCTCTGTCCTACAGACCCGGGTCAAAGAACATTAAGCCGGATGCCCTCTCCAGGATGTTCGAATCAGAGGGGGAGAGTCTTGACCGAGCCTCAGAGTTTATCCTGCCTGATTCGGTTCGTTGTGCGCTCACCAGACTCGATTTGGAGAGGGAGGTCAGGGACACCCTAGAAGGAAAAACCGTCCCCCAGGCCTGCCCAAAGAACAGGCTTTTCGTCCCCGACTCCCTCAGGTTAAAGGTCTTGGAATTCTGTCACAGTTCTCGCCTGTTTTGTCATCCTGGCATCACTAAGACCCTCCGTCTGGTCCGTACCCAGTTCTGGTGGCCCACCTTACTTAATGATGTAAAGGATTTTGTTTCTGCCTGCTCCCTTTGCACCCAGGCCAAGGCTTCTTGCCGGCCTCCCTCTGGTTTGCTTCGCCCACTCCCTGTCCCTTCCCGGCCTTGGTCCTGTCTGTCTATGGATTTTGTCACTGGTCTTCCTTCCTCCGAGGGCCATACGGTCATTCTCACCATCGTTGACCGTTTTTCTAAGATGGTCCATCTGGTCCCCTTGCCCAAGCTTCCTTCTGCCAAGGAGATGGGGTTAATCCTGGCGAAGGAGGTGTTCAGGCTGCATGGTCTACCGACCGACATTGTGTCTGACAGGGGCCCTCAATTCGTAGCTCGTTACTGGCGGGAGTTCTGTGCCATGCTGGGCATTTCGGTTAGCCTTTCCTCCGGGTTCCATCCTCAAACTGATGGTCAAACCGAGAGAGCTAACCAAGAGGTCGAGACCAAGCTCCGCCTCTTCTGTCAGTCCGACCCTTCCAAGTGGGCCCAGAATCTGCCTTGGGTGGAGCACGCAATAAACGCCACACCCTCCAGCTCCACCGGTCTCTCCCCATTCTATGTGGTATACGGGGTCCAGCCGCCGGTGTTCACCATAGAGGAGGTCGAGTCACGGGTCCCGTCTGCCCGTCTGTCTGCCCTGAGGTGCCAGCGTGCCTGGCGGAGGGCCAGGAGGGCCATACTCTCTGCCTCCCAGAACCAGGCCCGGGCTGCAAACCGCCGGCGGGTCCCAGCCCCGCAGTATCAGGTGGGAGACAGGGTTTGGCTGTCCACCAAGGGTCTTCCCCTGAAGGTCGATAATAAGAAGCTGGCACCTCGGTTTATCGGGCCCTTTCCCATTTCCAAAGTGGTGAACCCGGTGGCGGTCCGTCTCCGCCTCCCTTCAGCCATGAAGGTCCACCCCACCTTTCATGTTTCACTTGTCAAGCCTGCTAAAACCTCTAGTCTGGTCCCCGCCTCCACGTCCCCTCCACCCACCCGTCTTGTTGATGGCTCTCCTGCATACACCGTCAAGAGGATTCTGAAGTCCCGTAGGTGGGGTAGAGGGACTCAGTACCTCATTGATTGGGAGGGTTATGGCCCGGAGGAACGCCAGTGGGTGCCTTCCCGTCACGTTCTGGACAAGTCCCTCATTAGAGATTTTCACAGAGCCCACCCAGACCAGCCAAGGGCGTCTGGAATCCGCCCTTGAGGGGGGGGCTCTGTGATGATTCTGGCACTGGAGCTGACACTGCTCTCTACCATCACACCTGCTCATTCTCCACCTTTGCGCAATCAACCTTCACTGGCTCCACCTGTCTCCAGCTGCATAAAAGGCCCATCTTTATCAGTCTCCAGTGCCAGATCGTCTCGTGCCAACCACCGAGTACTTTCCAGCGCCTATCCAGAGAACCTGTCTGTCTGTCTGCTCGTTACCGACCTGATCCGCCTTCTGACTCCCGAGTTTGCCGAAGCCCCGTCTGACCCAGCCTGATTGTACCCGTTTCCCCCTGGACTGTTTCCTCGTGCACCGAACCTGGACCAAACCGGAACCTGATCTTGGACACCCCTGTTAGTACCGCCGCTGGATTCTGGATTCCCTGTGAACGGACCTGGACTGCCCCTGGATTCACGCTCCCCTGGATTATCCCATTCAGACTCTGCCTGCCAGCTGCAGTTCGCCCCGGAGCCGTCTCTCAGCCAGCGCCCGTTCAGGTTAGTGATTCAGCCTTTCTAACCCATCACGTCAGACTCTGCTGATCACTAACCTGTTCCCTTCCCTCCAGAGGGCTGCCAGACGGTTAGCGCATGCTACGCGCCCCATGAAGCCGCACTCTTCCTCCCTCTAAATAAACACGTTTCAAAACGCCACTGACCGGTTTCGGGTTATCATTGGGGTCCGATTCCCGTTCGTAAGAAGGACCTCTATTTTTTTCTAAAATGGATTTGGGGGTGGGTTATCCCCAAGTCCCCATGCGAGCTGAGACTCTTCCTAAAACTTCTGTAATTACTGCATTTGGCCTGCTCGAGTTTTTATGCATGCCGATCGGGCTTAAAGGTACCGTTCAAAACTTTCAGCGGTTGCCAGCAGACCCGGCTGCAGAAACAAATAAAAGGGGTGGGGGGCATTCCATTTTTTGAAGGGGGCAAACTTTTTCAAAAAGTTGGACAGTGACTGTTCTTTTTTAGATTATTGACATAATTTTTTTCTCAGCCCTGTGGGAGTGGTTACAATCAAAAAAGCAATAGCATAGTCAGTGTTGCCATACTGCGATTGTTTCCACCCATTTGGGCTTCTTTTGAACACATTGAGCTGAGAAAATAGCTTATTATTAATAGTTGTAACAAATATGGAAGCTTTTCACAACATTTGTCAGGCTGTTAAAGAATAATAAAGAATTAATAAGAACATATATCAAAATAGTTGCCATTGTGCGTCAGAAAACGCACAATTTTAATAAAATGCTCTCCACCTCCTCTCCACCTCAGTAATCATGTACACCTGTCAGCCACTAATTAAGCCAGTATTCAGCACACCTGTCATCCTTATTTAAGCTCCCTTCATTCAGCTCTTCCTTGTCGGTTCGTCTGCTCTGTTCTCTTCTGCTCATTCTGCTCATTACTACTCACCTCACCTTTTCCTTGTCCAGCCCGAGTTGCCTGCACTTACTCCAGTCCTGCAAGTATTCACTCTGCCTGTTGCTGGTCCTGCTGTTGCTCTGGCTTCCAAGTCTTCACTCTGCCGTGCTGCTGGTCCTGCTGGTGCCCGCAAGTATGCACTCTGCCGTGCTGCTGGTCCTGCTGTGGTTCTGGCCTCCAAGTATTCACTCTGCCATGCTGCTGGTCCTGCTGTGGTTCTGGCCTCCAAGTATTCACTCTGCCGTACTGCTGGTCCTGCTACCTCCAGGCTCCGGCTCCATCCTGCTTGCCAGTTCCTGCCATCTCCATCATCCAGTTCCGTTGCAGTACTGACTGCTGGTTTCTTCCTCCACTATCCACAATCTACAATAAACTGTTAAACTAAACTCTGTTGTGGTTGTGTTCGGGTTTACTCTCAAAGCATGACAGAACAAACCGACCACATGAACCCGACACCCACACAGAGCTTCTGTGCAGGAGCTGGCGGGAGGGATCTCGCTCCGCTCTCAGGCAACACCGCAGCGGAGCATCTCATTGCCCAGTCCTGGGATTTCTTGGAGATCATCGCCTCGCTCAGTCCACCTTCGAGGCGGGTGGACACGGTGGCTCAGGCTCGCAAGCTGTGGACGAGTCAGGCCAAGCTCCTCCCTCTCTTTGAGGCTACGGAACTGATGGAGGAGCTGGAATGGAACCATAAGGCTGCAGTTGCTCAAGTCTTCGGCAGAACACCTCCTCCCAGACCTTCATTCTCTGTCGCTGCTCCAGCCACTGATCTGGCCTCAACTCCTCACGCTGCTGCAGCTCCTACTGCCGCCTGGCTCCTCTCGACGCAGACGCCGGGTTCGTCAATGCCGGAACACGCCTGCTGCTCAACCTGAGGCTCAGCTGGTTAGCACTTCTGCGATTCCTCCGCTTGGAGCTGACGTCCCCTCCACGTCCCTGGTGAGTCAGTCTGACGGCGTTGCGGCTGCCCCAGCAAGCCAGAGCAGAAGCCGTCTTGTTCCCCGTCATCTCTCTCACCACCTTCACGACACTCAGCTGGCTCCTCGGGTGAAACCTTCAGCCGCTGCTTGGAGGTCCACGTCTCCTCCGGCCAAAGCGCCCCGGATCCATGAGACCCAGCTGTGGGACTTCTATTATCGGGATAGGGATGACCTGCTTCCCTATCGGCCTGCACCCACGTCAGAGGCTGAGGTTTTCGTCACCCTACCACCGGCTTCAGCAGAAAGCCCAGTTCCTGCTCAGCCCGCAGCCAAAGATTCAGTTCCCGCTCAGCCCGCAGCCAAGGATTCAGTTCCTGCTCAGCCCGCAGCCAGAGACTCAGTTCCTGCTCAGCCCGCAGCCAAAGACTCAGTTCCTGCTCAGCCCGCCGCCAAAGACTCAGTTCCTGCTCAGCCCGCCGCCAAAGACTCAGTTCCTGCTCAGGCCACAGCCAAAGACTCAGTTCCTGCGGGTGCAGAGCACGCCAGTCCGGCGTCTGACGCAGGTGCAGAGCACGCCAGTCCGGCGTCCGACGCAGGTGCAGAGCATGCCAGTCCGGCGTCCGACGCAGGTGCAGAGCACGCCAGTCCGGCGTCCGACGCAGGTGCAGAGCATGCCAGTCCGGCGTCCGACGCGGGTGCAGAGCACGCCAGTCCGGCGTCCGACGCGGGTGCAGAGCACGCCAGTCCGGCGTCCGACGCGGGTGCAGCACTCGCCAGTCCATCAACCTGCGATGCGGTGACCCAGGAGGGTTCGCCGTCTACCATTGACGCGGGGACCCAGGCGAGTCCGCCGCCTAACTGTGACGCGGGGACCCAGGCGGGTCCGCCGCCTAACTGCGATGCGGAGACCCAGGAGGGTCCGTTGTTTTCTGAAGCCAGTAGCCAGGCGCCTCTTGAAGCCTCTAGCCAGGCACCTCTTGAAGCCTGTAGCCCAGGGCTTCCTGAAGCCTGTAGCCAAGGCCCGTCTGTAGCCTATAGCCTGGGTCCTCCTTAACCCTGTAGCCCGGGGCCTGCTGAACCCTGTAGCCCGTAGTCTCCAGAAGCTTGTAGCCCGTGATCTCCAGAAGCTTGTAGCCCGTGGTCTCCTGAATCCTGTAACCCGTGGTCTTCCGAGTCCCGTAGTCTGATCCCGTCCGAGTCCCGTAGTCTGATCCCGTCCGAGTCCCGTAGTCTGATCCCGTCCGAGTTCCGTAGTCTGAGCCCGGCGCGGCCGCCAGTGTCCTGTAGTCTGACGAGCTCTGTAGCCTGTAGTCCTGCGACCTCAGTAGCCTGTAGTCCTGCGACCTCCGTAGCCTGTAGTCCTGCGACCTCCGTAGCCTGTAGTCCTGCGCCACCTGTGTACTGTGGCCTGGCGCTGCCCTTAGTCGGTAACCCCCTGTACTCCAGGTTCCTCTTCCTGGTCTTCAGTTACCGTCCCATGCCTTCCTTTGTTCGCCCTGTTGGGGTAGAATTGTGTTTTTGTTTCTTTTTGTTTTTTGGACTATTTCCCACCATCCAGTGCCTCCCTCCGCCCACCCTGGGTGGGTCGTTTTTTGTTAGAGACTCTTGCCCACCGTCCAGTGCCTTCCTCCGCCCACCCTGGGTGGGTCGTTTTTTTTGTTTTGTTTGTTTGTTTCTTTTTGTTAGAGACTCTAGCCCCCATCCCGTACCTCCCTCCGCCCACCCTGGGTGGGTCGTTTTTTTTGTTGGATTTTTGTTTCCTTTTGGCCGTCTGGAAGCCGGCCTTGGGGGGTGGGGGGGATGTCATGGTGCAGCTTTGCCTTCTGCACCATGAACATATTCAGGGCACTTTTCACCCTCTATACACCCCAGTCTCCTCTCCACCTCAGTAATCATCTACACCTGTCAGCCACTAATTAAGCCAGTATTCAGCACCTACCTGTCATCCTTCCTATTTAAGCTCCCTTCATTCAGCTCTTCCTTGTCGGTTCGTCTGCTCTGTTCTCTTCTGCTCATTCTGCTCATTACTACTCACCTCACCTTTTCCTTGTCCAGCCCGGTTTGCCTGTTGTTACTCCAGTCCTGCAATTATTCACTCTGCCTGTTGCTGGTCCTGCTGTTGCTCTGGCTTCCAAGTCTTCACTCTGCCGTGCTGCTGGTCCTGCTGTGGTTCTGGCCTCCAAGTATTCACTCTGCCATGCTGTTGGTCCTGCTGTTGCTCTGGCCTCCAAGTATTCACTCTGCCGTACTGCTGGTCCTGCTACCTCCGGGCTCCGGCTCCGTCCTGCTTGCCAATTCCTGCCATATCCATCATCCAGTTCCGTTCCAGTACTGACTGTTGGTTTCTTCCTCCACTATCCACAATCTACAATAAACTGTTAAACTAAACTCCGTTGTGGTTGTGTTTGGGTTCACCCTCAAAGCATGGCATGTTAAGATTGATCTAAACTTTGTAAATGAAATCAATAACATTCATAAAGTTGGATTTACAACTCATGTTGGGAGGCTATTAATATATTTTCCCGGCTGCTATAATGTGATTGTTAAAGTGATCTTGTGTGTTAACTGGTTTCCTGATTGCACATTACATTACATTACTGTATAAAGGCTTGCTCCCCAGAGACAATCGTCCTCATTTCCCGTTGGTCCATGGGAGCAACATTGGGGAGAAACTCTCATCCTCCTCTGCAGAGCGGCAGTTCGGACTGGGGTTGAGAGAACTGCCAGCTGGATTGAAGCTAAGTCTGCAATCTAACTTCTACATAACCAGACGCCAGAGAAAAAGAATCCATCTATGCCGAAAGCAGCCTTGTCATTTTTCTCAGCTGTTGCAAGAAAGCTGACTCGAGACGGCGCGGAACGGTCTGCCATTCTGCGGCCAGGCCAAGCTGAGAGGAAAAGCTGATCTGAAATCGCCTGCTGCAGCCAGCTCAAAGACTTACAAGACTACACCAGGGAAGCCGAGTGGAGTCCCCATTTTTCCCATTCTGCGATCCCCTTCCCAGCCCTGAGACCCGCATCAAGGACCCCAGAGCCTTCTCACTAGACGCAGAGTTGCATGCTAGCCTTCCCCCAACCAGCCTTCATCCTGCATCAACTGTTTCAAACTGGATGGCCAAAGTGAACCAAACTGACACAGAGCCACCGACAGGTTTGGCAGAGAAATAAACAAGGAAAGTTAAATGGTTTATTTAGAACAGTTTACCTTAATGCGTTTTCATGGTGTTTTTAAAACACATGAAGCTGACAGGATAGCTACCGCGAGCTTCTTCGAAACCACGCCATGCTAATGTAATTCAAGTGTGTTTTTACAGTTATAACAAACGTTATTTCAACAAGGGTTTTATACATTGATGGGATATTCATGTTTGTGTTTTCTGGTCCGCTCATTACGACCAAAATACGACTCGAAGCCTTTTTTAAATTAGCAGCAATATCCACTAGCATAAATGCTATTAGCTTCCCGGATAACATACAGCATAACTACGGTTCGTTTCAAACATAAGGTATGTTTTCTTTCGCTCCACCATCATTCAATAATGCTATGAGCATAATTACCGCATTCTTACCACATTAATATGGAACATTAATGTCGATTTAATGGTGTTGTATAACTTTAGGATTAACCCATTTAGTGACGATCGCTACAGCGATCCTTAGCTTCCCAGAGGTATAATCGCATTAATAAAATCAAGCGTTTAAATATATTGATTTTTACTGAGCAAATCATTCTTTAAAATGTTATTTTATCAAATAATGTTTTGTTTAACTCAGGATTTGCATTGAGAATGGGTTGAAAAAAACTAAATGTTGTTCTAAATTAGTTAAGCTAATTTAAAATCATTCCACATTCTTTAAGATGAACTTTGGTTCTTTGACCTAATGTCCTAATATCAGCCCTTGGGCTGATATTCACTGGACAATACCTAACAGACAGAGAGTTATTTATTAAACATTAAATAACTTAAAACAGTGTGTAATAGCACAACAATGTGCAAGGTTTTTTGTTTGTTTTTTGTTTCAGTGCGGTTGTGCCCTAATGGCATGTTATTTATGTGTTTAACAGTTACGCTTTTAACATGAATCCAAGATAGGTTGAGATTTGCTTTGTTTTATTATTTTTAGTTGGGCAGGTTTTACGTTGAATCTATCAGTCAGATCTGGCTACACAGTGTAGTGCTGTGTCCATTCAAATGAACTCAAAAGTCAAGCACACGCATACGCTCTAAACATGAGCACTGATGTCAAGTTGAACACTGACTGACATAAAAATTCATACTAGTAGAGGTAATGTTGAAGCCGTCTTGCTTCCCCGGGTTTGATTTCGTATGCAGGACTTAGTTGAGTGCACAAAACCCAGCCAGGACACAGAATTCCAGTTCACCTTTGCAAAGGGAGAGCAGATGCGCCAGCCCACGTCTGCCACCATCAACTCTGCTCTCCTTCTTGTGCAGGCTCGTTTTATTTAACTTCAAAGAGGAGGATTTTACAGAGTTTCACTAGCAAATGATGCACACAGTATTGGTTCTACTCCCTAACAGCTACCTTTACCATTTATGGATTTGTTTTTCTCTCCTGTTGCTGGCTGAACTGACCTTGAAACTTTTTCTTCAAGTTATCGAAAAGCATATGAAAGCATATAAAAGCGGGTTAAACCTTCATAAACTGTAGAAAAAAACGAATCAAAGTTAATACTTTCCACAATTTCCCCCTTTTGAACTCTTTTAAGAGTTCACCCCTAAACAATTGCAGTAGAAAACCCTGAATTTGCTGGTTTGTTATGTTACGCCAGTACAGGACGTGACAGACTGCATTTCCCATGATGCAATGTGGTCAAAATGGCCACCAACTCCTATCATGCAACACGTCAAAATGGCCACCGACCCTGACAACCAGATAACGTTGCTATGATGAAAGGTATTTAACGCATCCATGCACTGCGTTCATCCTTCTTACTTGGCGCCCAGCCAGACTGGAAAGACGGACAGCTGTTTAACTCCGTGGGACCACCCCCCCCCCCACGTGCCATGCGCTCGATTTTCTCGCTGGAACGAGGATTTCCGAAGCAACTCATCCTTGCTTAATGTGCAGGAGGTCGACTTTAAAAAGTACTTTTGAGTCCACTTCGATCAAACACTGAGAGCCGCTTATCTCCCAGTGATCGTCAAAGGGACCACGCTTTTGTTTTGGCCGAACAAAGCGTCTGAAGAGCCCAGAGAGACGAAGGGATTTCCTCCCGTTTCCTAGTGGACCGAAGGACCGGCACCGCCGAAGCTGAGACCAGATTCATGGACCAAAGGCCAGGACACCCGCTGAGGCAACGTCAGAGTAAAGGAAAGATTCCCCTTTTTATTTCTCTTTTCACCCATAAGGTGATACATTTCATGCCTGGGCAGAACTATTAGGATTTAGTTTAATGCTTAATTACTCCAAGACGGAGTTGTTTTAACTGCTGGATATTTCTGATGTATGTACATGCATTTTGTAAGTGATTTTGGCTGTGTTTTGGTTTGTGGTTCTTATAAGTGGCTCCGCCGAGAGCCGATTTCTCCATCTTTTTCCCTCTCTCTTTCCTCTCTCCTTATCAGTTCAATCTCTTTGTGCACCCCTCTTCTAGTTCGCGCATTTTCTTTGAATTCCTCATTCAGGACCCTCTCCCTAGTCAAGGCACACCCCACTAGCTGTGCGCTAAAGACGTCATTAGGACCTCCTCCTTGTGCATCACGCAAGGTCGTAGGTTGTGTGTCGTCATAGTCGCCATCCTGGGAAAGTGAAGCGTAGCTAAGCTGTTAGCTAGCTTGTTGGAAAACAGTGAAGCGTCTATCCAGTTTCCCAGAGCTGTTTTGTCTTTCAATGCTGCTACGTCAAGTGCCAATGTCTTGAATGTAATTTTTAAACAACTGAGTTGAACTAAGATTTGCTACCTCTTATTTTAATCCATTTTTGACTTGTTTATTTTCTTTTATTCTTCTTTTGCATGTTTAGTTTAGTAGTGAGTAGAGCTTCCTAAATTATTGAATTAGAATAATTACTGTAACAGGAGATTTTTCTGGTTCAATAAATAACAACGTGTAATAGACAAGCTGTATGCAACGAAATTTCGTTCTGTACGCACCCTGTGCATACAAAATGACAAATAAAGTTGTCTCAGTCTAAGACTAAGTGTGGAATAGTAATTGTTTGTGTTCATTTCAATCCAGAGTTTGCATGGTCATCAGAATACGGAGCTCTCTCTTTTTGAGTTAACATCTGAGATTAATACAGATACATTATCATTGGTTGGTGGTAAAGGAAGTAAGGATTAAACTCTAATTGCAGTTATAATTGAGTTATCAACGCTTGCTGGATAAACCTCATCGGTCAGAAACCGATCAAACCCCTTGTCCTAGCATAAATGACTTCATAGCAGCTAATTAATAAATGCATTATTGGTATTAATCATTACAAGCTTATAGCCCTGGGATCACCACCATTTGAACCATATTTTGTTATAGCTACCATTTGAGTTTGAATGATCTATCATTAAAATTATAATAACAAATTATAATTAATAATAATAATCATATTCAAACAGTTTTCTGCCATAACAGTTATCACACATTTGGTAAATACTTGATTGTATTGTAATAGTAATAAGTAGTAAAAGAAAAACACACATTTTCCCAAAAACAGTAATACTTCAAGTTAAATCTTATACATGCATTAGCTCAAACCCAGTGTCCTCGTTCTCCTCCTCAGGTGCTGTGACTAACAAAGGCATCATGACTCTGGGGTCCTGTTTCTCAATGGTGGAGGATATGAGGCGGACTGTCAATGAGCGGATGCATGAAATGCAACAACAACCACAGGTAACCAATATTGCTACAAATACTGCAAGAGAGATAAAAAGAGACATAATTAGACCTTTCCACTTGCCAAACACACCAGTCATCCACTCCTCAAATGGATTAGAGATTCCTGAGTGCTCGTGCATGGTTTCTGAGAGCGTACGCAACCATTCTAATGCTTTTGTTACTGATCCATCAGGCGCTGTGTTGTTGGGGATAAATGTACAACACATGTCTCCAAACATAGCACAAATACCCCCTTTTTCAGCTAGTAACATATCCAAAGCCATGCGATTTTGTACCGCCATCAGGGATGTTGTTCCTAACTGCTCAGCCAGACCTTCTACTGCATCCCAGGTGAGGTTTGCCAATCTGAGCATGTTGTAATGAATGTAATTGATACGATCTACGTTTTTGTTGGGAGTTATTGGAAAAATGGCCGCTATGAAGGGTATGTTTTCCAACCCTGCTGCTACTTGGTCTACCAGCTTATATTCATCTGGAACCCTGTGGGGGACACCTTCTTTTGGGTATGTTTGTTAGGAGCCTATGGTCACCACAATAATAGTACAATCCAGATCTAGCCCATGATCCTATTCCTTTTCCTGGCAGGGTGTCATTACACCAATCTGCCGGGATTTCCCCTACATTAACTTTAGGCTTTGAATTTGTGAAATTGAAACAAGTGTAGGTACCATTAGCGTTGCTGGGGATGAAAGGTCCAGTTCTTGTGTTGTTAGGGATAGGTGGAAATATGCTGGCTAGCATGGTACAGTTAAATGGCTTGGCTAAATGGTAAATGGCTTGTACTTGTATAGCGCTTTTAACTAGTCTTGACGACCTCCAAAGCGCTTTACACTATAGTTTTAGTCATTCACCCATTCACATACACATTCACACCCTGACGGTGGTGAGCTATGTTAGTAGCTACAGATGCCCTGGGGCAGGCTGACATACAACAGTGCCACCGTGCCCTCTGGCCACCGCCAGCAGGCAATGCGGGTGAAGTGTCTTGCCCAAGGACACAACGACAGAGACAGTCAGAGCAGGGGATCGAACCAACAATCCGCCAATTGCAAGACGAACTCCCTAACCTCTGTGCCACAGTTAGGCGGATTGGCCTGTTGGGTCAGACGCAGCATACAGTTATAACCCCAAGTATCTTCTGGGTGCAGGGGAGCAGGTTCAGTGGTTAAATGAGGCCGTGCTGTAGCACATGACACACAGTCACCTTGACTTTGTTCACTAGCTGTTTCTGCCATCCAATTTAGCCAGAGATTGTCATCTGAGTATCCCATCGCCATTTGAACGGTTCTAATGTAGAGTAATCCATCTTAATCATTGTGTTCCCCTGTGGTGTGGTCACTTGTTGCTTTTGTTCTCCTGTTTTGGAGTGGTCCTCAGTGTTGTTATAGCTGGTAGCTTGTAGGTTAATTTTAATCAGTCCCATAGGATCTTTTCCAGAGATTTCTACCCCTAAGGTTAAGAACATTACCTTGTCCCCATTATGAGTATTGCCAAGGAACAAACTGTTATGTAATTCTTTAATTGCTAGGAGCAAGGGGTTCACTCCCACTTGTCCGTTTCTTTTAAACTCACCCCGTATCAGACTAATTTTGCGTGCTTCTCCGGTGTTACCATACTTCCAGCTGGGGTTCCAGAGGCCTGAGTATGCAAGCGCCTGGTCCCAGCTGCTACAGAAGCTTTTACTTCCTATAGGACCACATGGTCTTTCCCCTTTTGAGCATCCTTCTTGAACCACAGGAGTTCCACACAGAAATACACTACCGTTCAAAAGTTCGGGGTCACATTGAAATGTCCTTATTTTTGAAGGAAAAGCACTGTACTTTTCAATGAAGATAACTTTAAACTAGTCTTAACTTTAAAGAAATACACTCTATACATTGCTAACTGCAAATGTCTGGTTTTTGGTGCAATATCTACATAGGGGTATAGAGGCCCATTTCCAGCAACTATCACTCCAGTGTTCTAATGGTACAATGTGTTGCTCATTGGCTCAGAAGGCTAATTGATGATTAGAAAACCCTTGTGCAATCATGTTCACACATCTGAAAACAGTTTAGCTCGTTACAGAAGCTACAAAACTGACCTTCCTTTGAGCAGATTGAGTTTCTGGAGCATCACATTTGTGGGGTCAATTAAACGCTCAAAATGGCCAGAAAAAGAAAACTTTCATCTGAAACTCGACAGTCTATTCTTGTTCTTAGAAATGAAGGGTATTCCATGCGAGAAATTGCTAAGAAATTGAAGATTTCCTACAACGGTGTGTACTACTCCCTTGAGAGGACAGCACAAACAGGCTCTAACCAGAGTAGAAAAAGAAGTGGCAGGCCGCGTTGCACAACTGAGCAAGAAGATAAGTACATTAGAGTCTAGTTTGAGAAACAGACGCCTCACAGGTCCCCAACTGGCATCTTCATTAAATAGTACCCGCAAAACACCAGTGTCAACATGTACAGTGAAGAGGGGGCTACGGGATTCTGGGCTTCATGGCAGAGTGGCAAATAAAAAGCCATATCTGAGACTGGGCAATAAAAGAAAAAGATTAAGATGGGCAAAAGAACACAGACATTGGACAGATGAAGACTGGAAAAAAGTGTTGTGGACGGATGAATCCAAGTTTGAGGTGTTTGGATCACAAAGAAGAACGCTTGTGAGACGCAGAACAAATGAAAAGATGCTGGAAGAATGCCTGACGCCATCTGTTAAGCATGGTGGAGGTAATGTGATGGTCTGGGGTTGCTTTGTGCTGGTAAGGTGGGAGATTTGTACAGGGTAAAAGGGATTCTGAATAAGGAAGGCTATCACTCCATTTTGCAACGCCATGCCATACCCAGTGGACAGCGCTTGATTGGAGCCAATTTCATCCTACAACAGGACAATGACCCTAAACACACCTCCAAATTGTCCAAGAACTATTTAGAGCAGAAGCAGGCAGCTGGTATGGAGTGGCCAGCGCAGTCACCAGATCTGAACCCCATTGAGCTGTTGTGGGAGCAGCTTGACCGTATGGTACGCAAGAAGTGCCCATCCAACCAATCCAACTTTTGGGAGCTGCTTCTGGAAGCGTGGGGTGCAATTTCTCAAGATTACCTCAACAAATTAACAGCTAGAATGCCAAAGGTCTGCAATGCTGTAATTGCTGCAAATGGAGCATTCTTTGACGAAAGCAAAGTTTGATGTAAAAAAAAATCCTATTTCAAATACAAATCATTATTTCTAACCTTGTCAATGTCTTGACTCTATTTTCTATTCATTTCACAATGTATGGTGGTGAATAAGTGTGACTTTTCATGGAAAACACAAAATTGTTTGAGTGACCCCAAACTTTTGAAAGGTAGTTCACATCGTAGCCGTGCCAATGCGCATGATTGTTTTTACTGCCACATTTTATAATGTCACATAGATCGACCTGAAAGTTGGTGGTGGCTGCTAGCGTATAATTCAGTTCCACCCCGCCGTATTGCTGAATGCACCAATCTGTAGGTGATGGGGTCACTGCGCGTTTTGTTGGTTTTTTAGGAGGGTCGACTGGACATGTTTGGAATGGAAGATCACAAAAATACCACAATATACTTGTAACAATGACAACAGATAATAGTAAACCACCTCCTACCCAACCCTTATGGGGTTTGGTTATTATCATTCCTGCTCACATGCTACATCAAATGCTTTTGATTATATGATAAAGCTGGTTTTAAAATAATGCTTGTGACAATTAATGACACTAAAATTAATGACACATACAGTGTAAACTCTAAATGCTACTTGATCTTGCTGAGAAAAAATTATGATGATTTTTTTTTTGTGTTCTGTCTCAAGCCTAGGTGGGAGGGAAACTCCACCACCTGGGAGCAGGAGGGAAACTCAACTGCTCGTTGTGGGAGGGAAGCTCTACCATGCAAGTGGGAGGGAAACTCTACCACTTCCTCCGCTGTCCTCTTCTAGTTACCTTGTGTTGACGTTTTGTCTTCTGACTTCTTTCTTCAGCTCTGTGGGTAGACTGCCCCAGAGCCTTTTCCTCCTCCCGGGGTTTATTCTGCACCTTCTGGGATCGGAGGTGTTAATGCTGAGTTTCCTTCCTCTGCCTGCTTCAGATCCTCCTGAACCTGGGCTAAGGAACGTTGAGGTGCCTCTGCAGCTGCACACTGGCTCCAATGATACAAGGTGTCGCCTATACCTTTGAGCCTCACGGCATGTGATGTTCTTTCCACGACTTGGTATGGACGGGTCCACCTTGGTTCTGACCACTTTCCTTTGATGACTTTCAGGAGCACCCACTCTGGTTCTGCTCTGGTTTCGCTGCTCTCCCCTTCCACCACGTTTGGGGCCTTTTTGGTGAAAGCTGAAACAAGACTGTGGAGAGCACTGTAATAACCACGACGGGACATTGATGTTTCATTCATTGGTTGGCATGGTAACCTAGTGTGGGGTCCTGGAAAAGGTCTTCCTGTGTGTAACTCATGTGGTGTCAGTCCCCATCTCTGAATTACAGAACTTCTGACTGACATTAGTGCTAATGGTAAAGCGTCAACCCAATCCATGTTTGTCTGTGCACAGATTTTTGCCAATTTGGTTTTGATTCATCCTTTCCACTTTTCCCTGTGACTGAGGATGATAAACTGTGCCGAAAGAGTGTTTCAGCCCTGAGTAGGTGTCCCATCACCACATGATCTGTTTTTTGCACTATCTTAGCTACTCTTGCAGCATGTCTAGTGTACTCATGATGTCGTTTTTCCATGTTGTCTAGCATCACGCTGATGTACATTAGTACAGTCCGTACTCCGCCTTTTTTTTTGGAACAGCACACCATTTGCTGTGTGCGCTGTTACAGAAACATCCAGGTAAAATGGCGCTTGACAGTCTGGATTTGCAAGGTGAGCTGCTGTTGCCAGTCTGATTTTCAATTCTGTAAAAGCCGATTCAGCTTTTGGAGTCCATGTCAAGTGAGGTTTGAGGTTTCTCATCCCCTGCTGTTTAACCATATCCCTCAAAGGTTCTGTGAGCTCTGTGTACCCTGGGACATATGTTCTGCTGTAGCGTGTTAGACCAAGAAAGGAAAGCATTTCCTGCATGGTCACTGGCTGTGGATGAGACAAGATTGCAGACTTATGCGCAGGAGACATGCCAGTCCCCTGTTGAGACACCACTCTGCCCAGAAACTCAACCTGTCTTCTGCACAACTGCAATTTGTTTTTGCTGATTTTAAAGCCTTTCTTTGCTAAATGTAGCAGAACTGCCGCAGTTGCCTCCAAACACTCATCTATTGAGGAGGCTGCAATGAGAAGGTCATCCACATACTGAATCAAAGTGGACGCTGGTGGTAATGGGCAGTCTGCCAAAACTTCTTTTAGTACCTGGTTAAAAATACCAGAAGAAAGTGCAAATCCCGGTGGCAAATGGGTGTAGCGATAACGACCTCTAAAGGTGAAAGAGAAAATGTCCCTACACTCTTCTGCTAATGGTAGACAGAAAAATGCGTTTGCCAAATCAATGCAGGTAAACCAGCAGTGGTCAGGATTCAGATTAGTGAGTGCAACATAGGGGTTAGGTACTGATACAGTAGGGGTTGCCAAAATGTCATTAATTGCCCTTAAATCATGTGCCATGCACCATTTACCTGTACCGTGTTTCTCAACAGGTAGGATAGGTGTGTTCCAATCCTGTGAATGCGAGCACTCCAGCACTCCAGAGTCCCAAAGACCCTGAATTGTGTCTGTGACGCCCTCCTCTGCCTGTGGTTTATGTGGATACTGATGTACCCACACAGGAGGGGTCTGGATAAGATCAAATGTTATTGGTGGACATGCAATCAGTCCCACATTCGAGGGTCCAGAAGCCTACAAAGTGGGGGGCAGGTCCTCGATTATTGCTGCCGCTAAAGGGTGATCTGTTTTTTCACGCCCATGATATCTTTCCAACTGCACATGTTCCAACAAACCTGTGTCGGTTGTCTGGTAGGAAATGCGGTTTGTTTTGGTCGATGGTGAATAAAACACCTGGGGAATGTGGGTCTGCTGATAATCGGTTTGAGCCAGGGAGCATTTCAGCACCCCTCCCAGTTCTTTGGCCTGATGGCCTGGGTGCAATGCTAGTGAGACATGCGGTGCTCCGTCCGCACACATTTGGAACCATGGTAACTGTTCCTCTGTAAGCAGCACCTGCGCTACAACTTTTCCGGTGCTACGTAAATGTTTTGGGAGGTGATGGTCCAATTATCACCTTCTAACTCAGATGCAAAACAGTCCTGATACCATTCACAATTGTTGTGATCATAAAATAGAGTAACATGCGGGGGGTCAGGGGGAGGAACATAGGGAGCCAGGGAAGTGATCCAGGGTTTCCACTGTTGGAAAACCGACAGGATGCCCAGATGTGCAGTTGTTTCAGGACGGAGGAGAACCCAGTAAATGTCCGCTAATTGCTCCTGCAAAGGACCAAACAGGTATTGTCCATGAGAAAATGTGCAGCCCAGTCCACATTGTAATTGAGTCCCATCAGGCAGCAGGACCTATAGGCCTTGAGGTCCGCACAAAATAGTTGCTCCCACCTTAATGAGAAGATCCCTTCCCAATAGGTTAACAGGTGTGTTGGGGGAAACCAGTAGACAGTGGTCAACTAGTTGATTGCCCAGCTGTATTTTTAGTGGCTTTGTAAATGGCAGAACTTGCTTCGCCCCCAAGAACCCGACGACCGTTGTGGTCTTTTTGGACAGATGAGTTTGTGGAGCCTGTCTGATGGTTGAACATGTTGCTTTTGTGTCGACCAGAAATGGTACTGCAGTCCCTGATACAGTCACAGACAGCAGTGGTTCTGCCATGGTGTCGCTGTCTGCCTGGCTCGGTGGGCTGTGTCAATGTTGTTCATTCCAGCCGTTGGGATCCTCCCAAGCAGGGATCTGGAATGCAGGTCTGTAACCCCCTCGCTGTGGACCACCCCTGGCTCTGTTGGGGCGTCCTCTTGGTCCACCTCTGAGCTGGGGGCTGTGGTGCCCATATCCACCTGGGGTGCCATGCTTATAAGGGCAGTCTCTGGCCCAATGGCCTGATTCCTCACAATAGTAGCAGATGTCGCCCCCTGGCAGTCCCCTTGGTGGTCCCCTCTGGAATCCCCTACCTCTAGATCCCCCTCATCCCCCAGACCTCCCACCAGAACCCTGAAATGGGTTAGGAGCTGGTAGGGATGGGAATCGAAAACCGGTTCCTGTTCAGAACCGGTTCCGTGTTTTCCAATTCCGTGGCACCGTTTGGCAGCTCGCTAAACGATTCTCTTTTCGATTCCGTCGTGCCGCGGCTCTTAGCAGCACAACGTTAGCGCGACGTTTTTTTTGCGCAAGTTACGTCACGTTTTATACGCAAGTTACGCACACGGCGTTCAGTAAGCACGTGTGCGTAACTTGCGTATAAAACGTGACCAGGCTTAAAGCAAAACAAAAAAAATGCCGCCCCATCGGGGGAAGCGGTCGACAGTTTGGTTTCATTTTAAGGAAGAGAAAGATGGCAACGAGGCGCTTTGCAATCATTGCAAAATGGCATATACATCCGCGAGAGGAAATAGATCCAACAGGCAGAAATACCTGCGCACACAACATGGCATACAATTTAATGAATGCCGTGTTTTTGATTCTTACCGGACAGAAGCTAAAGTTACGACCAGCATGAAAGGCAGCTCTGGTGGTAAGTAGTTAGTTTTACATCACTGGCTGGTTCCTAGTAAATCATATGCCATTTCTGGAAATAAACCAATTTCCTACCTCTCTTTGGGGTTATTAAGGGAGTGTGCCTTTCTCGTTAATCCAGCCCTTCCATGGTAGCATGTTTAATTAGAACTACTGGAAGATGAAATTCTTACATGATTCTAGCTATTGCAGTAGATGTAACAAAACATGCTACGAAGTTGCTCCGCAGTTCAGGGAGCAAGAGAAAGGTGACGCTCGTTTACTTAAATCAGGGGGAGACGAGTTTATTTCCCAAAATTGTACAGTAATGCTTTTTCATTAAACGGATGGCTTCTCTGTTAGATTTAGATGACTGAGGTTATCTAAAGAGAGATTAATAAGCAACTGTCACAACAAACTTACATTTTCTTGTATTCTAAGCAACTCGAAAAGAGAATCGAAAAGGAATCGAATCGTTTCACAGAATCGATAAGGGAATCGGAATCGTGAAAATCTTTTCAATTCCCAACCCTAGGAGCTGGGCCCCACTGTGGTGGGTTCACAGCTGCTGCTGGCCCTGCTGCAAAAGGAGGAACAGGTGCTGACTGGAGCACCGGGGCTTCATACAGAATTTTGTTTTTTCTTTTCTCCCGCCTTCTGTTTCGCTTCGCCAATTGTATTTTAAGTAATTGTGTCTGTATATCTTTCAACTTATCTGCCTCTTTTCTCTGTGAGATGTAAGATGGTGAATTAAATGGCGTTCCCACACCGCAGGGTCTGCACCCATCATGTCTGGATTATCATCCATGGCTGTTTTCACTGAGGGAGGTACTCCCTTCAGAACTGCATCCCTGTACCAGTCCCTTTGGGCCCCAACCCTGTCTGGGTTGGTCCCTGTGTGAGTTTGCCACGTGGTTTTGCAGCCCTCCAGATACTCTTTGGGATTTTTTCCCGAATCCCAATCAAATTGAGGAATAGTGTTACCCCTGGTCACTGGGTATATTTCTCTAAGGGCAAAACCAATTGCAGTAGAGTGTGGGGTAAACAGATCATCATCAGGAAGGCCCACAATGCCTGCCACCTGCTCCACCTCTCTATTCATGTGAGGCCTCATGCATCTTCCTGCTACAGCTCTGTAATCATCCAGAGCCAGAGTGTTCCCTGTGGTTAACGTCTCTAAGGCCTGCAGCCATGGTGCTGCCCCGTCTACAATTGGTGGTAATTTATCACATAGTGCAGACAAATCTCCCAGGCTATAAGGTTTGTATTTATATTATCTTCCTCCTGGCTGCTGTAACAGGGGCATTTGGTAATTCATTTCTTTTCTGGGTCTTAAGTCATAGCTGCGTGGTGGTTGACACTCGGCACCCCCTATTTCTGGTGCAGACATTCTGCGACTCATGTGCACCTCCTCATTCTCCTCAGGGAGGGATGGGGTGAGGGAGCCAGTATTGGGCTGTACTCTGTTGGAGTGCTGCCAGCCGCACTGCTGTTTTTACCCAGATCGGTCAGACAAATACTCATAGAATTCTGATTTATATCTGTTTTATTCTGATCTTCCAATTTTACATTATCTGCTACCCAAATCCCTGTTACTGACATTTTGACCGTCCCTGGAGTCCCTACAAGGAGACTCTGGGGCTGCCTGGTTGCTGTTCAGCAGCCGGGAGAGGTGTGGGTGGAAAAAAAGAATTAGTGGACTATGTCCGTTGCGGCCACTCCCTGCCTTTTCTGGCCTGAAACGGGTCTGCGTCTGCTCTGTTCCAGTCTGATGATTCATCGGAGGGAAAAGACACCCATTTTGATGAAGATGGACATTGTGAGGGTTGGCCATAAAAAGATAGACCTTGCAAGGACTGTAAAGATGACGTGTCCGAGGCAGGCGACTGCACAGGGTCAGACACCGCCACTTGTCCCTCTGTTATACTCAACACTGGATACAAACGGCTTCCTGCTGGTCTGGGCACTGTTAACTGAGATGGAGGCGAGGGAGCATAGGGTGGAGGTTTTTCTCCACACGCTCCTATCTTTTCTTTCTTATTTTCTGACATTAAATGACTTGCACTTTGCCACCAAATCCCCATCTGAGACCATCCTGTCTGTTTTTTACCTGCCTCTTCTTTCACATCTTTCCATTTTCCTTTCGACATCCAACCACTTCCCTTGCTCTTGTTTTCAGCCACCTCTTTCTCCTTTTTGCATTCTCTAGCTTTGTCCCAAAAATACTGTCCTAAATTCCCACGCCACTGGTCATTCTTTCCATCTCTCTCCAATTCTTTTAACACCTGTGTTTGCACTTTTTTTCCGGTCTTTTCTCCTTCGTTTTTTCCCTGAGCTGTTTCAATCACCTGCCGCAATAACACCAACTGATCTGCTGCTGATTTCCACAAAACATCGGGTCCCCACCCGTCATCGTGGGTCTCCCTATTAAATTCACCCTCCATTATGAAATCTGTATATATTGTTCACTTATAATATATCACTACACAATGTTATGTTGCGCTGGATAGGGTTCAGCGCTTTTAAAGGTCCCTGCGCTCTAAAAGGGCCCTGTGCTCTGAAAGGTCCCTGCGCTCCTAAAAGGTCCCTCCACTCTTTTAGGCCCCTGCTCCTTCCAAGGTCCCTACGGTTCACTTCTCCTGTTTCCTTATCTTAGTTTGGCCCGTTTAGGTTAGTCTTGTCCTCTCTAGCCCTCTGTGGTTTTCATTTCGCTTATTTTCCCCAGGTGTCGCTGTGCTGTTCCCCTGTCTCCTAGTGTTCAGTTTTTATGTCTTCCGGCGTGTTAGGACGCCTTCTGACCCCTGTAGATTTCGTGTCCCTGGCGTGTTAGGACGCCCTCTGACCCCGTAAATTTCGTGTTCCCGGCGTGTTAGGACGCCCTCTGACCCGTGTAGATTTCATGTTCCTGGCGTGTTAGGACGCCCTCTGACCCCGTAGATTTCGTGTTCCCTGCGTGTTAGGACGCCCTCTGGTCCCTGGTATTTTAGAGATTCCCCTCAAGCCCTGGTAATTTCTGCCCTTGCGCCCCGGCGTTTCCCTCACGCCCTGGCGATCCTTTTCCCTTGCGCCCCGGCGGTTCCCTCACGCCCTGGCGAACTTTTCCCTTGCGCCCCGGCGTTTCCCTCATGCCCCGGCGATCTCTTCCCTTGCGCCCCGGCGTTTCCCTCACGCCCTGGCAATCCTTTTCCCTTGCGCCCCGGCGGTTCCCTCACGCACCGGTGAACTTTTCCCTTGCGCCCGGCGTTTCCCTCATGCCCCGGCGATCTCTTCCCTTGCGCCCCGGAGTTTCCCTCACGCCCCGGCGGGTTCCTGGGGTTTCGTTTCACTAGTAGTGCTCCAGCATTTTCGTACGCTGTTGAGCCCTAGGGTTTCAGTACGTCCGTTCCTTTCCCCTGGTGTTCCCGTAAGCCCGTTCTTTTCCCTTGGCGTTCCCGTACGCCCGTTCCTTTCCCTTGGCGTTTCCGTACGCCCAGTCCTTCCCCTTGGCGTTTCTGTACGCTAGTTGTGCTCCAGCGTTTCCATACGCTGTTGAGCCCTAGCGGATCAGTCCGCCCGTTCCTTCCTCTGGCGTTTCCATACGCCCGGTCTTTTCCCTTGGCGTTTCCGTACGCCCGGTCTTTTCCATTGGCGTTTCCGTACGCCCGGTCTTTTCCCTTGGCGTTTCTGTACGCTCTGTCTTTTCCCTTGGCGTTTCTGTACGCCCAGTCCTTTCCCCCGGCGTCTCTGTACGCTAGTTGTGCCCCAGCGTTTCCGTACGCTGTTGAGCCCTAGCGTATCAGTCCGCCTGTCCTTCCCCCTGGCATTTCCACACGCCTGTCCTTCCCCCTGGCGTTTCCACACGCTCGGTCCCTTCCCTTGACGTTGTGTACGCCCGTTCCTTTCCTTGGGCGCTGTCGTGCGCCCGTTCCTTCCCTTTGGCGTTGTGTACGCCCGTTCCTTCCCTTGGCGTTTCCATACGCCCGTTCCTTCCCCTTGGCGTTTCCGTACGCCCGTTCCTTGCCCTTGGCATTTCCGCACGCCCGTTCTTTCCCCCGGCGTCTCTGTACGTTAGTTGTGCCCCAGCGTTTCCTTACGCTGTTGAGCCCTAACGTATCAGTCCGCCTGTCCTTCCCCCTGGCGTTTTCATACGCCCGTTCCTTCCCTTTGGCGTTGTGTACGCCCGTTCCTTCCCTTTGGCGTTGTGTACGCCCGTTCCTTCTCTTTGGCGTTGTGTACGCCCGTTCCTTCCCTTTGGCGTTGTGTACGCCCGTTCCTTCCCTTTAGCGCTGTGTACGCCCGTTCCTTTCCTTGGGTGCTGTCGTGTGCCCGTTCCTTCCCTTTGGCGTGGTGTACGCCCGTTCCTTCCCTTTGGCGTTGTGTACGCCCGTTCCTTCCCTTTGGCGTTGTGGTGCGCCCGTTCCTTACCTTTGGCGTTGTCGTGCGCCCGTTCCTTCCCTTTTGGCGCTGTCGTGCGCCCGCTCCTTCCCTTTTGGCGCTGTTGTGCGCCCGCTCCTTCCCTTTGGTGCTGAGTGTGCCCGTTCCTTACCTTTGGCGTTGTCGTGCGCCCGTTCCTTCCCTTTTGGCGTTGTCGTGCGCCCGTTCCTTCCCTTTTGGCGCTGTCGTGCGCCCGCTCCTTCCCTTTTGGCGCTGTTGTGCGCCCGCTCCTTCCCTTTGGTGCTGAGTGTGCCCGTTCCTTACCTTTGGCGTTGTCGTGCGCCCGTTCCTTCCCTTTTGGCGCTGTCGTGCGCCCGCTCCTTCCCTTTTGGCGCTGTCGTGCGCCCGCTCCTTCCCTTTGGTGCTGAGCACGCCCGTTCCTTCCCTTTGGCGTTGTGTGCGCCTGTTCCTTCCCTTTGGCGTTGTGTGCGCCCTTTCCTTCCCTTTGGCGCTGTGTTGCGCTCGTTCCTTCCCTTTGGCGCTGTGTTGCGCCCGTTCCTTCCCTTTGGCGCTGTGTTGCGCCCGTTCCTTCTCTTTGGCGCTGTGTTGCGCTCGCTCTTTCCCCTGGCGCTGTCAATCGCCCGTACCCTTTCCCTGATGTGCCGCGCCCTGGTCGTGCTCTGGCACGTCTGTGTTCTCTGGCCCCTTTGGTTCCTCCGTGTTTCTTGGCCCCTTTGGTTCCTCCGTGTTTCTTGGCCCCTTTGGTTCCTCCGTGTTTCCTGGCCCCTTTGGTTCCTCTGTGTTTCCTGGCCCCTTTGGTTCCTCCGTGTTCCCTAGCTCCTTGGTTCCCCAGTGTTCTTTAGCTCCTTGGTTCCCCAGTGTTCTTTAGCCCTTTTGGTTCCCCGTGCTCTCTAGCCCTTTTGGTTCCTCGTGTTTTCTAGCTTTAGATTCCCCTTGTTCTCTAGCCTTCGGTTCCCCATGTTCGCTGGCTCTTTGGTCCCCAGTGTTCAGCCTGATTCTTGCCCACCTTCCTGGGCCCCCTCCGCCCACCCAGTGTGAGAGGTTCTGGGCCGTCCGGTGTCCGGCCTTGTGGGGGGGGTACTGTCAGGATGCAGCTTGTAGGCTGCAGTCTGAGCCTCGCTGCCTCTCTCCCTTCCCTGCTCAGAATAATTGGTTCCACCTGTCAGGCTGCAATCAACCCTCACTGCTCTCACCTGGTTCCACCCTTATTTAAAACTCACCTCATTCTGCTCTCGTCGCCGGTCCGTAGTGTTCACTCCTGCTCAGTTCCTGCCAGTATCCAGTGTCAGCTCAGTTTTTTGTTACAGTCAACTAGAAGACGTTACTTCAACTTGGTTTTTGTTCAAGTCATTCCTTAAGACTCTACTCAGCTCTGTTCCACTCAAGTTCTCAACTCCGTTCTCAAGTTCCTGCAACTGCTCCACGTTCTCAAGTTCCAACAAGTTAAGTTCCACGGTCTCACATTCTCCAGCAGTTCCTCGGTCTCAAGTTCAGTTCCACGGTCTCACGCTCTGCAGCAGTTCCTCTGTCTTAAGTTAAGTTCCACGGTCTCACGTTCACCAGCAGTTCCACGGTCACAAGTTCACTTCCACGGTCTCAAGTTCTGTTCCACGGTTCCAGCAGCTGTTTCACGGTCTCAAGCTCCCGGCTCAGATGTTCTGGTCTCAAGTCCTCGGCTCAGATGCTTCGTTCTGGTCTCAAGTCTTCGGCTCCAGAGTACCTCCCGGTCAGTCTCTCAACACGCCTCCTGCCGGCCAGCTTCTGCACCCTTCATCTCCGTCCATAAAAGACTCTGGTTCCTCTCGTCATTCACTTTCCAACCTGTTCAATAAACTTACTTTAAGGACTAGCTCTGTGTGTGTGTGCTGTGTCCGGGTTCATCCAAAGACAAATCATGACAATCTGAGCTTTTGCAACATTCTTCTTCTTCCTCCTTTTACTTTGTTTATCTCTCAGCTTTTTTAGCTGTTCAGCTAAGAGTTGTTGTTCTAACTTCTGTGAATCACTGCTAAGTTGCTTCATGTTCTTTTCACCGATATCCAGCTGCTGTACCAAAGCAGCCATCCATTGATCTAAAGGCATATCGTAACTCGCAACCATTCTGTCCATGTCCTCCTTAACATCCTCTGTTTGGCCCTTTAACATTGCCTGTTTAAAAAGTTCCTGCAGCGTGCCTGATAACGGGCAAGAGCCCGTCTGGTCTTCTCATACTTTCAACATTCTGTTCACATATGCTGAAGCCGTCTCCCCTGCACAACGTGTAGTGTCGTTTAAAAGGCCAGAATCTGTACTTACCGGATAAAACGTCCTCAGTGTGCTCCAAAGTTGCCGTGCCACCGGGGCCAAAGGAGCAGCTGCTCCTAGTTCGTCAGTTCCAGCAGAAACTTCAACCGCATGTACCTCATGTGGTTCCAGATATGCTGATAAGCCAGTCCTCACATCGCCAATAGCCAATACATGCCCGCTCAAAATCTTCAAGAATACTTTGATCCAAAGGTGCGCCCCTTCTCTTGGATCAGGGAGCATGTTCCTCAGCTGAACACTGTCAGCACATGATAGGGGGTTGTAAGCAACTGCATGCACCTGTCCTGTAGCACTGTGCGTCTGAAACAATGGCAGTTGCACACTTTGTTTTGTTGCAGGTAAAGAAAGATCAGTTTTGTTAGAATGCAGATTATATCTGGGGCCCTTTTCCGCCTGTATTCGCGCGTGTCATCGGTTTTCATAACATCTGTGTCATCTGATTCTGCAGTTTTAAGAGTGTGTCTTATCACTTGTTCTATCGCATCCCGTAGCTGGTCTCGTTTGTGTTTATCTAACCTACTTTTTCCATGTATCGGTCTTACGTCACAGCTTACCTGTCCCCCACATAACTCCATACCAGGCACCTCCACCGAAGGGTCTGATGAAGTCACCACACTCCTGGCCTTGGATAACAGTTCTCTAGTATCACCACACAGATTGTTTTGCATAACAGCAGCTGCACCAGAAGCAGACATGTCCGGAATAACTGGAGGAGTTGTGTACTTACCTTCTTGTTTGAAAAAAGACGATTCACTTACCCCCTGCAGACTTTCACTCTCTTGTTGTTGTTTGTCGAGGCCTGAGAAGCATATGCTGAAATAAAGTTTGGTTAGTTTTATCAAGCCTGCTATTTTGATTCCTCTTTTTGGCATTTTTCCCGAGCAAACCCGCCAGCACCAGCCGTTTTTACTTGTGCTTGGGCTAGTCTATTTTTTAACATTTGTAAATAGTGTATACACATCTGGGCTTCTGGCGGAGGCCCCTCTGCATCACCAAAAACCCCGTCTCTCCTCATTTTTTCGCACCACTCTTTGAATTGTTTTAGATAATGTTCAGCGTCTGTGTGTGGAAATGTTGCCATTATGCTCCCTTTTCTTGTCTCCAGCAGTGTTCTTAAAGAACACCCCTGGAGCTCATTTTCTACTTGATTCTCAGGAATTCCAGCACTCACACGTTTTGGCCAACCTCCCGGGACAGCGTCCTGACCCCGGTCCAATGAGAGCTTATTTTTTATCTCTCAGACACCAAAACTTATTATGTTCCTATATGCCTTATTATAGTGTTTTTACACAGCAGTTTCAATGAGCCAGTGTACTCTGGATGAGCAGGTTATATGTCACCTTAACAGGTGCACCCTTACTCTTCACTTTTACTGGCTCAATGTCAATAACGTGTCACACACACACACACACACACACACTTTCTGGCCAAGGGTTAGGGTTATTGATTTTTATTAGGTTTTTATGATTTGTTACTTTTAGATAAGTTTTTGATCTGTTAAGTTTTGGCCGTGAGAAAGACACCGTCTCAATAGGATAATGGGTGGGTAACAGTACAGAAGCTGCAGAGAGGTGTGTTAAACTACGGCTCTGCTTCCTGGTCTGGACCCTGGGTTGTCAGCATTTAGGAGAACTAATAAATCCGGCCAGATTTCTAGAAAGAAGAGCTGCACCATCCAAAGTGGGATGGATGCCGTCTCTCCGGATCAGACCAGGTTTTCCCCAGAAAGTTCGCCAGTTATCAATGTAGCCCACGTCGTTTTCAGGACACCACCTAGACAACCAGCGGTTGAATGATGACATGCGGCTAAACATGTCATCACTGGTCAGATCAGGCAGGGGACCAGAGAAAATTACGGAGTCCGACATTGTTTTAGCAAACTCACACACCGAAGCAACACCAACTTTAGTGACCTCCGATCGGCGTGACCGGGTGTCATTACCGCCAGCGTGAATAAAAATCTTACTGTATTTACGCTTATCCTTAGCCAGCAGTTTTAGGTAAGATTCTATGTCGCCCGTTCTGGCCCCTGGCAGGCATTTAACTATGGTCCCTGGTGTCTCTAGTGCCACGTTTCTGACTATTGAGCTCCCAATAATCAGGGTCGGCTTCTCAGCGGGTGTGTCGCTGAGTGGGGAAAATTTGTTAGAAACGCAGACGGGTTGGTGGTGAACTGGGGGCTGAAATCTAGAGCTATGCTTCCTACGAACTGTCACCCAGCCGGCCTGCTTACCCGGCTGCTCGGGTGCTTCTGGAGGACCACTAAGTGAAGTAACGCTAGGTCTATGTGGCTCCGCGCTAGCAAAGGGGCGGCTATCAGCTGGTCTTTCCATAGCACGGAGCCGGGTCTCTAATTCTGACACCCTCGCCTCCAAAGCTACAAAAACACTACATTTATTACAAGTACCATTATCACTAAAGGAGGCAGAGGAATAGCTAAACATCTGACACAGAGAGCAGGAGATAAGGGGAGACTTAGTAAGAGACGGAGAAGCTGAAGTAATAGTAGGAGAGGAAGCCATTGTGGAGCTGAAGCTAGGCTAGGCTAAAGCTAGGCTAGCGCCCTTCTACCACGCCAAGAGAGCAAACCGTGAAACACGAGGAGTTCCCAAGCGTGATGTGCAGCAACAGAAAATGTTTTAAAAGTGCTTATGTGTTAGAAACAGATGTTACAGCAAAGAGATTAAAGATAAAAGCGAGAGAATCTGGAGCAACAAACCGTTGCTCACGCAGTGAAAACAGGAATACGCCTTACCGCAAGCAGGAAGTCAAAGGTTCTCTCAGCTGAGATGTTCTCTGAAGTGATGTTCTCTGAAGTGAAGCTGACGAGTCCAGGTAACCTAGCAGCCCACCGCCCAGAGCTCCACCTCTAGACATGATTAATCTATCCTTAGTAAATGGATATGTACCACAGGCTTTTAAAGTAGCTGTTATTAAACCTTTACTTAAGAAACCATCTCTCGATCAAGATGAGTTAGTAAATTACAGACCTATATCTAATCTTCTTTTCTTATCTAAAATTCCTGAGAAAGTAGTTGCTAATCAACTTTGTGAACATTTACAAAGTAATGACCTACTTGAGGAGACCAATTCTCTTTACTATATATATGCTTCCGATTGGCAAAATTATCAGACAGCATGGGATTAATTTCCACTGTTATGCTGATGACACTCAGCTATATTTATCCATAAATCCTGATGAATCCAATCAATTACTTCGACTGCAGTCATGTCTTGATGACATCAAAAGCTGGATGACTTTAAATTTCCTGCACTTAAATTCTGACATGACAGAAGTTGTAATCTTTGGACCAGAGTCCTCAAAAAATAAACTTCTTAATAAATCACTTAATCTGGATGGCATTAACTTGGCCTCTGGTAATAAAGTAAAAAATCTTGGTGTTATTTTCGACCAAGACAAGTGCCTCGAGATGACATGTTTCATGAATTGGCGCTATATAAATAAAATTGAATTGAATTGAATTTATGCATGTAAATAGTTTTATTGTGATTCCTGCGGGGAGTATTTCAAATTATGTGGACACTACAATGGGAAAGTAGGAGAGCAAAGGAAGAACAAGAAGAGAAAAAAAAGAAAGAGAACAGGTGAAAGAAAGAAGAGATAAAAGGGAAATAATGATAAAACGTCTTCAGTCTGCTTCATCATCTGGAAAGAGAGATGTAAAAAGAACAGCACAACCAACGGATATAGTATAACAGATACAATAAAGTAACACCTTGATACCATTGCTAAATTATATGTATTATTATTTAAACTGTCATGTATAATGTGATAGCTGAGAAAAGAAACTAAATAAATAAATTATGGGCTTCCTGTATAGAAGTGTACCTGGAACCCAGCACCTGTGGGTTTATGTGAGAGTGTGCTTGTGTATGTGAAATTTATCCAGAAGAAAAATGCTCAATAGTGGTTGTGAAGAACCAAAGGCCCGCCTCCCCCGAGCACTGAGGCAGGTGCCGGGGGACCCATAACCCCAGACCCCCAAAGGGGCCCCCAAAGCAGGGCGCCCAAGAGGGACCAACACAGGAAATGCTCAGATGTTGTGTTGTTGCATGTTGTTCTCAAGTGTGTTTAAAACTGGGAGCACCGAACTCTATCTTATTTCTATAATGTGGAGTTAAGGACAAGATTATTTTCTCATCATGATGCAAACCAGGTGGAAGCTCCCATAGAGGGTTTGGACATAACGCTAGTCCGCTCTGCTTTTCTGTTTTTCATATGTTGTGCTGTCTTCTGGGTCCTGCTGATTTGCGCAATAAGATGGACTGATCCAATGTAGTGGAGACTCAAGGGTGGATCCCAAGACACATATTGCAATAACCAATTTTTAAGGGATTTTAGCAAAAGGAATTTAGTCAAAAACATAATATGTACAAAATAATATCTATATTAAACACATTTTTATAAAAGGAGTTTTATGCGGTCCCCAGGTACTTGGGGCCCTAGGCAACCACCTAGTTTTACCTAGTGGTAAGTCTATCTCTGAAATGCGCACCCAGATCCGTTATGTTAACAATTAAATAGTCGATAAGACTATAAGGATTCACTGCAAGTCTCCACTCCTTCGGCAATAAGCACAATTCAAATAGGAGTCACCTAGTTATTTCATTTTTTCCCCTCTGAATCAAAATTATTTAAATACAGAATTAGTGAAGCTTTCGGTGCACTTTATCTTGGATTCAACTGAAAAGTCCATCCAAACTTTGACTGATTGCAGTAGGAATAATTTTTAAATAATGAAATTTACATGCGTGCATGATATATTAAAGAATTATTTTTGCTCTTTAACAATGTATTATGGGAAAACCTGCTCAGTTTGATAACTTGTTTTAACTTTTGATATATAAATGAGAAGACTGGTCAGTTAAATAAGAGAGAGGACTGGCCAGTTCACACATTGATTATTGCTGTTGTGGTGTTCGCACCTGAGTTCACATGAAACTAAGAACCACATGTGTTATTGTGTTAACTTGTGGTGGGAACTTATGACAATGTGTTGTGGGAAAGACTGATTCTGTATTCCTTATTTTGTTTATATTTGCTGTATTCTGAGTGCACTCATATTATTTTGCTTTGCACACTGCTGAGATGCTGGGAACGGGTTCTGTTTGGGAACATGTTTTGGAAAGGAGGGCGGCTGTGGAGGGAGAGATGGCCATTCTCGCTCCACACCTGACTCTTTGTTTACAAGTATATAAAGAGGAGACTGCCCTTAGCCCAGTGAGTCTGCCGTGAGTTCGCGTGTGGACACCGGCATCGTGAACGCTGATCTTAACCTAGGACTGAGGGCTCCCAGTTCGTGTCAATGGTAAGGGCTGATTCTGAGAATCTGTTGAGCGTCACGTCTGTTTGAAAGCTTGTTGCTTTAATGCTTGCTACTTTGCCTTTGTGAAGTGCTTGTTGTTTTGATGTGCTGTATTCTGTGGGGAATAATAATAAATGTGTGCCTTATATTCTAACAGAAACAGTGTTTGAGTCCTTATTTGTGTTTGCCGATCTCTCCCGATCCTGAATAAAATTTCATAAACAGTGCATTTGGACAGTAGAAGGAAAATAAAGGGCAACATGTAACCTAACAATGTAAACTCCCAGCTAAGGTTGAAACTATGAATCTCCCTGCTAAGAGACAACAGTGTTTACCGCATCACTTTGTAGCTTGAGATAATACACTAACAAGTATAAATAAATGAGGCCTCAGTGTTTCCCACAGGTATCACAGTAGCCATTTGTGTACTGTGATACAGTCACTATCATTACTATGATGAGGAAATGTTCATTAGTTGTTTTTTTTTTTGGGGGGGGGGAGGGGGTTCATACACTTTCCTTCATTATTCTTTGATGCTTTTACTGGTGTGATATTCCAGTCAGTACTGTTAAATAATATTCTATGTAAGATGTTTGCCCTGTATTATAACATATGCAAAACAAAACAGAAAAAGATAAAGGGCAAATCCGTCCCTTCTTCCCAATCATGGAACTAACCCCTGGAGAAAATATCAAGAAGGTGATCAGTCTCTAGGTTGTGTAGTGGGCTGTGGTATTTTGAAGTCACACAAGTTCTGACATCACACCATAGCCATTCAATCCTACACACTCAGAAAATAACATAATTATGTTTAACTTCAAAGACTTGTCAGATAATAAAATATCAGTATGGTTGATAGAGTTATTATAAATAACCCATTTTATTATCCTAGAACGAAAACCACACAACACAAGTTTAGACTGTTGGATAGAAGAGGACAGAGGATAAACCCAGACGGAGAACTTTTACTCCCTGACAGTCTGGGATCATCTGCGCTGGTCTGCCTCCGTCCTCCTGCCTTTATCGTCACACATCAAAGAAGGGTCAGGAGGATTCAGGATTTTACAACATGGGGGTTGAAAACAAAGAAGCGAGCAAGTTTTATTGTGGATGGTGATCAGTCACCAGCTTCATGCACAGCTGGATAAGGCAAGGCATTCCTTATCTGAGAGAACCATTTGTTCTCCCCGTCTAAGGTTAAATACAACAGAACCTTCCTGAAAGCAAACTCTTAAAACAACCCAAATGCCTGTAACTTGATAGAAATAAAATGATTACATTCACATTTTTCTAACAATGGTTACAGTGAACATTTTTCTGTAATTATATCTGAAAGACATGCAGAAGCGTGAAACCTTTGATTGTGGACACTTTTTCCAGGTATGAAACTTCCTCGATCTGTTTTTCACACACTGTGAACATGTATTGGGCTATTTCAACATTCTCTACCCCTTGGTCAGCTCTGACCCTGCAGCGCATTCACAAAAGATCCAATAGCATGACTAGGAAATTATACAGCATAAAACTCAGGCAAATTTTTTACATCATGTATGTGTCAGGGTTCTCTGTGTTGTCCTGCTCTACTCTGCTCCTCAGTGTCTAGTTGGCTGAGGGGGCGTGGCCCACACCTGCAGCTCGTTGCAGGCAGCTTCCTCTGGCTTCTTAAGCAGAGCACTGACAGATGGAAGACGCGAGAGCCTTAAACCAGTCCGAAGAATCAGATCTCCAGAATTCTCTCGGTCAGATTTTGATCTGGCTCTCCCCTCATACTCCCTGGGTGTTACCCAGCGGGGCCTGAGATTCCCCCTCCCGGATTCTACTGGTTCTTCCTTCACTCTGGTCAATCCATCTGTCACCCAGTTCCGTGGAAGCTCGCTCTGGATCCCTCGCCAGCTACATCTGCCGCCCTCCAGCCTCTAGCCGCAAAACACCAACAGGGGTAGGATCACAGAGTTCTCTCGGCACTACTTCCTCCCGGTTAGGTCCGCCCAACTTTATGGTAAGCAGCGCAGCTTCTAGTAGTTCTCCTGGTTCTTTTCCCAAAGTCATTGCTCTTCTTCTCTTTGCAGTCTCACCAGCCGTGACGTTCTGACCTCGCCGAGTTACCCGTAGTCTCGTCCTTTATATCTGCCTCTTCCTAAATAAACATCTTAAAACTGCTTGGCTTCCCGATCGTATCTGCATGTGGGCTCGTCATCTGAAAACCATGACAGTATGTCTGTAACTTAAGGTGAAGATTCTAAATGATAGATTTTGACCAGAACACATTTAACCAAGTTAGCTTCTTGTCCTATTTTTAGCATAGAAACCTGAGAATATCTCATTGATTAAATAAAACAATTTACGATTGTCTACAGGTAGAAGCTGTAAAAGATAAAACATCCCATTGATGTATGCCCACTTAAAACATATTTTACATAAATATTTTTTAAAAAAATTAATTTTTATTAGTTTTTGTGGATATGTCAGCTAGGCTACCATCTGTACTGGGATAAGTGGATGGTGGTGTGTCTAACCCGAGTTTCCAAGTTTATCTACAACTTCAGTGTGTTTACCATTCTTTTTGAATGGGAACTGGGTAAATACAACTTCTGACCATTACAGTACATTGAATTAGCATTTTACCTTAGCACTGTGAGTGTCATCTCTGAATGTGAATATTAGTTTAATAAAACCAAGACGTTTGTCACTCACACGCAAATCCTCAAATGTTGCTGACGTATCTCTATCCATTACTTATCGTCGAGGGGTGAATGAACCACACACATGCACAGAGAATAATTTAAGCTGTGAAAAACACTACAAACATTGAAATACAAGTTATCAGAGTTAGTGTAACTGGTTCACCCTGCGTTGTGTTCTGTGTGTGGCTCGAAGGACAGAGGCTGGATCTGAGTTGACTTGATACTTAATCTCTCTCTGTTTGAAGAAGACTGCGATGAGTAATGGTACAATTTGGTCCAAAACACATTCCTTCGGAAGCAGCATTAGACTATGCAGGTCTTGGACAGAATTTAATTTCTTTTCTTTTAAATTAATAGAAAAGATAACATCCAGTCACCCTTGTTAGAAAATAACAATAGTAACGACATGTCATGATTTGAAGGTGAACCCGAACACAACTACAGACATGTTTTAAAAGAGTTTATTGGATTATGATGTAGTGGAAGCAGGAGACCAGAGACTGGAGCCAGAGGATGTTGATGGCAGGACGGAGCCGGAGCACGGAGGTAGCAGGACCAGCAGCACGGCAGAGTGAATACTTGCAGGCAACAGCAGGACCAGCAGCACGGCAGAGTGAATACTTGCAGGCAACAGCAGGACCAGCAGCACGGCAGAGTGAATACTTGCAGGCAACAGCAGGACCAGCAGCACGGCAGAGTGAATACTTGCAGGCAACAGCAGGACCAGCAGCACGGCAGAGTGAAGACTTGGAGGCCAGAGCAACAGCAGTACCAGCAGCAGAGTGAATACTTGCAGGCAACAGCAGCACAGCAAAATGAATACTTGCAGGCAACAGCAGGACTTGGAGACCAGAGCAACAGCAGGCAGGCGGAGACGAAGGGAACTCAGGCTGGACAAGGAAAAGGTGAGGTGAGCAGAAATTAACAGACGAACCGACAGGGAAGAGCTAACTGAGGGAGGTTTAAGTAGGAGTGCTGACAGGTGGAAAGAGTCCTGGCTTGATTAATGGCTGACAGGTGTAGGTGATTAGAAGGTGGAGTGGAGACTGGGGTGTATGGAGGGTGGAGAGTGCCAAGAATATGTCCATGGTGCAGAAGGCAAAGCTGCACCACGACACAACATAAACATAGATATAACCAACATAGATTACATTAATTAACCTGTACCTGTTTGAAGAAGACAGACTGCGATGAGTAATTGTACAATTTGGTCCAAAACACCTTCCTGAACAAGAAAATAACGTGCAAAATAAAGAATTAATACAAAAAGTCAGCTAAGCTAACCGTATCTCCACTATAAAACAACAATGCAAGTTAGCTTATTGTACATTCAAACAACACACTGACTTCGAGTCACATCTGCCACACTCAGTAGATAATCAAAATGCATTCTTGTTCAATTAGAGGTAAGAAGGTTTAAATCTCTAGACTCTTCTATCTCTAAATTTCTTTGGAAAGATAACCCCCCCCCCCCCCCCCCGTATCAGCTTAAAAACACTACAGAAAACTAAAGATAGAGGGGGACTAGATCTGCCTAATTTCCATAACTACTACTTAGCAAATAGACTACAATACATCTCTAAATGGATAAAACATAATCCTTTAGACGAGCTCTGGATAGACATAGAACAGAAAATATGCAATAATATCACGATTTCAGATTTGCCGTTTATTAGCTCAAATATAAAACGGCATACATGCTTTAAAAATATTAACATTAGCTCCACTATGACAGCATGGTTGGAGTTTCTTAAAATGACGAAGTCATCACCTATCCCATGCAGTCGTACACCCATCTGGAATAACCCTGACATCCTACAAAATAATAATATGATAAACTTTACATACTGGAAGAATAAAGGTATTGAATACCTGGAACTTTTACTTGACGGAACCGAGTTCATCACTTTTGCCAAACTAAATATGCAATATGGCATTAGTAAAAATAAATTCTTGGAATATGAACAACTTAAATCTATAATTAGAAATACATTTAAGCATATTAAAGGTGGTTTACAAATCCCAACTAATATATTAGAGTTCCTAGATTTAACCCCCCCCAAACTACTGTCTAAATCATACAGGACACCGGGGGGTTGCTGTGGGGCTCGAGCGGCTTGCCGGGACTGGGGCTGACGCCTCTGCTCTCCCCAGAAAGGGGTGGGGGGGAGGAGTGGCTAGGGTAAGGTGGGGCGGGGCACCCCTGGGGCCTCTGGGTCTCGGGGCCCATGGCCGGGACCACTTCAGCATCACTCACTGCCGGCGGAGCCCACGGGCTCGCCCCCGCGGCTCCTGGGGCCTTCGGCATTGCGGTGGCTGGGGGATTTCCTCGGGGTCGTCTCTCCTCTTTCCTTGGGGGGGGGTTGCGGATTTCCTGTGTTGGCCCCTCTTGGGCGCCCTTCTTTGGGGGCCCCTTTGGGAGTCCGGGGTTATGGGTCCCCTGGCGCCTGCCTCGGTGCTCGGGGAAGTCGGGCCTTTGGTTCTTCACAACCACTATTGAGCAATTTCCTTCTGGATAAATTTCACATACACAAGTGCACTCTCACAAACACCCACAGGTGCTGGGTTCCAGGTTCTAAGTTTTCACTTATATACAGAAAGCCCGTAATTTATTTATTTTTATTTTTTTTTCACTTTCTCTTCTCAGGTATCACTTTACACATGTCAGCTTAAATAATAATACATATGACTTAGCAATGGTATCAAGGTGTTACTCTATTGTATCTGTTGCACTAGGTCTGTTGGTTGTGCTGTTCTTTTTACATCTCTCTTTCCAGGTGATGAAGCAGATGGAAGACGTTTTATCATTCTTTCCCTTTTATCCCTTCTTTCTTTCACCTCTTCTCTTTCTTTTTTTTCCTCTTCTTGTTCTTCCTTTACTCTCCTACTTTCCCACTGTAGTGTCCACATAATTTGAAATTCTCCCCGCAGGAATCACAATAAAACTATGTACATGCATAAATCAAGCGGAGCACTATGCGAAAGCTGATTGCTCCACTTGTGAAAGCAAAATCTGTCGAGCTCTATTTGGCATAAAGACATCAATTCTTATTGCCACATTGCTAGACAGGACACTGGGAAAAAACAAACAAAAAAAACAAAAACAATTAGAGGTAAGAATATATCACCTAACTGTAATTCAAACAAGAACAATGTTTTTATATCAGGACCCAAAGTTGTGCACGTCTTACCTCTAACAGCCGAAAGCAGCATTAACCCACCCCTTGTGAGCGTCGGGCTACGTGCCTGCCTGCTTAAGCTGCGTTCAAGTGCAATAGGACATACTCATTGCTCTTATCTAACAGCTACTTACACAATAAAACCTGCTTACGTAACATTAATAAGTTATTTGGTGGAATTTGAAGCTTAATCTAAGTCATATTATTAACCTGTTACATTAGCATCGGTTAGTATCATCACTGAAGCGCTGCAGTAGCTAAGGCTACCATACAGCAGTCAACATTTTTCTCTCGTGCCAAAACATTGTAACTGCGAACTATATATCCCTGAACAATTCGACCAAATATAATTATGTCTTTCTATGGCTGTTTATTTGAAGATAGCACTACTCCACGAGGAATAATTGTGCTTTTTTGGGGGCAAGAACGGTTGTGAATTTCACTTACCCGACATACCGCAAACGTTGGAGAAGCCTCCGCCATTGTCCCGCCTCCAGCCGTCGTCTTCCCTTATGGATGACGAGCTGTCAGTCAAAGGCTTCCTGACACTACTTCCCGTGTGATCGTGTCTGCAAGGCCCAATAAGGAGGAGGCTTACAGAAGAGGTTTGTCTCCGCCAAACCTGTCAAAACACATTTTCTTTCGCGCGAGGAGAAAATCAGTCCGAGCGCAGAGACGCTTTTAAGCTCGCAGCCGTCCTGAGCGCAGCCGCTGGTGAGATACAGAGCGCGCGTGGGAGGAGCTGGCGCGCGCGGAGAGTGATTTTCTCCTCTCGAAGCGGCAGTTTCTCACGCGGTGGTAGATAAACCGTGCGCAGAAGTAGTTTAACATACATGCGAATATGTTTATTTTGCTCGCGTGACTTATGACATAAATGTAACGCGATATCCCTGGTCTGCACGACAGCAACGCCACCATACCACCATTTCTGAATTTACAACTGACATTCACCATGTAGCTGGCAAGTCCAACTTGGTAGCTGACTGTCTGTTACGTGCACTGATCTCCCCAGTTTATGTTGGCTTTGATTTTTCTGCTATGGCTGCGGACCAACGTAGTGATGCAGGCATTCTCGCGCTACAGTCTGGGTCCACGGGCCTCCAGTTGGAAGAAAGACATGTTCAGGAAGGTGTTCCTTTTCTGCTATGTGATGTTTCCATTGTCTGTCCCCACCCTCTGGTTCCTGTTTCGTGGCATCGCCGGGTTTTTACTCTTTACATTCCCTTTCACATTAAAGCCTCTGGGAAAGTGGTTGGTTCTAAGTTTGTTTGGACTGGACTGCGCAAAACAGTAACAACGCTACCTTGGGGATTGCATCCAAGGAAATAACTTCCGCACCACTAAGGCACTCAGGTTCATACGCCAATGAGAGAGAGACATGATTCTATGATTTGAAACAACCTACAAAACCTTGGTTTACTCCACCTAAACCAGAGAGCGCTTTCTGGCCCAAGCAGCAATGGGAGGTACAGCTTCCTACAATTTCTGCGGTACAAACTGTTTGTCACAATCTCTATACTTGAGCTATGGGTGCAATGAGCACAATACATACCCCTCCCAACATTCTACAATAGCCTGAGTAAGGAGAGAATCCTACCACACCCCAGTAAAAGCAGGAAACTCCTCCAATTAAGCTCTAAATTCACAAACAATCTAAGTTAAAACAGGCACCTATGGCTTTTGTACAGGGGAAGCAATACTTACTACAGTTAATTTGATCTGCACACACTGCTGACCAAACAAGCAACAACTCAAACTGGAGATGTGACCATGTCAGGAGGCATGGAGAGGCAGTTGAAAAAACCCCCCCTCCTCTTCCACAGTATTCCTGCTGGTAGTTAACTTGGCTATTTTATTTTTACCTAAATATGTCATATAATCAATAATTGTTCAATACCCAGTTTGGTTTAAATGTAACTTTTTGGTCTTTTTAATAAGTTCATTCTCTGTTGCTTTAGAACTAACTTTGGATTAGATTTGGATTTAGTGTGTATTTTTGCCACTGCCACACCCAACTTTCCCTATTGCAGGGCAGTTTTTACAGCTTTGATTAAGGTTTATGGTACCCAGACCACTAATTCCTTGCCCTCTTCCTCACTCTCCTCGTCTTCTTCCTGAGAGGATGTTGAAAGCTACGATTCCTCCTTGTTCATCTTCATTAAGTCGGATTCCTTTGAGGGAATCTTGAAGTTGTGGTGAAAATTCGGGTACCATGGCCATGGTGGAAATGATAGAAGAGGATTCCAGACATTATGAAGCCATTGACTGTGAACCCAGGAAGTACTTATCACTGTCAGGGGACACAGCCTGTGGCGGTGGAGTTGAGGGAGAAGGGGCCCAGGACTGTAATGAGGGAGATGGTAATGGTAAAATACTCTCTGTGTAGGCAAGCCTCTGTATTCTTCACCATGTTTCCCCTGTGTATGGAGTTGTCTATAAATGTATCCTTATAATTGGAGGGTGTGGTTAAAGGTCAATGACCTTGTCACCCCAATTCTGAAGGGTAGGGAAGAGCATTGAACTCTGATAAGCTATTTTCCATCATCTTCTCTCACCAAGCGGCAAACTGAAGTGCTAAGCAATGCTAGTGGTGACAGGTTCTCTTAAAACCTTTCCTTCTAATACCTTATTTGGCTCCCTCTATTGGCAAGGGTGGAACTGCTGACACAGGATTCAACCATTCAATATCAGTGTACTCTGGTCGGAGCTTTGGTGCACTGCATGCCCTGGTGAGCAATATGCAGCCTTTGTAACATTTGTGATCTCATCTTGCTTGGTAGAATAATTCTGTCTCAAGAAAACATTTTTCCATCTCTTCATGCTCTGTGTCTAATGAGCCAGTACTGCTTCATGTTCCCGTCAACTGTGGCCAGCCTCGCCTGTGAATGTCTTGTAATGTGTGCAATGTGAAATCAGTTTGAGTCTCAGACTTTAATTGTGCTAGAGTCTCTGGGTTCAGGGTATCTGTAGGCTCAAGAGCATAGAACACTTTTTCATCAAAAAACGTCATCCTGTGTCTGTGTCTCGTGTTGTTGCTCAGCAGCTGCCTCAATGGCGCTGTAGCCATAGCTTCACCAGGAATGTCCTGTGAGAAATACTTGATCAAGGCATGAAGGCATGTCTACTATAGCCTTAACTTTCTCATTGTCCACTTTCACACCATCTGAGGTCACCCATGTATTTTACACAGCTCACCTTATATTGGATTTTCTCTATATTGAACTTGACATTAGCCCCTTTGCTCTTGTCATACCTTTTTGTAGCATTTCTTTAGGTTCTTTCTCTGTAGATGCTGCGACAATCATGTCGTTTGTGATTATTTGAACACCTGCAAAGTCCCCAAAGGTTTCATAGTTACGCTTCTGGAAGACATCACTCATTGACTTGATCCCAAATAGGAGACATTTGAACCGATGGCATCCCAGGGCGTATTAAAAGTACACAGCAGGGACGAGTTTTGTCTAGCTTTATATAGCCGCACTTCTTATCCAGCACAGTGACAACTATCAATTTGATTTCAATTAAAATAAAATTTATTTATTTAGCGCCAATTCATGAAACATGTTATCTCAAGGCACTTTCCAAAGTCAAATTCAATCAGTTTATACAGATTGGATCAGATTATACAGATTGGTCAAAAAATTTCCTATCTAAGGAAACCCAGTAGATTGCAGAAAGTCTTGACAAGCAGCATTCACTCCTCCTGAAGAAGCGTAGAGCCACAGGGGCAGTCGCCTGCAATGTCCATGGCTTTGCAGCAATCCCTCATACTGAGCAAGTATGAAGCGACAGTGGAAAGAAAAACCTCCAGCAGACCCAGGCTCAGTGTGAACAGTCATCTGCCTCGACCGATTGGGGGTTAGAGAAGACCGAGCAGAGACACAACAAGAGAGACAAAAAAGCACAGAAGCACACATTGATCCAGGAATCTGCTCTACATTATATGGTAATAGCGGGTGATCTGTCTTCCTTTGATTTGATAGCTGTCAAAAGATTTAACAAAAGGTATATTTATGTTTCTCTCACATACTACTACAGAAGCGCCTCTCAATTTCAAAGAGATTGAAAAAAAAAAACGTATAGCGATATCCTTCATTGTCCCTTAGTGGGGAAATTCACTTGTCAGTTCGGTTCACTTTGGGCATCCAGTTGGAAGCAGTGGAAGCAAGGGAGGGTGAGGGCTGATTGGGTGAAGGCTGATTGTCTGATCAGCGGCATGCGGTTATACGACTAGCCGAAACGTGGCCGTGGGGAAACGGCTCCAGGGGTCCGTTCTTCGTACGTTGCTTAAAACATCCGAGATCAAATGAGACATCCAAGATGATTTCATCCGGCTAATCATGATCCGGCTAATTGGGTTCTTCGAACACACCTGTTGTTTATGATTAGTATGGCTGGATTGAGTTATCTGAGATAACTGCGCGTTCATGCATCGCTTTAAAAGGGGAAATGTGTCGATAGTAGAAACAATGATCAGCAACGCTGCTATTGGCTGTTCAGCATGGCCAAAGAACGCCCACAGTTTTTCTCCCAAGCAGAACACGAGCTTTTAATGGAAGGTTATGCCGAATTTGAGTCATTAATTAAAACAACAGGTAACACCTCAAAGTCTGCTAAAGCCAGGAGAGAGGGCTGGCAAAAAGTAGCAGACAAATTAAATGTGTAAGTGCTGTCCATTTGAGATGTTTCTATCACTTTCTACAGTATGTACTTTTCACATTTTAATAATTTCATATTTACTTTGTTCTTTTATGTCAGAGCCTCCACGGGAGCCACTAAAACATGGGGAAAAAAGTGAAGTACAGAATATTCTACAAAATGGTAGCCTTTAATTATTATACTGTATTTTAAAAAGCAACTTCTTCCTCTTTTTAAAGGCCACTGTTAAATGATGTGTTTGTCTGTTTATAACAGCCACAAAGAAAAAGGCTGAAAAAAAAAAAACAGGTTCTTTTTACTTTTGTTGCATGAGGCATGTTTCACCCTTTCTTTTTCTTTCACAAAATGACACAGGGATCCGTTCCCTATACAAACGGCATCTTCAACAAAAAAAAATAGTATTTTGACCTAAAAAAAAAAACAAATTAAGAGGGGAAATTGAACTCCACAACTTGAAAAAGAGAAAAATTGCACTAGAGATCGAGTTGCTTCAAAAGGACCTTCAGAGTAAGTTCTAATACACCATTTGACAGTAGTATTGCTGACTTTACATAACTATCTCTTATTGCAGGCAAAAGATGACTTGCTGGCTTTTCTTTATAAAGAATTGTTTAAATAAAACGACAGGAACTAAGCATTATTTGTTTCGTCTTTTATTAAAGATTAAAAAATGGTGTTCCACAATTCTGTCCCATCCTCTGCCACTAGGTGGTCCAAGTGCACTGGCTGGACAGATTTCCCATGTCCTCCTCTTATAAAGCCACAATCTAATCCTGTTTACATGAAATAAGCCGGCTCACGAGCAGGTTTAAACTTGCGCACATGTTGCTATGACAGCAAGTCCAGGATGAGTTTCGAAGAACCAAACGATCCAAGATCATGCCAAATCGTCGTCAATCAAATCCAGCTAACTGAGTTAGCGACGTACGAAGAACGGACCCCAGGTCCTAGGCGGGTCTCAGGCATGTGAAACTCAGCACTGCGAGACTGCAGCAAGTGGAACGCGGGGACCGCACCATGGGTAAGTGGGGCCTCCTCTCAGCTTTGTTTAGCCGTCTCGAGTCAGCTTTCTTGCAACAGCTGAGAAAAATCACAAGGCTGGTTTCGGCAAAGATGGATTCTTTTACTTTGGCGTCTGGTTACACAGAAGAAACACTGCAGACTTAGCTTCGATCCAGCCCGCAGTTCTCCGAACCCAGTCGGGTCCTCTGCTCTGCAGAGTATGATGAGAGTGTGCTCCCCAATGCACCTCACACGAAGCAACGGGAAAATGAGGACGATTGTCTGTGAACAGCAAGCCTTTATACAGTAATGGCACCCTGCTGTGAGAGGCAGTCGCTGTGTGCATATACAGTGTTTGTTTCATGTTGTCATGATTTTTCCTCATGGCTTGATGGCACAATAGTGGATTTTTTTTCATCTTTCCTGGGATGCAGCACAATATCCAATCATAGACTATAAAAAAAATGCATGCAACGCAGCAACATATCTGGTATAACGAATGATTGGCTAAGAGCGGTGCCAGTGTCAGATGAATATCTTCTTGTCATTGGTTACAAAAATTAAAAACCTTGACAGAAAGTTAGCATCATGACAAAACGCAAAACCTCATTTAATTCTGAAAAAACATGAATTTATAACGAAAAGTAATCAAGACTCATTTCATATTATTAACACCATATTATTTTGCCTTATTATATATGCCTTTTTGCACCATTATTTTTGCAACATAAACATGGAACATTTTTCTACACACTTTTAAAAAAAAACTCTCCTGCATTGTTCTTATCACTGCTGCACTTTATATTGTAATGTTATCTTATTCCAACTGCAGTCTCATTACACTGTCGAAAGTTGTATGCAACGAAATTTCGTTTTGTATACACTCTGTGCATCTGTGCAATGTGTGCTTCTGTGCTTTTTTGTCTGTCTTGTTGTGTCTCTGCTCTGTCTTCTGTAACCCCCAGTCGGTCGAGGCAGATGACGTTCATACTGAGCCCGGTTCTGCTGGAGGTTTTCCTTCCTGTTAATTCAATTCAATTAAATTTTATTTATATAGCGCCAATTCATGAAACATGTCATCTCGAGGCACTTTACAAAGTCAAAATCAATCATATTATACAGATTGGTCAAAAATGTCCTATATAAGGGAACCAGTTGATTGCTTCAAAGTCCCGACAAGCAGCATTCACTCCTGGAGAAGCGTAGAGCTACAGGGAGAGTCGTCTGCATTGTCCATGGCTTTGCAGCAATCCCTCATACTGAGGAAGCATAAAGCGACAGTGGAAAGAAAAACCACCCATTAGCGGGAAGGAAAAACCTCCAGCAGAACCGGGCTCAGTATGAACGGTCATCTGCCTCGACCGACTGGGGGTTACAGAAGACAGAGCAGAGACACAACAAGAGAGACAAACAAGCACAGAAGCTAACATTGATCCAGTAATCTGTTCTACATTAGATGGTAATAGCAGGTGAGCTGTCTTCTCTGGATGATGTATCAGGTAACAGAACGCCAGACCAGGTGTACCTACTATGAAGAAAAAAAGAGAGAGAACAAAAAGTTATAAGCAGAAATTATGACAAGCAATGCATAATTGAAGAACAGTAGAACTCGATAGTGTTAGAAAAATAGATCCTGATGTCCTCCAGTAGTCTAAGCGCATAAAAGCACATCCCCATAGGTAGGTCAGGGCAACATAAGCCACTCTAGTTATAAGCTTTGTCGAAAAGGAAAGTTTTAAGATTAGTTTTAAAAGTAGACAGGGTGTCTGCCTCACGGACCAAAACTGGGAGTTGGTTCCACAGGAGAGGAGCCTGATAGCTAAAGGATCTGCCTCCCATTCTACTTTTAGAGACTCTAGTAACCACCAGCAGACCTGCAGTCTGAGAGCGAAGTGCTCTGTTAGGAACATACGGGGTAATCAGAGCTCTGATATATGATGGAGCTTGATTATTAAGGGCCTTATACGTTAGAAGAAGAATTTTAAATTCTATTCTTGATTTAACAGGAAGCCAATGAAGAAGCTAAAATTGGAGAAATATGATCCCTTTTGTTGATTTTCATCAGAACTCTTGCTGCAGCATTTTGGATCAGCTGAAGACTTTGAACTGCATTTTGTGGACTTCCTGATAGTAAAGAATTACAATAGTCCAGCCTTGATGTAACAAATGCATGGACTAGTTTTTCAGCATCGCTCCTGGACAGAATGTTTCTAATTTTGGCAATATTCCGGAGGTGAAAAAAGGAAACCTGTTTCATATGGAATTTAAATGACATGTCTTGGTCAAAAATAACACCAAGATTTTTTACTTTATTACCAGAGGCCAAGTTAATGCCATCCAGATTAAGTGATTGATTAAGAAGTTTATTTTTTGAGGACTCTGGTCCAAAGATTACAACTTCTGTCTTGTCAGAATTTAAATGCAGAAAATTTAAAGTCATCCAGCTTTTGATGTCATTAAGACATGCCTGTAGTTGAAGTAATTGATTGGATTCATCAGGATTTAAGGACAAATACATCTGAGTGCCATCAGCATAACAGAGGAAATTAATCCCATGCTGTTTGATAATTTTGCCAATCGGAAGCATATATATATAGAAAAGAGAATTGGTCCAAGGACTGAACCCTGTGGTACTCACCAAGTGACCCTAGAGTTTGAAGAAGATTTATTATTAACATGAACAAACTGGAATCTGTCCGACAGATAAGATTTAAACCAGCCTAATGCTTTCCCCTTAATCCCTACAGTATGCTCAAGTCTTTGTAGGAGAATATTGTGATCAACTGTGTAAAATGCAGCACTGAGATCTAACAGGACAAGTACAGACACATGTCCATTATATGAGGCCATGAGAATATCATTAGTGACCTTCACCAGAGCCGTTTCAGTGCTATGATGAGCTCTGAAGCCTGACTGAAACTCCTCAAGTAGGTCATTACTTTGTAAATGTTCACATAGTTTATTAGCAACTACTTTCTCAAGAATTTTAGATAGGAAAAGAAGATTAGATATAGGTCTGTAATTTACCAACTCATCTTGATCAAGAGAAGGTTTCTTAAGTAAAGGTTTAATAACAGCTACTTTAAAAGCCTGTGGTACATATCCATTTTCTAAGGATAGATTAACCATGCCCAAAATAGGGCCACTGATCAATGGGAATATCTCCTTAAACAACTTGGTTGGGATTGGGTCTAACATACAGGTAGAAGGTTTAGATGAAGCTAAAATTTTAGATAGCCCAGAAAGCTCTACTGCTTCTAAACAGTTCAGACACTGTGCAGGTTCTAAAGATTCCTCCAACGCTGCCTCACTTACTGAGGACGAGGTAATCATGTTTGGGAGGATGCCAATTATTTTATTTTTAATGGCATCAATTTTATTTATGAAGAATCCCATAAAGTCATTACTGCTAAGAGCTAAGGGAATGAATGGATCAACAGAGCTGTGGCTCTGGGTAAGTTTAGCAACCGTACTGAAGAGAAATCTAGGATTATTTTTATTCTCCTCAATTAATTATGAAAAATATGCTGCTCTAACTCTGCGAAGGCTCTTATTATACAACAATAGACTGTCTTTCCAGATTAGGTAGGATTCCTCTTGGTGTGTAGAGCGCCATTTTCTCTCCAATTTCATAACATTGTGCTTCAAGGAATGCAGCTCTGAAGTAAACCAGGGAGCCAGCTTCCTGTGAATTATCAGCTTCTTTTTCAAAGGAGCTACATTGTCTAATGCAGAACGCAATGAGGAAGTCACACTGTTAACAAAGGTGTCGATTTGTGAATGGGAAGAAAGAGCATTGCTGCCATCTACAGGGCATTTCTGCAATACTGAGGATATTAAAAGGGGGACAGACTCTAAGTTTTGATACAGCATTATCCGATAAAGATCTACTATAATGGAACGCTCTTTTGGGGGTGGAGAACTCAGTTAGATTAAACTCAAAGGTTATTAAAAAATGGTCAGATATGACAGGGTTGTGAGAAAATATTGTTAATTCTTCACAATCAATGCCATATGTTAAATGTTAAAATCACCCACTATAATAACCTTGTCAGTGTTTAACACCAAATCAGATAAGAAGTCTGACAGCTGATCCAGAAACTGAGTGTAAGGGCCTGGTGGACGATACAAAACAACAAACAGAAGAGGTTTTATTGCTTTGCAGTTTGGATGAGGGAAACTGAGGGTTAAATGTTCAAAAGAACTGTAGTTATTAATTGGCCTGGGACTAATTAATAAATCAGACTGAAAGATTGTTGCCACTCCTCCTCCTCTTCCCACAGATCTGGGAATTTGGAAATTTAAATAACTGGAGGGAGTTGACTCATTTATACTAACGTAGTCCTCTCGTAGCCAGGTTTCTGTGAGACAAAATAAATCAATCTGATTATCGGATATCAATTCATTAACTAACAAAGTCTTTGGAGGGAGAGACCTTATATTTAATAAACCACATTTAATTGTTTTATTTTTTGGTTCAAAGTGAGCTGTATTGATTTTTATTAGATTTTTATGATTTGCTCCTTTTAGATCCGTTTTTAATTTGTTTAGTTTTGGCCGTGGGAAAGACACTGTCTCAATAGGGTAATGGGTGGGTAACAGTACAGAAGCTGCAGAGCGGTGTGTTAAACTACGGCTCTGCTTCCTGGTCTAGACCCTGGGTTGTCAGCATTTAGGAGAACTAATAAATCCATCCAGATTCCTAGAAAGAAGAGCTGCACCATCCAAAGTGGGATGGATGCCGTCTCTCCGGATCAGACCAGGTTTTCCCCAGAAAGTTTGCCAGTTATCAATGTAGCCCACGTCGTTTTCGGGACACCACCTAGACAACCAGCGGTTGAATGACGACATGCGGCTAAACATGTCATCACTGGTCAGATCAGGCAGGGGACCAGAGAAAATTACGGAGTCCGACATTGTTTTAGCAAACTCACACACCGAAGCAACACCAACTTTAGTTACCTCCGATCGGCGTGACCGGGTGTCATTACCGCCGGCGTGAATAACAATCTTACTGTATTTACGCTTATCCTTAGCCAGTAGTTTTAGGTAGGATTCTATGTCGCCCGTTCTGGCCCCTGGCAGGCATTTAACTATGGTCCCTGGTGTCTTTAGTGCCACGTTTCTTAATATGGAGCTGTCGCTGAGTGGGGAAAATTTATTAGAAACTCAGACGGGTTGGTGGTGATCTGGGGGCTGAAATCTAGAGCTAGAGCTACGAACCGTCACCCAGCCGGCCTGCTTAACCGGCTGTTCATGTGCTGCGGCTATTGGTTCGCTACGTGAAGTTACTCTTTGTGGCTCTGCGCTAGCAAAGGAGCGGCTATCAGCCGGTTTTTCAACAGCACGGAGTCGGGTCTCCAATTCTGATACCCTCGCCTCCAAAGCTACAAGAATACTACATTTATTACATGTACCATTATCACTAAAGGAGGCAGAGGAATAACTAAACATCTGACACAGAGAGCAGCAGATAGGAGACTTAGTCAGAGACGGAGAAGCCATTATGAGGCTAAGGCTTGGCTAAAGCTAGGCTAACGCTAGGCTAGCGCCCTCTTAAAACGCCAAAAAGCAAACCGTGTGAAACACGGGGAGTTCCTAAATGTGATGTGCAGCCACAGAAAATGTTTTAAAAGTGCTTATGTTTTGGAAACAGATGTTACAGCAAAGAGGTTTAGAGATAAAAGCGAGAGAGCATAGAGCAACACACTGCAGTTCACACAGCGACAACAGGAAGTGACACAATACGCCTTACCACAAACAGGAAGTCCACGCCTTACTGCAAACAGTAATGGGGAGTTTTTCTTTCCGCTGTCGCTCCATGCTTGCTCAGTATGAGGGATTGCTGCAAAGCCATGGACAATGCAGACGACTCTCCCTGTTGCTCTACGCTTCTCCAGGACTGAATGCTGCTTGTCGGGACTTTGAAGCAATCAACTGGTTCCCTTATATAGGAAATTTTTGACCAATCTGTATAATACGATTGAATTTGACATTGTAAAGTGCCTCAAGATGACATGTTTCATGAATTGGCGCTATATAAATAAAATTGAATTGAATATAAAATGACAAAGTTTGTCTAAGTCATTGATGTTTCTCCAGATGGGGCAAAGATCGGTGCAGGAAGTAGATGATGGCATCCTCCACCCTGTTGGTAGGTAAACTGCCGCAGATCCAACAAAGACCTCACAAGGGGGCGAAGGTTGAGGACCAACCTCTCAATGATAGTCATCAGATGTGATGTTAGTCCTTACCGTCCAGGAGCTGCTGAGGTTCTTTAGATGTGTGGCCTTCAGCACTGGTATCACACAGGTCTTCCACAGCTGTGGTACTTTCCCCAACTTGAGGCTCATGCTGAACATGTAACTCATGATAATTTTACATAAAAAAAAAAAAATTTGATTACATAAGAAAAAGTAATCTTGTTAAATCTGCTGAGTGTGGTTTGAAGATGACTGAATACCATCACTTTATGGTTGCAAATGCTTTGAGAGAAAATGTGGAAGCATTTCCCATGATCTTTCTAATGTCTGTAGAGGCGTTGGTGGCAGTATTTACTGAGTGATTTTAATATTTCCAAATTTCTAATTTTAACATAAAGGTCCTCCAGTTCCGCTAAATTATTGTATTCCAAATGAAGGTGAGATAAAAAGTCACCATGATCATCTGTGACCTGTAAGACTAACCTGACTCTGTATGCTCAAAAGCATTTTCTTTTCAGGAGTATACTTTTTATTTTCAAACTGGAATAATTATCACAGTTAGGTTAAAACATGTTCATATAGTTCCCATTGGCCAGGCAGAAAATGCTATTAGGTTACACACTGTATGCTGTTAACGCTCTTAAGAGATGAGTTTTTTTCTAAAAAAAAAAAGAAATAGCATTGAATACTTTTTTGATTCACTTTCCCAGCTTCTAAAATGATTTTACCTTATGTAGAAAACCACAAATTCCATGCTTTGATTTAACAAAAATAAAGTCAAACCTGGAAAAGCTTTTTGTGCAGAACTAAGTCCCATAGCTGCTCATCAAATGCCTTTGATTAGGTGATAATCAGTGCGAGAACTTTTTTTAAAACAGGAGTTCAGTTTGTTTGCTGATGTAAAGCATACAGATGTGTTTAAACAACACCAGGAAGGACCTAAGAGCTCTAGCTGCTAATCAAACTGTGAAGGGTTATAGGGACATTTTCAAACTATTTACAGTTCCTCGTCCCTACAGAGAGAAAGTATATTCAAGTGGAAAATATTTATAATCTCAGACTCCACAGCTTCAGGTTGCAAGTTCATGTAAGTCAACAGAAAACACTGAACAAGTTTGACTTGTTTCAAAGGGCTCCCAAAACAAAATCCAATCTCTATGAAAAAACACACCAAATAATTGTCACACCATAAAAATGTTTGAACGCACGTTATTTACATCCTTTTTTTATTTGCTTATGTTTACTGTCCCTACTGGTCATTTTACTGCTTCATCCATTTGATATTAATGCTCAATCATTTGTCAGCATTTTGCTGGGATTTCCTGCTTGTATGAGCGGCTGGATTTGATGAAACGACCAACATAAAATGGAAGAAAAAGTCAGCAATCAAAAGCCAGAGAGGAGATGACTGCTGAGGTAAACATTGTTAATCTCAAAAATTAAATCGTTTTTTCCAATGATAAATAATAAAACAAGATTTGAGTTAGGAGATATTTAGAAAACACATTTTCTCTGCGATGTGTCTGTATGGCCTCTTGCCAGGGAACGTTCAGCTGCCTTGTCTTTGTTTACAATATAGAGTTCAAAAACATCCATAAGTGATCATTTTCTTATAAAAACTGAATGTTTAATTGAGCTGTCCTACTGTTTAGAGACAATGTGTGTCATTGTACTCTAGGGTTGCCAAATGTCACGTTTTAGCCGGGATGTCCCATATTTTGAGCCAAATTTAAGTGTCTTCACTAATTGTGCCGTATTTTGATTGCAACCTGCAATTTGTGTATAAATAACAACAGATGGCACTCCACACCTTATTTTCCTAGACCAACATAAGGAAGTGGCATCGAAGCAGGCGAGGACCTTTGCGTCTCCGACGCATGGGAAGGGACACAAAATTACGTCAAATTGCTACACTTAGAACAGCCCAGTGCACATGTGCCGCAGCCATATTACAGTCATACAAACCTTGAGAGGTAAAGCTTGAATAGACCCCTTGCAACCACGTGACTCGTTACCCAGAACCCCTTGCGTGGCGGCCATATTGGTTGGCATGCCATTGTCTACACAACGCGCCAACATGCAAACAAAGTCTTACGTGGATGAGTTACAGCCTTCTGATAAGGCAGCTTACTTCGCTAAATGTGCAAGGATCGGTAATGCGGACCCTTTGGCTCTTCCTGATAAGGTTTTTTCTAGTAATCCCGATGATTGGCCATCAGTTTGCTACGCGGATCTGGTGAACTACCTTGTGTTGTCACCCACCCCAACGTACAGTGGCGATCAGATGAAGGCGTACAAGAGTTTGGAAGCGCACAAACAGTTCACTGCCGGATGGATACGTGAACTGTCTGTTTGTCTGCTTGTATCAGTCAAATAGCAAACAGATCTGTCCTGAATAATAATCATCCCCCTTATTGTCATTGCAACATACATTCCAATGAAATTTGTTCACTGCATTTAAACCATCCCCTTAAAGAGCAGTGGGCTGCCACTGTGCGGCGCCTGGGGAGCAATCGGGGGTTAAGGGTTTTGCTCAAGGATCCAAAGTGGCAGTCTGTGGAAGTTGAACCCAGAACACAAGCACAATGCTCTACCCACTAGGCAACCACTGCCGAGTGGTGACTCTCGATGTGATGATAGTGACCATATGAAGAAAGTTTGATTTTCCAAAACCCTGGATTGGCAAGAAACGTCAGTGTTGGATACAAGCTTCTAACCGAGACGACGATTACAATGGAATCTGACCAAAGACACCTATGTGCTTTCTACATTTCCTCGGTGGCAAGGAGCCAACACTTGAATGTTGTGTGTGTGTGTGAAGGTGAGATGGGATCTTAGTGTCTAATTATTTAAAAAGTGTCCCATTAGGGTTTTATCAATTAACCCCCCCACCCTGTCCCGTGTTCTATTGGAGCAGATTTGGCAACCCTATTGTACTCTTATACCAGCTGGCTGTGGGAGCAGGGTCAAACCTTTACTCTTTTAGATCTGTCATATCTCATGCCATTCATCATGCCCAGCTCCATATCATCATCAGTCATAGTTTTATCATGTAACTTTTCACTGACAGTAAGACAGTGTCTTGTGTCTCTGTGATGGACAGGTAAACTGTCCCCAGTGTACCCTGCCTCAAGGAAAAATTAACTATCAATGCCCATTCTATTTCTCTACTTTTACTTCATGCTTACAATAAGGTGGTTTCCCCCACCATATTGTAAGCGTGGCAGCCGCCATGCTTTACTTGACCCCCCACCAGGCTAAGCGTCGTTTGTTTACTTGAAATGCTCTTTGTTTGACAGCAACATAAAACGTTCAGTAAAGTTACCGTCTGGGAGAAAACCTCCATAACCTAATGCGCCAGCGGAAACCGGTACCCGGCTGCACCCTTCCTTCGAGCTGTGTCCTTACGCTTACATACACTACCCAACCCCCTGTAACTCACCAAGACAACTACCACCAGGATTACCCAGTTATCTGGGGAAAACCCTGCATTGTGAGGGCTTTGCATTGATTTCCATTAATTTTCCATTTCCTTTCTATGGCCTAACCCTAAACCTAACCTAAGCCCCGCTAAACACACACACTGAATTTAGAATTTCCAATGAATGTCTGCACCCTGTCCAACTTGCTGCCTGGAAGGATACCAGAGGACCAACAGGAAGTCCACATTGGAGGGACCGAGCAAAGATATGGATCTGAGCACTTTGTGAGGACAAAATCATTAAACAGATGGCTTTCCTCATCATGATTTATTTAACATGTGCAATATTCACAACAGTGCAGCATAACACATAATTGAATGTTAGGTTGAAGATACCATGACATGCTGCCAACTAGAGCAAAGGCAATGACTTAAACTGAGATCTAAACTTGGATTACATCTTTTTTTAGTGATTTTAAACTTATCTGTGGATTAACATGTGAATGCACCACTGAAACCCAATGAGATTTCCTTTGTTGTTGTATATCCAACCTGAGTCCATCTGGCTACCAACACAGGTGCTATCTTTCTGGCGTGTTGTGAGCGCTGAAAAGAAAAGCATGTACCGGAGTTTCCTTCAAAGTTGCCTGGATGACGTGGCAGCTACGGGGCCTGAGTGGTTCCCAAACCCACGGCATTCGCATAAGCCGAAAGCAAACTGGCCACCTGCCTGGTTTCCAGTGTGAGTCTGGCTTCAGTTAGCCAGTCCTCCACTACTCTCCTGGCCTCTCCTCGCAGCTGGTTCACCAGTTTAGCTGCCAACTCTAAATCCCCATGCTCCAGACAATAGCTGGCATAGGAGAGCAACTTGAATGCATCCAAATCCTCACTGTGTAGTTGGGTGGGTGGGGCTTCCTGTTGGCTCTCAAAAAGCAGTGCAGCTTGAATGTAGGATAAAAAGTACTGGTACAGGGTGTTGTGGGATTCATCGATGAGAGCCACTCTGCGAGCGAGCGATCGCAGGGAGTAGAAACGAGCACGAAGGGAAGCCTCACTGTACACACCACGCTTCAGTGATTTTTCGGGCAGAGCTGATGCCAGAGCTAGGGCAAAATCACTGTCGACACAGCTGGCCCGCACAGCCTCAGCAGCATCCTCCAGAGGCATGCTGGGGGATTCAGCGCTTGCAGTTTTTAAGGTGTAGTTGAGAGCTTCCACAGAAAGCCACAGCTGATGAGCTTTACGGGCCTCCTCCTCTGCTTCCACATGGCCTGCAATCAGAGCGCAGGGAGAGGGATGCACAGTCAACATCACAAAGAACAAGGAAACAGAACATTAGGACCAGTTCATTTTCATTTCATCTCTACTGAAAGATGAAGCCCAGTGTTACATCACAGCACTACCGAAATTACATGTACAGGGTTCTTCAACTAACATTCAGGATTTGTACCATTTAGAATGGATTCCCACGCAAACTAAAGCACAGAAACATTCAACGTTTTTAACAAATCCAGTGACATCCCTGTCTGAGTGAATCTAATTTACAGCCAGAAAATGTTAAGGCAACAAAATGAATGTGAATTCTTACCCAGTTCCAGCAGAGTTCTTGGCCACAACAATGGCCACACTCTGGGAACAATGTAGCAAACACCTTATCGGTGTCCCAAACCTGTGGACATATCTCCAAAATATTTCTACAGCTATCTGCAGACATGGGAAAGAGCTATATTTGTTAGCTCACATTGTATTGAGCAGATTCATCAGGGAAACGTATTAAATCCCAATCTGTCCAACTCTGTTAACAATGTCTCTGATCTCAGACCAGTAAATAATAGTATATATATATATATGTATGTATATATATCTATTTTGTCTGCACCATCAACACCAAGTCAAATTCCTTGTAAGTGCAAACCTACTTGGCAAAAACTTGATTCTGAATAAGTAAAATCTGATTGTTAGAGAAAAGCTTAGTACTAATTTCAGTCATCTTGAAGCTCATTGTTGTGTGTGAGTGCTACAGTTTGTGGAGCATTGAAGGGATTTTTTTTAACTAATTTCATTGGTTACATTTATAAAGCCTTATTAGATTTTCCTTCTCCAATAAAAATTTGTAGCAACACCAAAGTGCCCCAAGTGGACATACCCATCACCAGCAGACCCGGTGGATCTCAAAAGTTCACACACTCTTGCTAAAAAAAACAGGTTTTTGTGACATAAAAAGTCAGAATATTAAAAATCATTTCAAAACCTTTTTACATTTAATACATCATCTATCCTATACATTGTGTGAACAACACTAATGCAGAAGATGGAAAAAAAGGAACAATTTCAAAAGGTTCAGTAAGTTTCTTCTTAGCTGTGCACACTTTAACCTGATCCTTCCATCTTGTTGAGTTCAAAGCTGCCAACGCGTCTGGTCAATTGGATAAACGCGAAGTAAAGTTGGGCTGGCATCTTTTGGCTAGAACTAGAGTTTGCAGACAGGTCACTGGGCTCAACATGAGCATATACCGTAGCTTCTGGACTATAAGACGCACTTTAAATCCTTCAATTTTCTCAAAAATTGATGGTACGACTTACAATCCAGTGTGCCCTATATATGATTACCGTTGTGCTTACTGACCGATTATATGTGGTACAATGCGCCCAAAAATCTGCTAAAATGTGTAAGTACGACTTTGGTAAGCAACGAAGCCGCTCCGCTCAATGGATATTTGGAGCATTACGGTACACGGTTTCACTATCTGATCGGACCCCTGAGCAGTCTACAAGACTGCCTGACTGTAATGTCGAAACTAGAAGTGCATTCATGTAAAAGCCCCCACATACTCGGGCGTAGATCACTCCGCGGAGGTCCATGCGTACAGGTACGTGCATTGCGAATTTTTTACGACTTCTCAGAGGCAAGAAGTCTTTACATCGAACTGTTTTATGTGATACCGAGCTTAATATTCCAACCTGCTGGAAAAGAAACGACTTGAGGGGCTCAGCTAGCTAATAACACATTTTACCATCAGTTCCGCCATTTCGTCCCACTGGCAGAAAGTGTGGGAATTATAGGAATTTGCCACAAGAAATGTAAGCAATAGTACGCTCGACTAAGAAGGGTGAAACGTCCACGGAGAGTCAGCACGGAGTCCACCAAGCTCACAGTAAGTGCACAATACGCCTGAGTATATGGGAGCCTTTAGGCAGCCCACCCATGGAGTACGCGCTAGCAACAATAAACTTAGTAAGTTAATTCAATATAAAAGCTACGTTTATTTTGGCCTTATGTTAGGACTACTCTGTCCTTCCGACAGAAATGGATAGAGCGCTGTGTATGTGAAGGGGCGGAGTGATGTTGCATACTTGGGAAGAATATTTAGTGCGACTTATAATCCAGTGTGGTTTATGGTCCGACAAATACGGTAGTTCAAATTAGGGTCAGAGTCAAGCAGGTGGTACCCCAGGCCCAGCTCCACAAACCTTGTGGAAGAAGAATGTTCTGGGCTGATGAACCAAACTTAAATCTTTGGGCCACAATTCCAAAACATCTGTTTGGCACAAAAACACGGGGAATCCTCTAATCCAAGCTTTTTAACAGTTATGTACACTTATGAGATCCACTGTGCTTCCAGTCTATACTGAGTCTTTTTAAGGCGTTGCTGTTTGTGTGAATCTTACTATCTATGGCCTCCTCCACTCCCTTCAGCCTTGCGTAGGCAGCGTTCATGTCCAGAGTGAAGTTATCAAGCTGTTCCTGAGTCAGCTGACGGTAGCGGGTCTCCTGTTCCAGCGTCTTACTGCTCAGGACCTGAAAAGATACAACAGTTGCTAAATTGTTAAACAAGTGACAGACATTTTTTTTAATTACTGGCAGCACAAACATTTGAATACAAACTCAAAAAGTAGTGCAAGCAAACCTCAGAAAACACAACGATCAGAAGCATAAAACCCCGCTAGATTTTTCAAGCCCAAATATTCCTCTTGATTTAACTATCAAACTTCCATCATCTCAAGTTCAGCTTCCGAGTTAAAGTTTTTTGCTATAGTTGCGGAAACCAAGGAAGTTACAAATGACGACTAAACAGTCCTCAGACCAACCTCGTCCAGAGGCCCAGAAACGTTAGAAAACTGCTCTGAATGGAAAGAATGGGATTTAGACCAAACCAGATCTGAAAAGTAAGTTTTTATATGAGGTGATCTGGGAAGATCTTCATCTCGTAGTGTTTTCTCTACTTTTACTTCATAGTAAAAGGCTGGCGCTGGCCTTACCACCGTGTCCTCTCAGCCCCTAGCTGGTTGAAGCTGGAACCTGCGGGAGGTTCCCTCCTGCTGGAGAGGAGTCCGTCCGCTCTGCTCGTCTATTCTGTAGTCTCTGAATGAGACTGTGTCGAAGCTATGGTTCGGGGCAACCTCAGGGCTTCCTTGCATAGATTTTCTTTGTGTATTTTGGTATATGTCTCCACCAACTTTTAAAATCTACAGAATGAAAGGTTTGCTTTCCCGTCACAGGCCGAGTGCAGACCCTCACAAGAAGCAGCTATGCCAGGGAGGCTGAGCGGAGGTCCCCGTGTTCACAGCCTGAGCGCAGACCGCCAGAGCCCAGTTCACAAACGGGGACCTTTTCCCACCTGAGCTAGCCAGCTCCTCACCGCTGGCCGAAGAACTGGTTTCACCCTGTAGTAATTGACTGAAATCGCACGCCCCATCGCCACAACCAGACAAAGAGAGGTTTGGCAGAGAAATTATAGGGAGAGTTGTAGGGTATTTATCATTTAAAGTGGTTTACTTAATGTGTTTTAACTGTTTTAAATCTTGACCTAACATGCTAGCCTGGAAACCAAGCTTTGCTGATGTGTGTGTGAGTGTGTTTTTACGGTTATAACACTTTATTTTCAGAAGGGTTTTATACACTGATGGGATATTAATGTTTGTGTTGTCTGGTCTGCTCATCCCGACTAAATAGAGCTTAAAAGTCTTAAATTAGTGCTGAATGTCTGCTAGCACAGGGCTATTAGCTTCCTGGATAACATTAGTGCTACCAATGAGTCAACGCAACTACGGTTTGTTTTAAACATAATGCTTGTATTCGTTTCACTCCGCCATCACTTGATAATGTTATGGGCATTAGTATATCATTAATAGGTAAGATTAAAGGGGCATAGCCACGTTATTTGGCTTTCTTTTTAATTTATGTCAGTGGCTCACTCTAGTTGCATACAAAGTTTTTAATGACAGATTATCATGTCCTGCTGACGTAGTAGTTATTTTAGCGTTTTACGCTTTATTTTTGCTCAGTTTGTTAGTAAATAAAGCCTTTCGTGTTTATTTTTAAAAACAGAGAAAGTACAACACCCGCAGCAGGGGATAAAACAAGGAAGCAACTAACGGCTATTAGCATCTCTCAGCGAAACACTTAAGAATGATCCAAAATCCAGTGAAAAAAAAAATAATTAAAATTTGATTCCAAGCTGTTCATTTCATATGTGTGCAGAGTTTGCTGTTAAAAGAATGCTAGTGCTCGAATCACCCTTTCAACTATTGTCCTAATAGCTGTTCGGGCCGATATTCAGCGGGCAATACCTAACAGAGTTATTTATTAAACATTAACTTAGAAACAGTGCGTAATGGCACAACACTCTGAATAATGCTACCAAGACCATGTTTCGCCATACAAATGGTGTCTCAAAGGTGTTGCGCAATGTTGGTTTTCATTGACACAGAGCAATCTGCATGTAGATCAAAATGTTCAATTGTGGCTTCAACTCAGCCCGAAACCACACCCAACCACTTCCCCACAGATCTTGACACTCTTCCATAGATGCCAGATTTGTGGAAAGCAGAGCTGATCGCTATCATGGCAACAGATTCTCTCCATGAGCCGTAACATCCTGCAGGTCCTCCAGAGTTACCCAACCAGCCAGTGTAGCTTGATGGCCATGTCCTGGTAGGTAGCTATGCCACACTTGTTCCATTTTTTCCGATGAGCAGCTCTCTGGGACCTGTTCTAACCCTCCTGTAAATGTCCCCACAACTCTCTCTTTAAGCTGCTGGGCTCCTTGGTCTTCCTGATTTAGAGTGTTCACTTACCTCTGAGGCTTTCATCGAGCAGCAGAATTTGTACAGAGATGAAATTACACAATGCTAGACTCTGTATACTATTAGGGGACTTTTCAAAGTTAATGGTTTTCTAAGGTCAGTTCACGTTTAGGGGGTTTGTAGCCTTTGCAGGGTGCTGCATGGTACAAAACAGGCCTACTCATCACAGCTACTATTCAAACTAGTTGAACAAACATGCCATCAAATGACGCAAGTTAACAAATTTTCTTCAGTTTGTACAAGCAAACATCCAGTAGAGGACATTACAAATATGGAGAAAACCACAGTGTAGTATATGGTGAGCGTGTATTGTGTGTGGTAGAGTGTAGACACCTGCTCAGCTTCAGCTTTAAGCTCCTGCTCCTGAACTTTGAGGACATCTCGAACATGGTCAGTGTGAGCTGCTGCCTGACGCCGGAGTTGTGTTCTCATCTCTGCCTCAATCACTTCTCTCAGCTCAGCGAGCTATAAGGACATAAACATATCAAATCACCCAAACTGTTGAGATAGACACTGCATAGTAGATAAGATGGATAAAAACATCTGTGGTCTCATTTATAAAGCGTGCATATGTCACTTTACACGCAAAGGCAGTGTTCTATAAAGAAAGACTGGACAGGGAAATGTGTTGCCCTCATGGCAACTCTGATCCACGCGTATGCTCATTTTAAGGAGAGAGAAAACGTCTGAAACTTTCACTTTTGGATTAAGGATACTTGGATCTCTACTTATTGGTTTTTGTGGATTTTTGAAGTATCAGCAAATACAGCGGATGTCGGCAGCCATTTGGCCGTGATCAGGCTGCTGGCTGCATGACGAGCTCACTAATGCTGTGAACGGACAAACCTGGAAGGTGAATGGAGCAGAGCCGAAAGCTGGCTGTGCTGGAACGCAGACTGGCTTTGGTGGTTGAACTCAAAGGGAGATGGGATAAAATCTGGAAGTGAAGCGCGAAAAAGCCCAATCAATTTGGAAAATTGGATTTACCATTTGGAGCCAGCAAAAGACTTTAAAGCTGACAGGAAAGGCAGTGCAGCTTGTCTTATAACAAATAACATATTTGGACTATGCCCCCCCTATCTCTACTCCTGGATTGTTATGGCGGAGATTGCTCAGAAACCCCCCCTGGCTACACCCCTTCCCTGCGGACACCTGTGGATGCTTCTCTAAACTGTGGGCCGGCTGATAACATCAAGGACAATGGCCTCTGGAGAGTGTTCACGGAAATATAAATACTTTCATCCAAACACACTCACATAACTGATACTCATAAAACCGATGAACTTAGGTACATGCGATTGGCCTCAGATGTTTACCTCTCTGCATATTTGTGTCTTGTGTTATTTGTGCTTTTCGTGCTATGAGGGTTTTTTTTGTCGGTTGTTTGACTATTTGTGAGAGCGTAAATTGTCAAGCGTCTGTCTTTTTTTTCTCCCTCCCCTTTCCGTGATGTTGTTATCTTTCTTCAATAGATAAGGGCAGCGCCTTGTGGACAATTTTGGTCCTTGGCAGCACGGCCTCAGTGAACCGTCTCGCCCCTGAAATGTTTGTGATGTTATGTTAATGGTACTGGAACAGCAATTTCCCTCTGGGATTATTAAAGTATGTCTGATTCTGAAAAATCGACTGCAATTCACCTCTTCACGATCTGCATGATTCCTCTCAGATGTTCAATTTCACTCCATATCAGACTTTAATCATAGATCCACTTCATCAGCATTAAGAACTGCAGTTTTATTAATGCTTGTGCTGGCTCTGGGCGTGTAGAGGGCAGAACATGAGGCAGAACCTGGTACCAAATGTTCAGGTGCAGCTGTGTTCTATGAAGGGAAACTGCATGCTGGTGTGTATTTGTGTGTGTGTGTGTGTGTGTGTGCGCATGATTTTATAAATTTTTTTGCCCTACACCGTTTATGGCTTTTTAGCGTACGCAAACCTCTAAGTATAGATCCTACACAATGTTTTATAAATGAGACCCCTGGTGTGAGAGCAGGATGTCAGTTTTCTACATCTGCACCTTTTTTTCCTGCTCCAGTCGGGCCTCCTCTTTTACATGCTGCAGTGCGGTGCCAACAGCTTTCTCCAGAGCTTTCTGGTCCTCCAATTTCTGCTGCTCCAGTGCTGCATCAATGTGGATCTGCTCTCTGACCCTTTGCTCAGCCAGCTCTCGATTCAGTTGGTCAATGCGCCGATGTGCGTGGGCAATCAGAGCATTTAGGTCATCTGTTGAGAGTTTACCAGCTCACAAACACAGAACAGCTGGAATTAGTTTGGGACGGACCTCTTACTGGAGCTTGCATTAACAGTAAAGGTAGAATTCACATTGACATATTTGGTTGGCTGCTGCCATGTGTGTGTACTTACTAAGCCCTTTCCAGTTGGCCTGGATCTCTGGAGTAAGGCTACTCACTTCCCTATGAAACTGCTGTTTGGCTTCATTAACCAGTTCACTGTACTGGGCCACAATCTTTGCTTCTGACTCTGCCGACTGCACCTACAAACAGTCCATACAGGAGACAGTGGGAGGGTTAAAGTGAGTCCTCCCATAAGTTATGGATACAGAACTAGAATCAGATCTCAGTAAATGTGTCTGCAAATAAACTGAACTCAAACAAAGGTTTGACACTGCCACTAATGTATTCATTGTTTTGATTATTCCAGAGAAGTGCAAAATCTGATCAGGTATTGAGTTAAAATCACTTCGGATGTTTTAAAATGGAACCAAAACCAGAACGATGTGGAGTAAAACTGAAAACCACTATTCCAAGAAGTTAAAAAAAACAGCAAAATGGCCAATGCTATACAAATATAAAACCATAGCCCTACCTTAGAGACCACTTTGTCCAAGTCCACTACCATTTTATGGAGATTCTCCTCTGCTGCTAAAATCAGCGGCCGTGTAGCTGCAACCTTCAGTCCTTTGGACTTGTCAATCACTGACTTTAGACTGTCCAGGGCTTCACTGCAATAGTAGGGGAAAGTGAATGCAAAAGAGGTTTGTTTGACCTGTCAGAGCTCAGGGGTCCGTTCTTCGTACGTTGCTTAAAACATCCGAGATCAAATGAGACATCCAAGATGATTTCATCCGGCTAATCATGATCCGGCTAATTGGGTTCTTCGAACACACCTGTTGTTTATGATTAGTATCGCTGGATTGAGTTATCTGAGAAAACTGCGCGTTCATGCGTTTGTTTAAAAGGGGAAATGTATCGATAGTAGAAAGAATGATCAGCAATGCTGCTATTGGCTGTTCAGCATGGCCAAAGAACGCCCACAGTTTTTCTCCCAAGCAGAAAAAGAGCTTTTAATGGAAGGTTATGCCAAATTTGAGTCATTAATTAAAACACCTCAAAATCTGTTAAAGCCAGGAGAGAGGGCTGGCAAAAAGCAGCAGACAAATTAATGCGTAAATACTGTCCATGGTAGATGTTTCTATCACTTTCTACAGTATGAATTTTTGCATTTTAATAATCTCATATTTACTTTGTTCTTTTATGTCAGAGCCTCCACGGGACCCACTAGAACATAGGGACAAGTAAAAGTGAAGTACAAGAATATTCTACAAAATGGTAGCCTTTAATTATTATACTTTATTTTAAAAAGGCACTTGTTATGTCAAGAGATCCAAATTTCAGTGTCATTCCTTAGACACGGGAAGTAAAGGGCGCATGCAAACTGGGATTTTTAACAAAAAATTATTTATCTATAAAAAAATGAAGTTCTTCCTTTTCCAAGTCATCCACAGTTTACACGGTAAAACTGTATTGCTCCGTGGCTAGATAATCCATCCATAGTTTTTTCTAATACAATATACGGCTCGACAGGAAGCAAGCCTTTCAAAGTAAAACTAAACTTCACAATAAAATGGCCCGAACAAATCTTCTTACTGAATAGGATAAAAATAAAAAGCAAACCATCATACAAATAACTTAAATATTTTAGATTTATGGCTCCAACACCACTTTTTCCTCTTTAAAAGCCACTGTTAAATGATGTGTTTGTCTGTTTATAACAGCCACCAAGAAAATCTCTCTACAGTTACACTGTCGCGCTGCACTCAAGGATCCTGTCTATTGCGCAATTGAATACGCAATTAATTCGAAAAACTCTGCAAATAATTCTTGCACCTTCCGCAACAGGTTGCAGTCGTAAAAATGGACATGGCTACGACAAACTTCCCTATCTCCTCCGCTTATACAGCCGTGACCTAATCTTGTTTACATGAAATAAGCCTGCTCTCGAGCAGGCTTAAGCTGGCGCATATGTTGCTATGACAACAAGTTCAGGATGTCTTTCGAAGAACCAAACAATCCAAGATCATGCCAAATCGTCAACAATGAAATCCTGCTAACTGAGTTAGCGACGTACGAAGAACGGACCCCAGGACTACACAATCAAGTCTCCAAGACAGCAAAGATGCTATTTTTAAAATGCTCTAATTTTCACAATAGTACATCACATGAAACAAAATGTAAAGATGAGCTTGATTGAGCTCAGCAGGCTTAGAAGTCTAGAACAGGTGCAGCTATCTTACTTGGCTTTGAGAAGAGCAGTCTTGGCAACATTCATAGAAGTGGTTCTGTCTGCGAGAGCAGTTTCTAGATCTTTCCACTGGGTTGACTTCTCCTCAGATGGAGCCTGGATTTGTTAAAATATTAAATTTAACATGAAACATCCTTCCACAGCAACAACTATGCCCCACATTCAAAAATATTCAAACAAATGATAAAAAAAATTTTTATTGGAACTTTGATAATGGCTCTCATCTTTGGGACGTTGGAGCCCGCTCTTGTGGTGAATGTTAGAACCCGCTCTGTATTGTATAATTAGTGTTTTACTTTTCCTAAACTTTTCAGAGGTTCAACATGAATATGAACCTCCACTGCAGTGCCTCCGACTGGAAGAAGGTGAGGAGAGTGGTGAGGACAGCAGAAGGGATCATCGGGGCTCCTCTTCCCTCCATTAAGGACATTTCATCTCAGCACTGTGTGTCCCGAGCCCGTAACATCATAAAAAAACCCTCACACCCCCACCATGGACTGTTCTCCCTGCTGCCCTCTGGGAAGAGGTTCCGCAGCATCCGCTGCAGGTCCACCAGGTTCTACAAAAGTTTTTTCCCTGTTGCCATCAGACTGTTGAACTGCTGAAGCTATAAACTGGCCTCTGTACCACATTCTCATATTTGCACATTTGCATCATTGCATCCTTATCTAGCATTACAAATGCTGCTGAACTCTCAGTTTCTAAAATGCATTCTTGCACAAATGCCCTTTGCATCATTTCTGCACATACAAATGGTTTCAAAAAATACTCACCTGTACGCTGTGATCGCACACTGTCTCTTTCTCCTGCATTGTTTACATTTCAATTGTTTTACTGTTAAATCACTGCTGCACCTTATCCTGTAATTTACTGTTATTTTCAAGCTGTATGCAAACGAAATTTCGTTCTGTACGCACTCTGTGCATACAAAATGACAAATAAAGTTGTCTAAGTCTCTAAGCCTAAGTAAGACGGATTTATTTCTTTGTATTTATATACAAACCACAGCCTAGCCAAGTAGCACCTTCTTACAATGTGAACCAGCCCAATTTAAAGCACATCCTTGGATGTCTGTGCTTCGTGACATTCTACCAACCATGCATCATTCTGTACGGCTGCAGCCAGACAATAAGTTCTGATCTGTGGACACACCTAACTTTAGAAAACATCTCATCATCAAGGTGTGCTAACATACAAACCTGTAAGGTTTATTCACGATTTTTGCTTACAATGTTTACAACCTTAAAAAAATGTAGATACATTTAATTTCCTATCAAGTTAATGTGTTAAAAATATAAAATCTACAATATAAAGAAAAAGAATAACCTTTACTGGTCATTGACATTCTGTGGGAATATCTGACTAACATTTGGTCAGAATTGTCTAATTCTCTCTGACCATGATTCCTGTAGTCAGATGATTTAAATGAGCTCTAATTTCCTTTGAATTCATTTGTAAAGAATGGAGGTCACAACAATTCTTGCTGCATTCAGCTGCCCATTGTTGCAGCGCCACAGCTTGAAATTGGGGGTGCTATTTGCAACTGACCAAATTAGTCTGTTCTTTGTTTGAACCTCATTCTTTATTGCCTGAAGGGTGTGCAGACATGTTAAAGGTTAGATGATACACTAACAGCATTCAGCAGCATCTTTATTCCACATGGGAATAAAACATGGAGTGACCACTGCTTAGGTATATTATACCGGAGGACAGGACAGTTGTCCATCTGAAGCTGGAACAGAAACGCACCTGGTCACAAACACAGTTTTATCTTATTATAGTTAGTCGATATTGTTCCATTCAGAGGAGTCGGTACCTCTGCTTCCATAGCCTCCTTCAGCTTGTGGGTGTGCTGACCGATGGCCTGCAGAGCTGCCTCCTGAGCTCCAATAGCCTGCAGCGTAGCCTGAGCAGAGCTTGCCAGCGAGTCCTCCAGACTAGCCGATACAGCTGCAAAACAAACAGATGCATGTTGGGGAATTTAAGAGCCCACATGACATGTTAGATGTGAAGGTGTCTAAGTCAGGTCCTTGTGCTCCAACTTGGTTTGACTTCCTCTGGCTGCTTGTGTCTCCTGTCATATCACACTCCAGGTAAACAAAAAGGGTAGGAATAACGTCCTGATACCCTTTGTTGTCAAACTTTAAGGTGTGAGAAATGCGTGTTCATATTCCTGTTATACAGCCACCGTCTGTGGCCCTGTTGGACCAGGAGCAATTTCAATTTTTTAATCCAGTGTAAACAAATTTACATTAAAATAGTCATCAAATGTTGAAGTCATTTAAGCTATACACAATCTAGATATTCTGGTCATCTTATATTTTTCCTAGATCATACTATTACTTGTTCAACACAGTATTTATATCTTTTTGATCATCCTTGAGTAACAGACGTGTGATATGGAACAGACGGGTATCCAGAACACTGACTGGCTAAAGATCATGAGCTGGAATATCAGCAGTAGGGCTGCAGCTAACAATTATTTTAATCATCGATTATTCGGTCGATTATTTTTACGATTAATCGATGAATCGGACGGAAAAAAAGTTTTATTTCCATGACTTTTTTCCAAAATTGAACAAAACACAAGTTGCTACTTAAGTGTTCTGTTACAATAATATTAGGTAATAAATAATTTTGCTTCAAATAAAGAAGTTTATGTTGACTAGATTGTTAGTCAATCATTTAATAGTGTCGCACAACACAATGGATCGATAACGAAATTTGTTGCCAACACTTTTAATTGTCGATTTTTATCAAATTTATCGATTCGTTGTTGTAGCCCTAATCAGCAGGCAACAAATCCAGATTCAAGAGATTAGCAAACATAATCTAAAATCACTTTTAAACCCTAAAAGCACATCTAACAATCTTAGATATTGAGCTGGTGGGGTATTTAAATAATAAATTCATGTTATGACAACTGTGGCAGATGTGTGCCTTTCGCGCAGTCTTGGAAGTCTACACACTATATGGTATGGATTCATCCAAATAAAACCGAATCCAGATCACGGTCCCATAGCTGGCATGACCCTATAGTAGCAAGTGACTATGCTGCACTCTATAGCAGCACTCCTCCAGAATGCATTATTCTTTGACGAGTTCATGTCATATGGTTGAAACCTGAGATTGTGGAAGATTATAGAAACTAGAACAGATCATTATTTTCATCTTAATCTAGTGCTTGTGATTCATAGCAGGAATTCACAACTGCTCATAGCAGAGAAAACTAAAGTTATACAAGTTCCAGGGCCAAACAAGGAGGAGTGGAAAGGAAACATTTGGGAAAGGAAATGAAAACCTTGACCTAAAGAGATATGGCCTAATTAAACAGTAACTACATCTGAGAGCCAACCATAAGGAGTTATCCAATGATGAAGCGGGATGTGGCTCAACCAGTCCTAGAACCAAAAGGAGAACGCAGGAAACAAATCTGGCATAGAAGAAAACAGTTCTAGTGTACATACTTCTTTAGGAGATCTAGTTTCCAGAACATTCCTAGAAATCTGGATGCCCACAACACTACAGAGGATATCCTTTGATCTGTTTAAATTCACCAGACTGACAGAAGATTACACATATTAAATGTTTGGACTGTGTTTTAACAACCAAAGCCACTGCTGGCCCAAAAGGCTAGAACACCAGCTACTAATCTTTTAACCCACTTAGGTCACGATGGATCCACTGGAAAAACAACTAATCCTGATTATCAAACAAACACATTGTAGTTTTTCTGAGCAGAGGGCTGCTACTTTCTGATGATGCATTGTAGGTTTTATTCAGCTGATCCGTTTTTCCAGACATTCCTGTTCTTTTGAAATCCTCATGTTTCTGTTTCTTCTCTAAGGGAATTTGCAGCCGTTGCCTAAGCTTACAGCTCCTTGTTCCTTCTGCAACTATTGGTCTGGTGGGGAGGACTTTTCCTTTCAAAATCACACCTAATATCACATGACATGACAGAAATTCAAAAATAAGAAGCAGGAGTTTTTTTTTAAAGAAATGAGCAAACACTACCGAATCCTGTCCTGTTCATCAGCCGACTGTGAAAGTTGAGGTGAATAACAGGAATTTTGTGCGTGTGCTGCTGAAAACTCACATGCAACAACGTTGTTTTCTTCCTGGTCCTGTTGGGCCAGTCTAGCTGCCACTTCTTCTACTGGACGCTCTGTCAGAGGCTCTGCCGTCCCAGCTGAGTTTGTCTTCTGAAGGACAGCCGTTGGTTCCATGGCAACCGTATGGTCATTGCATTCTTGGCAATCCTCTGGTGGACACAAACACACACCTTCTTAGCATGTCCTTTTAGTAGAACACCGTTAGGAGGATGAGGCCGCTCTCCTGGGGCCAACAGCAATCTACTCTGCTAAGGTTTTGGGCTTTTTCATTCCAGATAATAGAGTCACAAGGAGGAGGATTTAACTGCACACCCAGTTTTTAGAAGTCAGTTTAATGTTATTTACAAACGTGGAACATTACTAAATCCTTGGAAGGAGACCCTGCTGAATGCATTGTCTCCTTCCTGTGGATTTCCTCCACTGTTGTGGCAACATATGGAACATGAGGTCAGTTCAGAGGTCTGTCCCTGAGCCAACTACAGTGAAGCCTCTACACTAGACAGCTTTCCGCCTCATGCCTCTACTCAGCCACACTGATCTGTCCTTTGACTAAACTGTTGGAAATTCAGCACTTCTGTCTGAGTAGGAATCATTCAATGAGCTGGGAAACAAATGAGAATTTGTTTACTTTGGTCAAGTTGTTGCCACATAAATAAAAGAAAGATATAAATACTGGGGCTGTTCAGTGTGGCTGTGTGAGGATTTTTCTATGCAAGAAGATCAACACTGTTTAACTATGTTTGCACTTCTTTATAACTTTTCCAGGGGTATGATATGTATAGTTTATAGGCAGGTATAGCCCTCTTACTTGGTTTACAAACTAGAACATGTTTGGACAAGAAACATTGCAAAAAAGTATTGACTGGGGAAACGTTTCGTTTTATTGTGGCCGTTTTATGCCTGAGATCTTCTCCTGCATGGAGTGAGTCCTCTGCTGCTCCAGTTTCTCTTCAAGTCACAAACATCACCACACTACCAAGATCACCCATGTTACGGCCCAGTGGATTCAGGCAGAGGAATAGATTAGAGCGCTCTACTGCCACCTAGTGTACCCAAGTAGCAACTGCTGAGACATAACAAAAAAACAACAACACACCCACCCCTCAGTAACTTTAAAGGAGCAATAAGCCAAATTTCCTTATTTTAGATAGAAAGAATTAAAAAAATGTTTTGTAATTGTGTATAGATGCCTCTGAAGGTTCAGACAGAACCATGGGCCTCTGAGGACACCCGAACCCACAGGCGATGTTGTTCTGTCAACTATAGGCTGTTACTTTTATCACACTGATCATTTAGGATAAACCCTATTTTAAACTTAAAATTATGGGAATTATGAAACCGATGGGTGGGATAGACTGTTATGCTGACTATGCTGGAAATAAAAAGAGTGATTCATTTTGGGTAAACCTAGAACACGAAGGGATAGATTTGCAGAGAGAAATTAATCGCACCGTCATAGAACAGTTGAAGCACGAAATTGAGGAGGAAGCAATGAGACTAAATACTGTACCAGGAAATCCCAACGAGCTTTTAGCGGAAAGTCCACTTATAGCAGTGGCAGTAAAAGACCCTGGAGTAGGAGCACAAGCCACTACTAGAAGGAGAAGTGATTTTAATTTGAGATACAAGCCAAACATACATGCACCGGGGAAATGCACAGATCATAAACAATTACCAATATTAGTAAAAGGAAATGTCGCAAACTACTTACCTTGGGCCAGTCAAGATTTGGTCGGAGTGGTCGCAAAATTGCCAGATATTAACGAGGGTGCCAGTAAGTGGATAAAGGTGTTTGAAGAGTTAAATGTGGGGAAAATGTTGGCTATTGGGGATCTAAAGGCTGTCCTTGCACAGTGCATAGGAACACATAACACGGAAAACGTCTTGAAGGAACGTTTTGCGTAGATGCTCCAACAGAGAGCGGATGGAATCGGATTCAATTTATTTCGCACAGCAATGTGGGAAGTACTTATGGAGGATTTTGTCTTTTAATATTGTCAAGGTGGAACCCTGTTTGTCTTAATAACTGCAATCACTGCCCAAAGAATGATTAGTTCTAGAATGTTTCACTGAATCATAACAAGGTAAAGTAAGGCCAAAGGAACTTTAGTTGAACTACTCTTGGGTCCTGCAATCTTTTTCCAAAGATCTGTTTATAAGACTTCCTAGAAATGGAAGAGCACACACACCATTTCACACACACACCCCTCCAACTAGGGAGGGAGGGCTTTTGGTCCAGAGCAGCGCCTGTACACAGTAAGATATCATGTTCCTATTTACGTCATACTGTATCCCTATAAAGGCTGAAAGTTACCCCATATAGTTGGGATTGTTGGGACTTCTGTGAAATGAAGATGATTGTAAGTCCAGAATAAACGAATCCCCCTGCTGGTCATTGAAGAGAAGTTGTGGTGTCTGGTCTCGTCTGTCTGTTTTTTAAGGTTAAATCCTCTCCCACATAATTGGCGTTGTCGGCAGGATAGAACAAGGGAGAGGAAAAAAGGCTTTCCACAGCATCTACCTCCAGTGGCAAAACGGGGCCCATTGAGAAACAGAAAAGAGGAGGTAAGTTAAGCATACCTCTCTCTCTTTATTTTTCCTTTTTTTTAACATAAGATTTGCCACACAGAGGTTCTGCTTTGGAAAAAGTGTATTGATTTTAAAGGCGAGACAAGTGAGGCATTGCTGCTTCTTTTTGTGACCACCAGTTGTAATTTTCCGCGGGAAATGGATTGTCATAAAATACAAAAGATGAGGAAAGCGTAGATTCCAACACAATTGATAAACCGACAATCTTAAGGAAGTGATTTGTGTACTCCCAGCCGCTTTTATCGGATGTCCCGTCAAATGATGACGTTAGAAGCGACGACGTATAGAAAATGGATCGGGCCATGCGGGTCATGCTGAAGTTTTTCTAGCATATATAACTTTTTAGAATCAAAAAATCACCGTGAGAGGGTGATTTTAGAAACATGGACTGGTCTGGTCGGAGTAAGCGTGGCCGTTCTCTCTAGCTCACACCCGTTTGTACGTGCGAGTATTGGAAAGATCGGGCCATTAGTGAACTGCAGTTGGTTTGTAAAGCTGAGATCTCCGGTTTAGGCTTTGGAGTGAGAAAAACCTCCGATTAAATTTGAAATAGTAGGCCTGGTTTTGAAATGCATGCAGATTTTGTTGGGCGAGGCCCAGAAGTTGTAAGCGCTTGGAAAAAGAGAAATTAGATTTCTCTTGGATTATCCGTGTGGCCTTAAAGAAGTTAACTGCAGTCTGGTTTAGGTAACGAGGTGAAAACCGCCAATCAAATTTGACGTAGAAATGCATGCAGATTTTTGCTGGGCGAGGCCCAGTAGTTGTAAGCGCTTGGAGAAAGAGAAATGATCATCTGTGTGGCATTAACTGCAGTCTGGTTTTGAGTACTCTGGTTTAGGTAACGAGGTGAAAACCTATTAAATTTGACATAGAAGGCCTGTTCTAAAGCATGTGCAGTATGAACCTTGTTTTTTTTTTTACTCTTGTTTTTATCCTTGTATTATGGGTCCGTTAAAATTACAAGCCAAATTCACTGTTCGCACACATATAAAATAAGAGAATTGGACATCTGGACCATCAGGAAAGCCACTAGTTTCCCAAGGAAGTGAGATGAGAGAAATGATTCATAAATGAGCGATCAGGAGAGAGTTTGAGATGGGTGCGCATGAGACGTCTATTTGTGAGACTACATGAGACCTCTGTTTGACTAAAACGCATGTATGGAACTGAGTTTGTTTGCTGCATCTTTGTTTTTCTCTTAAAATTCGCATTGTCTGAAGGGTAAAATTTGTCATATTTGATGAGGAAAAGTGCATGAAAACTTTTATTTGTCTATAAGGATATTTTAAGGAGACCAGGGTGTGTGTACATGTTGAGCGTCCCCCCCCCCACTTTGTCAAGTGAGAGCCTGCTTTTGCTCTGCTCTCCCCTAACTCTACAGGGCAGAGTTTAAAATGTAAGAGTAGCATACAAAAACTCTAACCCTCTGGTACTTCCTTGGCAACCCCACTCATTTGCCAAATTAAACTTGCTCTGTTCAAAGAACATTACCCCATTAATAGCCCTATTGTCGTTCACTGGATCGATTATTGATTTTGAGTTTAAGTGGAAGCCTGGTTAGAATGGATGTTTAATTGGACGTGTGATGTGATGTATGAGGTTATTTGAATATGTGAAATGCATGTGATAAGGTATTAACATTGCATGTTTGGCTTTAAGCATTAACAGTTGCTTCAAGTGTAATGCAGAGCAAACTCGCTGTGTGAAAGCAGACACACACACACACGCATGCTTTTAAATAACAGCTGACAAGCAACTTATAGAAACGCAAAACTGTTTAACTATAGTGATTAATAGAATAAATGCCGGCAAGATTATCTATAACATACAAAAGTTTGTGTATGTCTGTCTAAGTGTTGTTTAAATGTTGTGTACGTCTGTCTAAGTGTTGTTTAGGGGTATTTTGTGTAAATGTTTAATCTATGTTGTGAAGGCGGTTTACTGACAGTTGTCTGACGTTTGTCTGTGATATCGCAGTATGTTTTAATAATAATGTTGATAAGCATTATTAACGTAATAACATATTGGATCAATGAGAATTTATTAGTGTAAATAAGGGTCATAAGTTTTAGCTGTCCACAATGCCTGATGTCTCAGTATTCACAAAAGTCCGGACTGAAGTGAATGTTGGCGAATTGCCTTAAGATTATGCATTAGATTGTACTAAATTCTTAGGAATACTGGGGTGTCAGTCAGGCTGGAACTCAATTGTGAGGTTGATTAAAAGAAATCATCATCCATAAGCCTTCGTTAGTATCAGGAGTATTACTGGAAAAAACAAAAGAGGAAAACCATGAATGATGTTGTGTATTATGTGATAATGATGTCTTAAGATCTATGATCATTAGAATTTTTGTATACTTAAGGTAACATATTGAGTTAATGGTGTATTAAATGAAAGTGAATATTATTGAACTTTGTGGTTATGAAAAGACTTTGGAGTTGTGCCTCCTCCACTCCTAAATACCACGATTGACACAATGCCAGGAGCTGCAGAGCTCTGAGAGGAAAGCAGCAGAGGGGAGAGGAGAGAAACAGAGAGGGGCTGAGACTCACAGCTGCACATGGGCGACCCTAGAAAAAACAGGGCCCCAGCATATTAGACGTCTATCGGATCACTATTAGTAAATAAAACATAAAATTTAAAGCATATGGGAAATCTGGATAATTAACAATAACTTAAACGGGGAAACTGAAAAGGAGGCTTGTGATCGAAAGGTACTTCTAAATTAGTTGTCTTTTGGTTGGTTCACCATTGGGACTGATTATTAAAATACAAGTTTAATGTAAGCAAAAGCTAAAAATTGTAGCATTAACAGTGATTAATAAGGTCTAATTTGAATAGAATTAGAGTTGTCAAAGAAACGGTTGTGATAATTGTCATCCTTACTAAAAATAATAAAATAAAATAACTTAAAGTGAGAAGTAAGATGGTGATTTAATTATTTTGCCATTGGGAAACCTCTGTGAATTTATGTGATAACATCCAAAATTATAAAATGACTTCAGAAAATTGGTTAATTTCGGTACAGGGGAAGTAATGAACAAAATAGAACATAAGAAAACTTATGGAATCAACTCATTAATCTCTAAATGGTGGATCTGATGAAAAGGGTTGCACAAACTGAAATGGCACTGAAGGAGGAATGCCAAATGAAGCAGCTGACTGGTGATGGTATAACCTGAGGTTTGTCAACACGGAGAACCAGAACAAAATCTTCCTCAGCGGGAATCCTGCATGGATTCCAGAGCACTGGCTCAATGCCTGCTCAGACATGGAGCAGCGAAGGACGCTCAGGCCGTCAGGAAATACGGCTGAGCAAAGGAAGCGGTCTCCACATCCGTTGACAAATGGTCATGGAAGAGAGCTGACAACACACTGATATTTGTGAAAACCCAGCGACTGAAGGTCCACCACAAGAATTAGCACAATGCAATCAATTCAATTAATTCTGAAAGTAAAATAAAACAAATAAGGAGAATGGTAACTATTTACTATGAAATAACAAAATTACATAAGTGGCTAAAATTAAATCGTCCAGTGTAATTATTAACAGAAAATTCCCCTTCCTCAGTAAAGTTAACATTTTATTTTATTCCTTTGAAGGTAAACCAGCAGAGTGTTGAATAATAAGACGATGGGTTCTCCTATGACAAAGTAATTAATTACCTCATGTACTGTTAATTAGGAAATAGGCACTTTTAAGAAGAGGATAGCAGGTTTTGAGCATTACAGAAAAAATTAAGTATTCAACACTAGAGTGTCACGTTATGATTAAATGACACGAGTTGATTGGGAAAGCAATAACATATGAAAAGAGATTTATTCTGCAAGCATGGCTTAGCTACGTAAACACTAGGAAAAAGATTAAAGTCATAAATTAAAATAATTTGGTTTGAAGAAATTTCAGAAATAGTTTGAACCCTAAAATAAGTATTTTTTTATTTATTTCCTTTAAAGGAGAAGTCCGGTCAAAATCAGAATTCAAACTGCTGAAAGTACTTTAAATATAAAACTACTACATACTGTGTAAAAAATTATAAGTTTTTTTAATTAATAATAATTCTCATTTAATCATGTTTATGTGGAGGAATCCATCTTGGTCAAGAATAATACTGTCACCTCCCATTTTTTGACGTCACTCGGCGGACCCGCTGTTGAGCAAGTTTCAACGCTCTGTTTGTCACGCCGCACTATTTTCCAAGATCAAACTCAGTCGGGTCCTACAGTATATATCTATACACGCGTGTGTGTGTGTGTGTGTGTGTGTGTGTGTGTGCGCTCCGCGCAGCACGGCTCTGCATCTAACAGACGGGGTTTCAGTTTCAGTTTGCAGCAGAGCGCGCGCACACACACACACACACACACAGCGGAGGAGAGATCGCTGAAGTGACTTAAGTTAGCTGATTATTATAGTATAAGTATTAAAATATAAGAGCATTCCAGCACATGCTGGGCTGATCACGGCTTTGCACCGGCGCTGCAGCTGAGCGCGCACACACACACACACACACACACACACACACACACACACACACACACACACACACACACACACACACACACACAGCGGAGGAGAGATCGCTGAAGTGACTGTGTTGAAATAAGCAATGTTTTTTCCTCTTTTACCAGTTGTGTTGGAACATCCGATGGCCGTGCACGTGGGCATTGTTGCTTCAGCAATAGCTCTTGGGAATGTCAGCGGTGAAGTCCTCTGGAAATCCGAAATAATTATTGATGATCGCAGCTGTGTAGAACGGCTCCTATTGACTTTGCATGGAAAGCGGAGAGAAATGCTGTCGCCGCTTCCGCTCTTCCACGTCGCAGGATGTGATGTCAAACGCCCCTTACTGCCCATATTTGGGCAGTCATGTCAGCCCCCATACACAGTGATTCAGACGACAATTTATGTTTTTATTTTCTTATTGATTAAAGATAAGTTCATTAAATAACCACAAATGTATTAGTTTTAGTTATAGCTAATGATACCCTGATTTTTCCTTGTTGACCGGACTTCCCCTTTAAACATTAGACAAGAAGGACATGTTATTTTTTTACTAACTTCTCTTTGCCGTTATAATCATATTCTTGAAGTGGATTGGAAACCTTTCTGCTAGTATCAGCAGATCACAAGCCTCTGCTCAGTTCAGTGAGTATTTTATTTCGGTAATTAAAACCTTGGGTAAAAGTGAATCAATCTGTGACAGCAGCCCGTTTTTTTGGTATAACTATAAAAATCCTAATGTAAAAAGATACATGGTGTATTTGTAAATGCCTCATTTGAAAATTGAGTTTCTCACCGAGTAAACAGACTCAGCCAAAATAAAAAGAGTCAATGACCGGATTTAATAGAGTAATGACAGGACCAGGTTTTGATTGCATGCTTGGCATTAACAACTCAGTCCTGATTGAAGGCACTAACTGTTCTGTTTTCAGTCCTGTTTTTCAGAAGTTGAGATTCTGTCCGGTTCTGGCCACCCTTTTTCTGATGGAAGACACATCAAAAAGACGAGAAGAACAGCTGTAAATTGAGCATGGAGGGACGGTATGATAAATTATAAAGTGAAAATCAGACTGATGTCAACCTCTGATTTAAGCAATCAAATTTTCAAGTGACTTAAATGGATCTCTCTGGCAAAACGTTGTCAAAAGGTTAGTGTAACAATTGTTTGCGTAAACATAATATTATTTAATGTCACATGGATGCTTGTGATCATACCGGTAGGACATAGAAAGCTAATATTATAACTTAAATCTAGGTCTTACCTTTGAGGAAAGTAGGGTTCCAGGCAATAACTTAGGAAAAAAGGGAACTCAACTTTTATTAATAGGAAATGGGAATAACAACTGTTATACGAACAAGATGTGGAAGATTATTTAACTATTTTTGGGAACAGTTCCACAACGTTGATCAACAGATAACTGCCGAGGACACACAGACCTTAGATGTTTTCCCAACTTCTGCACAGATATTTCCTAATCTCTATAAAGAAAACTGAAAATAAACAATGTTAAACAAGTTATTGATTAGTAAATTGGGTTACATGGCTGAAACAAAATTTCAGGTATTTTAAATAAGGTTACTTTTTCCTCGAAACTGAAATATTATCATTATTAAAAGAGAAGCAAACATTAGCCTGAATTATCTTAAACTTGGAAGAGACCTGAAGTTTCAATGTGACGTTCCTATCAACTCTGCCATAATTCTACTTAAAAGGAAGATAAAATCTAGTTACTTCTCTATAAAAGGATGAGAAAGAAAAAGACGAGTTATACGCTATTTCATAAAGAATGTGTAAACAGGAAACGACAAGACAGGGTAGAACATAGCCTGAGTCCCGTCTGTCTCTGAGGAATTTTCCTTTCATTTTTTCTTTTCTTTTTCTTGTGCTCATGACTCTGGATCCAACTCACAACATTTGGCAATGGTATGCAACTCTCATTGCACAATTATCCGAACAGTTGGACAAGCGACAAACTACTATTTGGAAAAACAAAAAGAAATAACAGTTTTACTAATTGTATGTATGCTGGCTTATAAAGTCTTTACGGTTGGAAAAGCAAAGTATCTTACAAAGAATGCAAGTTCCACAGATTTACAACAGGCAAAATGAACAGGATAAGTATGCACAGAACAAAACATATTTGATTAATCTTGGAATTGCAAAAAAGAATAATGACAAAAGGTTTATGTGTAGGTTATGGGAGATGGGGTCATTTTGACCTTTTTCCTGGCTCTCGCCGATGGGAGTAAGAGGAAACATCTGGAGTCGTTGTTTGACTGGACTGTTCCAGGATATGTCAAGTGGTGGAATTAATCGCTCTGTTTTTGTACTTTTGTGGTGAACACTTCCTAGAACTTTCGTCCAGTTGTCAACTGGACGTCATTGGCTTGTAACACACACACACCAATGGAGACACACAGACTCTTGTGTGTAGGTTATATTTTAGTACTGTGAATGGAATTATAAACAATTCTAACTAAATTACCTGAGTTGCTAAAAGAGGAAAAACTGGTGATGAAGTTCAACACCTTTTATGGAGAAATAGAGCAGATATTACATATATGGAAAGTAAGTGCAACTCACAGTCCTGCTGCAGTCTGCGTCTGCCCTGTCTCTGAATTTATTTCAATCTAGCATCCCTTCTAATTATCCCATAGCAGCCGACAGTTAGGAAAAAACATTGACAGTTTATCCTATTATGTGAGAAACGCTGCGTAAAACTATTCATTAAGTGACTATTTGATTAACATTTATTTCTTGTTTGTTCACTTTTGAGCTTTCATAGACAAGTAGTCGATACAAATACCTTAAGATGGAGATGAAGAGTTGGTAAGAAGGTTGGTAAACATTAGTGAGGTCGGGCTGACCTCAGAATGAAGAGAGCGATAGCATTGTTTAACTGTAGTGTTCCAAAGATAAGTCAAGTAGCGGAATTAATCGGTCTTTGTTTTTGTGCTTTTGAGCCAAAACGTTTACCAGGGGTGAAGACCGGGCTGCCAACAGCTGGAGACATCTGGACGCTATCTGGCTGCTACTGTTACACAAAAACTTTAACACATACGAGGACCACTTAGGAATAAAGAAGGAAAAAAAGATGAATTAAGCATTCAATAAAGCGGCATAATGGTTATTAGTGTCTAATTTGGAGTTGAGAAAAGAAGCTGCAGACGAGGAGGACGTGACCAATACACACCATAAAAAACTCAGACCTATGTAAATCAACTAAAACAGATTAGAATGAGAGGGTTTTTGAGAAAGCTGGAGTAAAGGTATTTATTCTTGAATATTCTTGTCAACCGCTCGCACATTAATGAGTCACTGGCTGAGAAGGACGGACTCACCAAGGAATGAAGGAGTTGATGTTTATAATCAAGCTTATCGCTCTGTTTATATCAAGGGAATCGTTCAGTTCAGAATGTTCCAGGCTTTAAAGAGCTAATACGTGTTCACAATATCTGAAGTCCTACATCTGGAAACACTTTCAAATTACAAATCCAGGAATGGGTAATTTCTATGAGGGTTGTAGCCACATCAAATCTAGTTTGGATGATTAGTACAAGATCAGGTTCAAAGTAAAATTATTGTATTAAAGTCGAAGTACGTTTAGAAGCTGATGATGCAGGATCAGTATAACAAACTATAAAAGGGAAAACCTTTTTTTTTTTTTTTGAGTGCAGGTAAGAATAGAGAGAAGACAGGGTCTTCTGCTTCTAAATCAATGATAGCGTTTAGACAGAAAACATTGAATTTTTAGATGTTTGGAGCACCGACAATAAATTACTACATACGGCATTTAAAAGGTAAATAGGCAACATGTATATTTTATTAGAGGAAAGTAAAAATCAAGCGATTACGGTTACTCTGATGAACACTCTGATCATAATATTGTGGTTAAGGACATAAGGGGGGTGTTTAGAATTTATTGGCATACTTGGTTAAGAATAGAAGGAGTACATTAACACTAAATAAGAAGTTAAGCTCAACGTGGTAAGGGCGACTCACGTGGAAGTAAATACTATTTAGTGGTTTAAACTAAACATTATTGAATAAATCTGAGCAGTCGGTTACATTTTTGGATTAGGATTGCAGTGCAGTACAGAGTAATGAATAATTGAAACTTTTTTTTTTTTTTTCTAGATTCCTGAACAACAGAGAATAGAAACATATCACTTAGTTTTACTTAGTTCTGGAAGGAAAAGGGGGCCTTAACTTCTAACACTTCTTCTTCTTTTCTTCTACTTTTGTTTTTTTTTTTTTATCTTGCATGAAAACCCTGGTCACTAAATTTTAATCGTAAAGATGGATATTTCTGTTAGAGATATCTTTCAGGAGCAGACGGAGAGCGGATTTGCACAGGAGAATGGCTGAATCTGGGTACTGGCGGAGTAAGCCCTGTGCACATATCCTTTCTAAATTGTGAATTTTGATGAATGATTTTGAGACAAATGAGGACATTGTTAAACCTTTTTGATAAATATGTGTAGAGTCACTATTTGCTGTTAATGTGGACTTTAAGTTCAAAATGTGCTCATGTATTTTATTTATTTCCTACTGTTCCTATGTCCTGGAGTAGAGCATGGTTCATGGAGGATGGGATGAATTGTCACCGAAGCGGACTTTCATGTATGGGCTGATAATATAATGAGAAAAGGTGATGTTATTAGAAAACAATTCGAACAATTTTTCAGTAAGACCATTGCTTTAGTACGAGTTGAGATAAAACTGAAATGAAATCAAATGGACACTAAACATCAATGTTAAAGAAAATGTAGATTAGCCCCACTAACATTTAAAGGATATCATCATGAGACTAGTGAAGACTCTGAGCTGGGAAACCATTGTAATATACGATACTGGTTAGTTTTTCCTGTCTCCTTAGGGCGACCCAGGGACGTAGAAGGGCGGGGTCCCTCTGTGTGCTGGACTAAGGGACTCAGAGGCATGATGTTTGCAACAGAGGGGGCCCTGCACCAGGACTGTGAGAAAGCAGTACAATTTAATCAAAGGACCCTGGAGAGCGACATACGGTGTCAGCGACATGAGGACAAGAACTTTGCCACACTACGAAGCTGCCAATCCCACCAAATGTTATAATTTCTGAGTTTATCTATGCTATGCTAAATCCCTGAAGTTTTTGATTTATGATAAGGTGTATGATGGGCATATTTTTTAGGTAGATGTTTTTGGGTGGTAACCGTAGAAACTGAATGATGATATTATACTATTCTAATTTTTTTCGAACCTGCGCGGGGAAACCCCAATGGATTGGAAATCCATTGGGGTTTCCCCGCGCAGGTTCGAATCCTGCCGACAACGGCAATTATGTGGGAGAGGATTTAACCTTAAAAAACAGACAGACGAGACCAGACACCACAACTTCTCTTCAATGACCAGCAGGGGGATTCGTTTATTCTGGATTTACAATCATCTTCATTTCACAGAAGTCCCAACAATCCCAACTATATGGGGTAACTTTCAGCCTTTATAGGGATACAGTATGACGTAAATAGGAACATGATATCTTACTGTGTACAGGCGCTGCTCTGGACCAAAAGCCCTCCCTCCCTAGTTGGAGGGGTGTGTGTGTGAAATGGTGTGTGTGCTCTTCCATTTCTAGGAAGTCTTATAAACAGATCTTTGGAAAAAGATTGTAGGACACAAGAGTAGTTCAACTAAAGTTCCTTTGGCCTTACTTTACCTTGTTATGATTCAGTGAAACATTCTAGAACTAATCATTCTTTGGGCAGTGATTGCAGTTATTAAGACAAACAGGGTTCCACCTTGACAATATTAAAAGACGAAATCCTCCATATACTCCGAAAGGAATTTCCAACGAAAATTGATCCGAAAGCCTTAAAAGCGAATCCCATTGATGCCACAGAAAACCCAGCAACTTACATCGCAAAGGAGATGAAGAGGGAAGCAAGAAACGGAGGAGGAAATTGATAAGAGTCCTGTGCTGACAACTCTGTTCCGGAACTCCATCGTTGAAGCAATGCCGGCTTCAGTGAGAAGCAGGTTAGAAGATGTGGTGGCTCTGACATCAATGCCCCATAGAGAGTTCCGTGACCATGTGATACATGCAGTTGAGAAATACAGAAGAGAGGAGATAAAGATTGCAGAACAAGATAAAAACGTTCAGAGAAAACTGGCACAAATGCAGCTTGGAGAACTGTCAGGAAAAAACAAAGCCAAGACTCAAGCCACAATGATTAAAGCGACTGAACTTGTGGCACCACCACCCCAAGGATTTTCAGAACCTGTACCTGATGTGGTAAATCAGGCACAAAGGGGTTTTCCAGCTCCTCAACCAACCCAGCTGCAACAACCGGTGGTGAATGTCTATCCTCAAGCAATTAACTCACAGCCATACGGACTTCGCGGACGACAACAAAGAGGTCCCGCCTGGACTAACAGAGGCAGGCCTGGCGCACCTGGAATAATGGGAGCATGTTGGACATGCAATGAACTTGGACATCGAGCCGAGTATTGCCCAAGACTCAAGCCACAATGATTAAAGCGACTGAACTTGTGGCACCACCACCCCAAGGATTTTCAGAACCTGTACCTGATGTGGTAAATCAGGCACAAAGGGGTTTTCCAGCTCCTCAACCAACCCAGCTGCAACAACCGGTGGTGAATGTCTATCCTCAAGCAATTAACTCACAGCCATACGGACTTCGCGGACGACAACAAAGAGGTCCCGCCTGGACTAACAGAGGCAGGCCTGGCGCACCTGGAATAATGGGAGCATGTTGGACATGCAATGAACTTGGACATCGAGCCGAGTATTGCCCAAGAGGCAACAGCACCAACCGAAGGCAATCGCGTGGCCGGTTCCGTCCAGGTCTGACAAGACGCCCTGTAAACCCACCAAATTTTGGTTACTAGGGGTGCCCAGAGAACCTTACAGGGGAGAAACAGTGCCCGATCGTAAGCGAGGGTGCTGAAAATGAACCAATGTTAAAAATTCCAATTGAAGAAAAAGAAACAATGCTGGTCGATACAGGAGCAGCTTACACGTGTGTAAGTCCAAATTATGCAAAGCACCTCCCCATGTCTGATAAATTCATTTCAACAGTAGGGTTCTCGGGAATAAAACAGCTAATACAAATGACAGCTCCTGTACGACTGGCAACTGATGAGGATGAAATAAAAATACCAATCCTTGTCTCTGACCAAACACCAATTAACCTGTTGGGAAGAGATGCATTATGCAGAATGAAATTGATAATCTGGTGTTCTCCTCAGGGTTTGTATGTTGATAAAACAGGTCTGGATTTTCAAATGTACATGCAAACACATGAAGCTAAAGTTTATTGGCTAGGAGACATGTCAGGCCCAGTTGAAGATGTAGTCACTAACTGGGGCCGGTACATTAAAGCTCAAATTCCAGAAGCCAGAAAACCTTTTCTAGATTACCACTGCACCATGTTCTATGACATTTCAAAGAGCATGGAGTTTGAAGAGAAATGGGACAGTTCTACAAAAAACAGAACTGTTAATCTTGAAACACAATGCATTGTTATCGGTAACCAAGGTGCAGCTTTAAATGTGAAACAAAATGATTTCATTTCAGAGTGGTACAATGTTCCAGACTCAGTACCACACATTACATTGTTTGTAAATAAAGGATTTCATGCAAAAGATCTGGGACCAATGATGAAACTTGCAACTGAAACAACATGGGAAGAAACAGATAACCCATTAATTTCACAATCAAGTGATGGAACAATGATGAAGATTCTATGTGAAGTAACATTGACAGCAAAACCACAAGTTGTGACAGTGCCTGTTGATCTAAAAGATCAGTCTGAGGAAGAAGGTTCCTCTGAAGATCAACCAGCAATGCAGGACATGCTAAAACATGTCTCTGAGCACTTATGGTCTAAACATGACACAGATGTGGGCTTAGTAAAATCTGCAGAGCCAGTCTCAGTTCAAATAAAACCAAATGCACGGTTTCCTTTTCGCCAGCAATACCCATTGAAACCAGAAGCAGAACAAGGCATCCAGAAAACCATTGATGGATTGATGCAAGCAGGTGTGCTGGTAGTGTTGCACCAGACTATGCAACACTCCAATTTTTCCAGTTCTGAAAGCAGACAAAAACAAATACCGTCTTGTTCATGACTTAAGAGAAATAAACAAGATAATAGTAGACGCAGAATCGGATGTGCCAAATCCAAACACTCTCTTAAATTCAATACCAACTGGAGCTCGTTTTTTCACCGTTATTGATCTCTGTTCAGCGTTTTTCAGCATTCCGCTATCAGAAGGGTCACAACATTTATTCGCATTTACCTACAGAGGTAAAAAACTCAGTTATACCCGATTGCCTCAAGGGTTTAAGCTTAGCCCGCACATATTTAATCAAGTGCTAAAAAATGATTTGGAAGGACTCGATCTAACTGGTACTGTGCTACAATATGTGGATGATTTATTAATCTGCGGAAACACACTAAATGACTGTCATCAGGACTCAATCAAAGTTCTACAAAGATTAGCAGAGGGAGGACACAAGGTCTCCAAACAAAAACTACAGTATTGTCAACCACAGGTAGATTACCTAGGAAGACAAATCTCACAAGGAACAGTTGGCATTTCACCTTCTCAACTGGAAGGTGTGAGCAAAGCTCCAAGTACAACGGTTGGCGAAATTATGACATTTTTGGGAATGACAGGATTTAATGCAGACTGGATTGAAAACTATGCGGAAAAAACAGCACCGCTTAGAGAACTCATAAAAGAAACAGGAAACCAGTCATTGAAAGCAGCGCTAACATGGACGACTGAAGCTAAAATAGCTTTTGAAACACTAAAACAGGAAATGCAAATGGAACCAACTTTGGCATTGCCAGACTATGATAAAGTATTTTACCTGTATGTAGCCAACAGGAAAAACATGTACGCATCAGCCGTACTAATGCAAGAAACCTGCGTAGGACGACGAAAGCAAGCCATTGCTTATTACAGCACCAAACTAGACAATGTGGCCCAAGGCTGGCCACCATGTTATCAAGGTCTAGCAGCAGTCTACTACGCTTATGAAAAAGCGTCAACCATAACAATGGGCTACCCGATAACAATACAGACCCACCACAAAATCACAGAACTAATAAATCAAGGAAAGTTTGTGATAACTCAGGCAAGATGTTTACAGTACATGCCACTTTTAACATATCCGGACGTAACTGTGCAAAAGTGCACAACAAACAACCCTGCTGACATGGTACCTCTGGACTGTGAAGGAGAACCACACGAGTGTCTTGCAGAAACAATGAAATATACAAGACTAAGACCCGATTTAGAGTCAACTCCGATAATGAACGCGGAAGTTACTTACTTTGTCGACGGGTCATGTTTCAGAGATCATCTTGGAAACCATGCAGGTTACGCCGTGGTAGAACAAGCAGGAGACAAATTTGTAACAGTCAAAGCAGAAAAATGCGAACAACCATGCTCAGCTCAAAAAGCAGAACTAAAAGCACTAACAGAAGCATGCAAACTAGCAAAAGGAAAAGGAAAAGTAGCAAACATATACACAGACTCGGCTTATGCCCATGGGGTGTGTTATCTGTTTGCTGCAGTGTGGAAACAAAGAGGTTTCAAAAGAGCAGACGGTAGTCCGGTACTACATCAAGAACAGCTAAAAGAACTGATTACATCAATGATGATGCCATCAAAATTGGCGATAATTAAATGCAATGCCCACCGTAAAGGTAATGATTTGATCATTATGGGCAACAACGCCGCAGATGAGGCAGCAAAACTAGTGTCTAAGTGCCAGATGGCTATCTTGGCACCAGTGGTCACCTTGGAACCTATGGTGACACCAGAAGACATCATTCTGATGCAGCAGGAGGCAGGTGCAAGTGAGCACGCTCTCTGGGCGCAGAGAGGTGCGACGATGAGTGAAAGTGGTTTGTGGAGATCACAAAGTGGACATTTAGTTGCACCAGTAGCATTGCTGACAATGTTGATCTCAGAAGCTCATGGTTTGGATCACTGTAGTAGAGGTAAAGTGATGGAGAAGCTGAAAAGGCAAGGTTATTGGTCACCTTACATGCAAGCAATGGTGGATGAAATCTTGAGTCAATGTGAAATATGTGCAGAAAACAATGTTCGTAAAGGCATAAAATCACCGATTGGTCACATTCCGGTCCCTGAGGGACCCTTTAAACATCTTGTGATAGATTATGTTGACATGATAAAGCCAGTACAAGGGAAAAGGTACATGCTGGTTGTGATCGATCGATTCAGCCGATGGGTTGAAGCAGTCCCATCAAACCCATTGGGAGCTGATACAGTGATTAAGTTTATGACAAGAGAGGTGATTCCGAGGTTTGGCATCCCATCAGAAATCAGCTCAGACAACGGTTCAGCATTTATCCAAAAGGTGCTGAAAGGTGTCTTGTTAAAGCTAGGCATTAAACAACGTTTTGGAGCAGTCTATCACCCGCAGAGTCAGGGTATTGTTGAGAGAATCAATGGGACTTTGAAAGCTAAGCTAAATAAAATCTGTGCTTCTACTAAACTAAACTGGATTGATGCTTTGCCGCTTGCGCTAATGAGCTATCGCATGCAGTTGCATCGCAGCACACATTTAACCCCGCATGAAATGCTAACAGGCAGAATGATGCCAGTGCCTGAATGGAGGCTTCCATTCAAAGGGCCGGCACTTGAACAGCTACAAACAGAGTTGAAAGCATATATGGATCAACTAACTGCTATCCATAGAGCTATCTATCTGCAGGAAAAAGCCACAAGTTCCTGTCCGGAGACGGTGGTGAAGAGACCAGTCGAACCAGGAGACCTGGTGTACGTGAAGGTGTTCAGACGAAAATGGAACGGCTCGAGATGGGATGGACCCTTTGAGGTCAAACGAGCAACAGCTACCGCCGTCCAAGTAAAGGGGAGTGATACGTGGTATCATTTGACTCATTGTACTAAAGTACACGCCAGAGACACTGTGAAGCCAGACCGTGTAGAACAAGACATTGTGAAGCCAGACATTGGGAAAAAGTGTGAACAGACGATTTGCAGCAATGACACTAGTATTAATGACATTACACCTGTGGATGTTGGCAGAAGTGGTGAACCTAACGACAGCGAGGCCGGAGATGAACTCTCACAGCCTGCAGCCGGCACCACAGCATCAGCCAACGTCAGCTCAACCACGAGTGGAGAGAGCAACGAGTAATGTGGGTCGAGACGATCGACATCTAACCATGAAACGTGGGACTTCAGTCTATAAAGGGAAATCCACCTTTGTAGAACAAGATAAGTACAACACAACGTTAATGGGTTTGAAGTACACACCAGTGTTTTTGCCAGCTGAACTAAAGTTAATGTCTCATCTAGGTCTTAGAGAACAATTAAGAGTAAAAACAAAAAGGATGCGTAAGAAAAGAGAGACCCATGCTGAATTTAAATGGAAAGCAACGGTAACCGATACAGAATTTCATACAGAATTAGATACAGAATATGAGGTAAATGTCTATTACGATACCAGGAAATTATGCGGAGAAAGTGTTAAACAGGAATATAAAGTTTATGGGGCATACCAGTGTTCAGTCCTTTTACACATTAAGGACGATGGTTTTGGCGTAGAAACAAGAATAGAGTCCCATTGGGATCCTGAGGACAATTACAAATATGACTTAACAATAAAGAATCCAGGTAAGGGTAAAAGAAGTACAGGAAAAGGTGGTTTAGAGCAAATAGGAAACAAGGATATATCTGCTACAGTTCAAATTGTAAATGATCAAATTAGGATTCATGTTGAACCAGACAGTGATAAATATGATTTGGTTGAAAGAAACGTGATTATCTCCAGATTACTGCAAAAGGGTGACAGACGAAGGATGTGTAATTCGCATGCTAATGTTAGCCATCAATTATCTAGTATAAATCAAGAAAACATTAATTGTAAAATGACCTTTAAGATTGCAGATTGTGGATGGATTATTGAAGCAGATGTAATAGCCTTCCGTATTGACAAAACATACGAGTTGAAATTTGAAGACATCACTTCGAGTGGAAAAGTAGATTCATCTATATTATGGAACCTACCAAAAAAAGAGGCTTTACCAGAAGAAATCAATTGTTTCCCCCCAACAACTATGGCTACTAGAACTGCTGTAGAAGTGAAGAAAATTACCGTCCCTAGTGGACATGTGACTTTACCTACTTCAGTCACCAAATCAGGACCAAATAAACCGACAACCTTAACGGTTAAGACATTAGCAGTCACATCAGCATCTACAATCTTAACTAGCACAATACAAATTTCAACCAATAACGATAAAACTACAAAGGTAAATACAAATAAAAAGGAAGTGCAACCTATAGAGGTTGATAGCAATTTAGAAAATGCAAAGCCTACGGTGCCTCTACCTGAAAATAGCATAACTGAACCTCCAACAACCGTCACAACTAAAACAAATCCGCGAACAGTAGTTTCAAATACAATTAAATCCACGAAGGAAGTTTTAGAAACTACTAAACCCTCACTAGTAAAAATAATTACAACAGTACCTTCTCCGATTGAGGTCACATCAAACCAGGACAACAAGCTAATACTAGAATTCACACAACCGGATCCAAAGAAGTATGGATGCTCTGAAAAGGAAGGATGTGAGGATTTCTCAAAAGGTTTAGATCAATTTTATGAAGAACGTCATCCAAAAGTAGCAACACCAAGAGTAATAAATAAATTACAGGATATTAAATGGCATGGAACCAGACCAAGGGGTGATCCTTTATGGCAAAGAGCCATACGCAATACATGGTATAGTTTCTCATGGTACACGGCTAGAGAATTAACTAAAAACGATTGTTTAATCTGTACTGTTGCTCCCGGAGCAGTACCTATGGTAATTCCAGAAAAATACACGTCAAAAGAATGTGCAGTTGTACAACGTGAAAAATGTAGCAAGTGAGTTCACTTCAAGAGAAGACGCAGTGTCATTCTTTAAATTACCTATGTGTGGTTTGAGTTGCAGACTCTTATATGGCTCAAGAAACTCTCATCAATACTTAGAGAAATGGAAAGGGTATAAATTAGAATCATTGTGTGCAGAATTTAACATTAGTACTACAGATAATGTTCCACCTACTGATTATGAAATAGATTATGACGCAGACTACGAATGTTTCGTCAGTGGAGGTTTTGAGGACAATGAAGGAATTAATGTAGGAAACACCACTGTAAAATGTAATGTAACCTGGGTATTATCTTGGTTTAAGCGTGCAAATGTAACACCAGTGTTTGCAACAAAGCCCGTTTGGTTTGAAAACCCAGATTTTATAGAAGAAGACTGTAAAAATATAACTATGACTATTCCCAAACTTTTCTTTTTAGGAGATCAAACGTATCCAGTGGCAGACAGTTACTGGATGTGTGGTGACGACATGCTAATGAACACCTTACCATTTAAGTGGGTAGGACTTTGTGCATTAGTACGAATGAAAGTTCCGATAACCTTAGTGTATGAAGGGGTAAAAGAATTAGCTCAAATTGAAACAGGTAGAACTAGATCACGTCGGAGTCTAGGAGATTACGGACTAAATGAAGAAGTTTATTTAGATCTTATTGGGCAACCAAGAGGAATTCCAGATGAATTTAAAGCACAGCATGAAGTTAAAGCAGGTTTTGAGTCTATTTTGCCTCAAATTACTATTAATAAAAATGTTGAGTGGATAAATTACATTTACTATAATCAGCAAAGGATGATAAATTTCACGATAGAAGGATTTATGGCATTGGGAGACCAATTACATGAAACGAGTAGAATGGCAATTCAAAATAGGCAAGCTTTAGATTGGCTTCTAGCAAGTAAGGGAGGTGTATGTCACATGTTTGGTAATCAATGCTGTACATATATTCCAATGAACACAGCTCCTAAAGGTTCGTTTAGGGTAGTAACGGCTAAACTTATGAAACTTAGAGAAGAAGTAAAAGCGAACGCTGGAAGAAACAACTGGTCGTGGAAAAGTCTGGAAGAAATCTTAGGGGAATGGGGCGCTTTAGCCGCCAAAACAGGACTAATTTTGGTGATAACGCTGATTGTATTCTTTTTAATTGTGTGTTGTGTTGTGCCTATTTTGAAAAGGTGGATTGTGGGAACGATGTACAGATGGATGACATCAGACAGCAGCCATCCGAAGGGCTGATCCCCGGCCGCCTGGACACGTCCATGGATTCATGCGTGTGCTACAGAGCCATGCCAGATGGAAAGGAGCCCCAAGAACGGGACGGACTCTTTTTGTTTTACTACGTGTCCATGGACTCATTCAAGCCAAGCGTGTGAACTGAAGATGACTAACCCTATTAACCTTGTTTGAGTTACTCAATAAGTAAAATAAGTAAAATACAATACAATACAAAGTGTGTTTTAATAGATAAGTTAGCACAGGCGGCCGGTTAGGTTAGTTTACACTATCATAACATTAGATTCTAACATCCATTTCATTTTTAATCCTGCGTATCAGTATTATTAGCAAGTTACATATATATATATAATCCATGTATTTGATATGTTGTTGTTTTTTGTTTGTATTATGATGTTTTGTTATTGTATTATGCTTATGTACTCTTTTTACATGACAAGTGCTGGATGTCATTGCGAGTAGCATGGCTGACTTCCAATTGATGCCGGTTCGGTCAGGTGACCGATGATAACGGCGGATGCTCTGAGGAATAGAGGTCCATGAAAGACTTTTTCCCCGAGGAATACACATAAATAAGTGTCAATTATCGGGGTTTTTTCACTTTCATATCTGATTTGACAGATGTTACTGCGAAAGCAATTTCTGTTTTGCATACTCTGACACCCTCTCTCTCTGTTTCTCTGTCTCTCGCTCTCCCTCACTCTCTCTCTGACTCTCTCTCTCTCTCTCTCCCTCTCTCTGTCTCTCTCTGTCTCCCTCACTCTCTCTATCTCTCTCTCTATTATTGGAAATATGTTATTGATTGTAATCTGCACTTATTACATGTCATTTTATGTCAGCACTTGTGTAGACACCTTGATTACATTAGTATGTTATCCATTGGTTGTGTAAGCAATTAGATCTGTCTTACATGTTTGTTATTATCACAGCTAGACTTGATCAGTGTGGAGTCAGATTTGCAATGTAGAGGTCTTCTAGATATGTCACGCTGTAACGTGCCAAGGGAGGATTTATGGGAGTTAGGGTCATTTTGACCTTTTTCCTGGCTCTCGCCGATGGGAGTAAGAGGAAACATCTGGAGGCATTGTTTAACTGGACTGTTCCAAGATATGTCAAGTAGTGGAATTAATCGCTCTGTTTTTGTACTTTTGTGATAAACACTTCCCAGAACTTTCGTCCAGTTGCCAACTGGACGTCATTAGCTTGTAACACACACACACCAATGGAGACATACAGACTCTTGTGTTTAACGCACACACATTTGTAGGCTTTAAAAAGACAAGCTCTGTATCTGCATTTTTTAGAACTCACGCTTCTCACCCGTTCGTACGTGAGATGATGTAATGGAATAAATTGAGTTCTCGTTGTCGAGGCAGAGGGACGCCATTGCTCTCGAGTCTTTCTTTCTTTATTTTTTTAAAGGTTAATAGTTAAATAATTCTCCCACAAAATTTATGAAAGCGTTGGTTGTTTCTTAACAGTAGAACTACAAAATGGGCATTTTAATATAAATCAGAAATGAACCTACTTTTCAGGGTTGTGGACGACTGCTCGGGACTGGATTTCAAAAGTGTCCCATCAGAGTGGGAAGATGTGAAATGGCTGAGAGGACCAGCGACTTTAACATTGACCTTAATGTGAGTGTAGCACGGCGGAACATCTTACCTCTGCCTGTTGCTGCAGCCTCTGTGTCACAAGGAGCAGGAACTGACTGGACCTCACTGATGGCTGAGATGATCTGAGTAGCCTCTGCTGAAGCCTCTGCTTAGGAGGGAAAAACACTCTGGTGATTCCTGGCCTCCCTCTGGCCTTTACACCGTAGGAACAGCGTGAAAACAAGGGTTGTGACTTTGAAACTTTGAATACCTTGATGCTGGTAACTGACCCAGACCTAGTTTGGATGGGTTCACTCAGGTATTGAGCAAATAGGTCTATCAAACCTTTAAGCATTGGTCAATGTTCATGCACTACAAATGTGACTTATAAAGGCTAGTAAAGACATACGGCATGCCACGTGTCAGTTAAACCCAGATGTTATGACATGCACATCTGTACAACATTGACGGAATTTTTTTGCTAGTAGAATCTGATCCCAACACTTGCCAATAGTTAGTTCTTTTATTTCTTTAAAAATGTTTTTGAATCAACTCAATATGGAGACACCCAAACACAATCCAAAGGATGCTGGAGGCTGAGGATGCAGCTGCTGGTGGTGGGTGTGGGGTTCCACACTTGGACAAGAGATAGATCATTTAAAACTGGGTTTATTCCTCCTGGAAAGTCTCAGACAAAAGCTCGAAACAAGATCCAAAGTTTGGACTGGACTCTTAAAGATGTTACAAAATATCACAATGAAAAGAAAATGTTGAAATGAGCTAGGGCTGGACGATAATTCAATAACAATATATATTGATCGATAGACGTGTGGCGCAATAGAAAAAAAAAGGGTCGATAAAACTTCAATATAGAGACAGTTTTCCTTCCTTCCTTTCAGCCTATCATATTAGTTAATGCTACAGTCACTGCTTCCTCTCGACCAATCGTAATCGCGAACCCAGGCACGCCGTCACAAAGCGCCGTCCTCTCAAACCACAACACACAGCATGTGAATATGTCGCAGCAAGGAGCGGCGGAGGAAATTGTCCCAAAACGGGGTTTTACTAGTTCACCAGTCTGACAGAAATAAACCACAGTGATTTGTAAAATTTGCAAGGAACCGGTAAAAACAAAGTCTGGTAACGCAACCAACTTGTTTCATCACATAAGCCGCTCACTACCGCAGCAGCGCGAGCTGTGTCAGCTCCGCGTCGTCTTTGGAGGAATCTTATGGAACTTCTTCCAAAACAAAGCAGGTATAGCAGCTAAACTGGGGCCCTTCTTTGTGATAAAATGACAAAGCTTCCAAGCGGCATAAGGACATCACACATGCAGTAACATGCTTCACAGTGATGGATATGCTGCTGTTGTCTGCAGTTGAAAAACCTGGCTTCAAACAACTACCTGCCACTCTTGATCCGCAAAATAAAGTTCCGGGCCGCAAGTTTGTCTCTAACAGCGCTCCCTAAATTGTGCAACGAGTGCAGGGAATCAGTGCAAAATGAGCTGCAATTTGTGTCTTCCCACGCCACAACCTCGGACCTCAGCCCTGCATCAGCCTCTCAATTGACTATATAGACAGAGAATGGAACCCGAGGAGTAACTAGTGTACTATTCCCACCTAAATAGGCTACTCTATTTAATTATTTGTTATGTTTATTTTGGTCATTTTACTGGTCACTTTAGTTTATTCTTTGTCAGTATTTAATAACATCACCCAGGTCTCTTAAGTTGAGTTATTTTTCTTTAAAAAATCAAGTTTTGGGTAAAAATGTTGGTTAAATAAGGATTTTATTGAGATTTAGTGTTTATGTGTTCTTTATTAAAAGTAAGTAATTTAGCAATATCATAAGAGCCAGGTTTTTAAATTTTTTGATAATTATCGATGTCGATAAATATGCTTTTTTTTTTTTTTTAAATCGATAAGCTTTTTTTCTATATCATCCAGCCCTAAAATGAGCTAAAACAGGAAATACGAGGAGTAAGAAAACATGGAATGAGTTGATAAATTCACAGTTAAAAATCCAGAGATCAAACTGTAGGGACTCTGGAAAGGAGCGTCCAGTTGAACGAGCTACCCGAAGACAGAATCTAGAGGATGTCACAGTGCTGCACCATTCAAAGCTGTGTTCTGCTGAGGTACAATCTTCAGCAGCTGACGGCTTAGCGGAATAACCAGCAGAGAAGTCTCCAAACAGACCTGTGCCACGCCCACCCCCCACTGCCATTACTGAGTCATGTAGACTGTAGCACTATAGCAGTCTTAATGTCTGAATGAATAGGATAGGAGGTAAGATTGGCAAGCCAAGTGAAAATCTTACCCTGTATGCTCTGTGCAGACTGTGCCAACGCAGAGCTAGCATCTGGCGCCGGATGCTCGGCTGTCTCCTTTAATTTCTTTTCAGACTTGGTTGTGGGCGTTCTCATCTGTTTTTCCATCATGGAGGGTGGCTGGAGCGACTCCATCTAAACACCAAACATATGGCCATTCATGTGCACTTCCATCTAATTACACCCATCTGTTGACCAAAACATGTCTAACCAATAAAAAAGTGGTCAAAAGGTGCAATGTTTCCAGCTTCTTCACCTAAAATTGGTAGGAATTGATGTTATTAATCTGTAAACACTTTACAACTCATAAGTGTTTAATATACCCTAACTAAGGTCAAGCAAGAGACAAAACTGACTGGTTTCTTCCCAAATAGTGATCCTAATCTTTCAACTATTTGTTTAATCTAGAGTTGCTTATATTAAGCATGCCAGACAAAGTTAATAAAAGTTAATAAACTATTTAGTAGCAATCTATATGGGCAGCCTAATTGTAAAGTGGTGCCAAAACAAGAGTGAAAGAGACAGTGAGGTTGAGAAAATGGAGGAGATTTCAAATGTTTCAGCGGCGGTGGCTGTAGAGCTGGTCGATGAGGAGGAGCATCTGTTAAGTACGTTGCAGCCACATGTGATCTCTGGTCCAGTCGTATGATGGCTCTATGACCTGTATATTATGGGACTTTTCCAGCATCCCTGTTTACTAGGGCTGTACGATTTTGCCAAAAATCAAAATTGCATTTTATTTCAACCATAATTGTGATTTAATCTGGACTTTTCTCTGCGTTAACCACAAGCAACAAAAATGGCCTGTAGATAAAAAGATGTTTGTAAACAAGGACTTTTACTTACTTAAAGGCATACTATGCAACATTTTTCAGTTAATGTGTTCCATACCGTTTTGGATGATTAAATGAGTCATTTCAGGTCGAACAAAGGTTTTCTCGGCCGCCCTGGTGGTCTGTAGGGGAAATGCCGTACTTGCAATAGACCAGTTCATTGTTATTGTTTTGATTCGGGTTTTTCGCGCATGCGCGCCGGACTGGTTGGCAAAAGACGAACACAATGGCGGACGCAAACAGAGAAACTGACGAGTTCTCCACGTATTTTTCTTCTTTAGATAACGTATCACAATATCGTTTTAAGAGTAAGTTGATGGTTGATGGTATCAGACTGCCAGATCCACACAGCAAAAGCCTGAAGGGACGGAGCGAGTCTGTGAAATGCTGCCAAGCGTTCAGTACCGCGACATATACAGCTACCTTATAAACACGCAGGCCAGTACACACGAGAGAGCATGGAAGCATGAAACCACTGGACGGCTACAATTATATTATATCTGGACATAGGCTCCAGCAACGCCCGCGACGCCATGAGGGATTAAGCGGGTCAGAACATGGATGGATGGATGGATGGATGGATGTTCAGACATGTGTAACATACGAACGCGGAGTCGGACAGGAAGACCCGCCCGGTAGGTTAAAAAAAACATAGTTCACTATGGATTATTTTGGTGTTTTTGTCTTGTTAAAATGGGTGGGGGTGTCGGCGACATTTCAGCGTAAACACAGAAGTACTAGCGCCCGTGAACGGGGGCGTAATGCAGCTGCTGCTGCTGCTGCTGCAGCGCATTAACTCCGCTTCTCCTGGCTCCGTCTAGCGATCGCCACCTCCCCTCCGCCGCTATTCAAGTAGAACAATGACTAGAGCAGAATTAAGTTGTATTTACCGGAGATGAAGTGTAGACAGCATATTCTGTCGTAGTATGATGGATCCCCCAGTCCATTGGGAGTGTCTGCCTGCGCTCTTTTCATTGAAATTATCCATTTCTTTCTTCTTTCTTTGTCCTTCGGGAAACGACAGAAACGTACATCCAACGATTTGGAATGCCTCTGTGTGCAACCGGGAGCACAACAAGTCGTAGGCATTGTTTAGATTCCAAAAGTAAACTAACTAAAAATACGCTCTAAATCACCCATTTTGTCATGTAGTAGACGAGAACAGTGCTGTTTTTGCCAACCACCGTGACCCGGACGTAGCGCTGACGTCACGCGTGAACTGGTCTATAGACCCCTTGCAACCACGTGACTCCGTTACCCAGAACCCCTTGCGTGGCGGCCATATTGGTTGGCATGCCATTTTCTACACAACGCACGATATTCAAGACACTGCATCGCGAGAGTCGGTCTTGCTTTACGGCGAGAACTGCTACACCCCCCCAGTGAAAGGCATGGTTGTTGCTAGCGCAATGGCGATATTTGTGCAGTTATCATGGCGGAACCAGCGAGAAAACAGCGAAAGCCCATGTCGGAGCATGCAAGAAAGAGGAAAAGGGCTCTGGACAGAAAGAGGAATCGTACACGGGTGAACATCGGGCAAGCTTTTTCCGAATGGCGAGAGCTAAAAGAAAAAGAAGGCTGCAAGGCTGACACGGACCTCGCGTTTCTGCTGATGCGATTGTAAGTAACATTGGAATGGTTACTCTCTCTCTCTCTGTGCATGTTCATACTTTCACTGTGTTAGTCATTGTTTGTACTGCCGTTTTTTCGACTTTTCGTTGCGTTCGCCTGTCTGCTAAGCTCAAAACAACCGCGCCTGGCTTGACGGAGAAACCAGGAGAACAGCATCTTTACGACAGTGCACTTTTACTTTCGCCCTCTGGGGGGAGCCTCGCTGGAAAATCAACCCCGGTTGCATAGTATACCTTTAATATCTCGGAATCTGGAATGATAGTACACTTTCATTTGCACACCATATTAAACTGCTTGTAAATGGACTTAGAACCAGGCTGGGTTTCTTTTTTCGAATTCGGGCTTATCTGTCCTTTGATGCCCAGAGGAGGCTTGTTCCAGCCACATTCATGCCAATGTTGGACTATGGCGATGTATACTTGCATTCATCAGCTCAGAGTCTGAGAGCTCTCGATGCTGTCCATCATGGAGCTCTGAAGTTCATCACTGGCCTCAAAGCTCTTTGGCATCTCGCAGGCTTCTGCATCTGTACTTACTCATTTGTAAATGTTCACTCGGTCAGCTTCCTTGCTACTTGCACATGTATATTTCTCAGAAATGTACTGGTTCCTATCATCTTTGTTCCGCCGACCTATTTTTTTGTCAGTTCCAAAGGTCCGATCTGAGCTGGGAAAGAAGGGTTTTCAGTTTGCTGCTCCTGCATGGAACCTTCTATAAAACGACTTAAAACTGAGGCAGCTGGTCTCCTTGGAATCTTTTAAAAGACTTTTAAATGACAGAGATGCCATCACATTAACATGTAGTTGTTTTAACTGATTATTTCTTATATTGTAAAATCTGTTGCTTCTGCCATTTGATATTTTCACTGGTTTGTAATTGTTTATTTTGTATGTGTGGATGAATGTTGTAACCCTGCTGCCTGTTTTGGCCAGGACGCTCTTGTAAAAATATTTTTTTTTTATCTCAATGAGACTTGTCTTGGTTAAATAAAGGTTAAATTAAATTAAATAAAAAATAGAGCGGTAGAGGGCCTTTTTGGACCCGAGAGACAGAACATCAAAGGGTGCATGATACTTTCTGGTACCATATATTCACTCTGACACTCTCCGGTGGTTTCCACTAGGGCTGAACGATTTTGGGAAATAATCTAATTGCGATTTTTTTCATCCTATTATTGCGATTGAATGCGATTATTTATTTTTTCAGTTTAATTTATCATGTCTTTTTAAACATGAAAAGACGTCTGGGCGACGTGGCACAGAGGTTAGGGAGTTCGTCTTGCAATTGCTGGGTTGCCGGTTCGATCCCCCGCACTGACTGTCTCTGTCGTTGTGTCCTTGGGCAAGACACTTCACCTGCATTGCCTGCTGGCAGTGGTCAGAGGGCCCGGTGGCGCCGGTGCATGGCGCCACCGGGCGCACTGTAGTGTGAAGCGCTACTACAGTCAGTAGCGCTTCACACTACAGTCAGTAGTGTGAAGCGCTTTGGAGGTCGTCAAGACTAGTTAAAGCGCTATACAAGTACAAGCCATTTACCATGTCTTTTTAAACATATACAAACAACATCTGTTTCATTGCTGTGCAGATTAGGTGCTAAAAGACCCGCTGCATCTCAGCTCGGAGCAGAAAGGATTGCGTTCCGCCTACGATATATTTCGACCAAAATTACAATTTGATTTTGACTTTTCTCTGCATTAACCACAAGCAACAAAAATGGCCTCTAGATAAAGATGTTTGTAAAAAAGGACTATTTAAAACAAGAACTTTTCATGTTTTTATTAATCATAATATTATTCAAGAGAACAGCTTTAAATAATTTGGACATCAATCCTTGCTGAACATAAAGTGCAGCCAACAAGCAAGTCTATGTATTAAACTGATTGACCAGCACTTAATGCTATGGTGAGATTCCTGAAAGTTTCTGGTAAAAAAGTATGATTATATTAACTCTAAAACAAGTAATAAAATTAGATTATCTCACTGCTGCAACTGTCTTCTCTTCCATGTGGAGGCAAACCCACTTTAAACATATTACTGACACTTAAAGGACGCGTCTGATTCACTAATTGTTACATAGCCACAAATTGCATACCTCTGCGATTTGGAAATTGTGTTTTTTTAAATTGCGATTATATTGCAAATGCGATTAATTGTTCAGCCCTAGTTTCCCCCCTACTCTAACAGCTGGTAGAAACTCAAGACAAACACCGGCTGATGGCACTGAAGGCAGAAGGAAGAACCAGAAATATAATTTTCAAAGTCTTTCCATAAATACCACCAGAGCCCCAACACAAATACATACACACATACAACCTTTAAATCTGCTGGATAGAAACAGGTAACATTTTACCCAAATGAAAATGCCTGCATCAGAATCTGAGAACACCACACAGCTTTAGCTTGACAGAGTTTGTTTTTCACAAGCTAACATACTGATGCTGCTAGCCAAGAACTGGATGCAGTCTGCTGGGCCTCATCAGCTATAATACATATGAACCAATCTGGATCACAAGCTCAACTTGACTGTTTGACTATTTGTGGGGATTTGGCACTGTATAAATAAAGAGAATTGAACTTACCCGTTTCTTGATGGGGATACCTGTATCTTGAGGAGCAGGTCCCAAAGCCAGACCAAGCAGCCATTCTGAATACGGAACGTTCTTTTCCACAGCCGCTCGAAACTTGTGGTCCCATTTGGCATAGAGAATGGTGCCTCCAACGCCACTGCTTACCGTCAACAAGCCAGCAACAGCCACTCTGGAGGCACCACTGGGATGAAAGAGGACGGCACAGAGTGCTGACTTCTTATGATGCAACACCAGAACGTCTACTGTTCACAATGATGCTTGAAAATTCAACTGGAATATGTGCTTAAATCGATTTCAGATGTAACTGTTTTACCTGCTTTCTCCTGCTGTGTATTCCCTGCTGTGTTGCAGGTTAGTTAGACGGATTCTCCCACTGTTCTTCTAGAAGGTGGAAGGAAAAGACAAAAAAAAGAAAGAAAGAAAATCTATCAGTGCAGTAGTTCAAACACCACAACAAGAATTGTTCAGATCATTTGTTCTTGAGCTTTACTCCTAAAATTGTCCATTACTACTTTAGCCTGTACTTGAGTTTCCTTATTTTTTTTTTTTTTAAATCACCAAAATGTTATTGTCATGTTGCTGTTCACAGAGATGCTGATTTCTGTCTTCCTTTGACCTGATATGCCAATTTCACTTCTGACCAGTTCCAAATCTTCTTTACAAAGACAACACCACATCAAAAACTATTTCTACAAGTTCTATTTCAACAAATATAGAAACAAAAAGTTCGTAATAGAGCTGGTAGTTTGGCATCTACCGGAAAATAAAGATACTGGTAGATTATGAAAGATATTGATTCATCAATGCATTGCAATTTACCCCCCCCCCCCCCCAATTCAAAATCGATTCAGAAAACCCTCTCAATCAATTATGGTGGTTCCCCTGACCACTGAGTTCACGAGTGACTGTTTCGAGAGATTCCCATTGTACGGGCTAAAGCCAGACAACGGGAATGTAAATAAAGTAAATGATTTTACTGCCATGTTAATACAGTGGCGGACTGGGACTACCGAAGGTTCAGCCTGTGGAGGTCATGTTGCGCTCTGCCTCATAGTCACGCTCTGCTGCGCCACAGGGCTTCAAGCGCCTTCTCTACACTCTACCTGTCCTCCGTTCCGGCCAGGCTCTGCTCAGCGCGTGGCCACAGTGTGGGCCTGTTAACTCATGAATGAGCGCTACAAAGCCAGCCGCTAGACTGAGCAGTGAAGATCAGAAAAACTTGTCCCATAAGGCCTGGCTAACGAAAACAAAAACCCTCTGTGGCCCTTAGAACTCAGCAGTTATGAATCAAAAAGCCTCGTCCCCATTAAACCTCCCAGTTTGGCCCTCACATTTAACAGTGAGATGCCCGGTGCTGTGGCTCTAGCTCGTCATGTCATTCCTCCGTGGAGCATTACCTGTCAATCACTGACGCAATGAGGAACATTAAATAAGTCCGCATTAGTCCTGAGATGGTGCTAAAAAGTTGAGATTTTAAAAAAGAAAGCCCTCCAGGAAAGTGCGGTAACACATTTAAACATTTCTGGCTTCTGCTAAAGTTGAACATAAGCTAGAAATGCTGGAGAGTGATACATTTAGATAGTGAGCTAGTGATGCACAAGAGAGTCAGTTTCTGCAGAGGTTACCCGAAGGGTGAACAACGTACGTTTATTAGCTTTCCAGTTCTTTATTTTGTTAGGCTGAAATTAAGTTTCTAAGTTATTTTGTTGCAAAGAAAAAAAATGTGGCTGTCATAATTTATCTAATTTCTAATTTACGTCTCCCAGAAAAAAAAGGCTACATGGACAGATGTTCGTATGCCTCCTGCTGAATCACATCCTGCAAAAATTTCCACTGTATTCTGTCAGTTTTATGGTCTAGAAACAGCATGGTTAGTGAATGCAGTTCTAGCTCCCTAAACTACAGTTAAACCCACAATTATTCAAATCCCTGAATTTATATTTCAAATTATTTTCACTGAACTAATGAGTTTGTTTCTAAATTTAAAAGGAGACAGGCATCTCTCAAAGGATAATAAAACAATGTAAAAATATCAAGTATAAAAAAGGTCAGCTTTTATATTTATTAACTGGCTGATGTCTTTAGAAGTGGAATGTTGAAAATCATTAATACCTTCTACGTAACCAAAGGGAAAAATCTTTCACATTACAGCAATCAAACCGTTTTTTATAACCGTTGACCACTGGGGGTGTTGCATGGATTTCAATTCTAGAGACAATTTGTAGGCAGAGCAGAAAAGATGTGTGGGAGTAAGACGGCTTCTGGAACATCATCTGTACTTTATTGTATGTTGCTCATGCCAGTTGCAAGGGATGCTGCTCATCCTTTTACACGGGGATTTTAGGTAAGCAATCAAACAGTGCATCTTTATAAGTGATTAAATTCATTTGGTCAAATGAAAAGATGACTTTAATACCAAATCTGCCAAGACTATCAATTCCGGGTTTAGCTGAAAAGACACCAGCGAGCACAGACGAGGCCTTGCGTTTTTTCGTGAACATTGCATTTCTGAACCACTGGTATGAGGAGAATGGATCAGGACGATCTGATTCAGCACCAACAGGACGGGGACAGCTGCCCTTAAAGGAACAGGAAGTCCGGGGACATTTGCAGATTTACTCTGGGATACTTTTCAAACTTTGACACGCCCAAGCTGATATTTAGTCTATTTGAACATGTTCCGTGTAGTTTCTCTGTTTAGCATTAAATCTCTTCAGAAATCGAGCTGCGACGGTTATCCGTATCGGTGGCTTCTTTTACTCCGCGGGAAGCGCAGAGCAGCAGCCACCGGGTCCCTGTTGGCCCTCATACAGCACAGCATGGCCCAACAAGCCACCGCGTCACACACCGCCATTGCGCTTCAACGACAAAAACGCCTTGGCGGCGCAAGGTTCGAAACTTTCCGCACCGATATAAGACTGGGATGTGGGGAGTTTTAACCCGCTGCCTGACGTGCTGGTGGGCAAGAAACTACACAAACCACCAAAGTGTTTCAAATGAAAATCTATTCCAAGCCACGAACCAGCGATACGGGACCTGGTGTTCTGAAAGGCTGGTCATTGGAAAGATCCGAACGACCTCTCCAGTGAAGGTTAGCAGAGTCCCCGGCTCTCCGCGACACCTTGAGCCAGGCTGCAGGTCACTGATGACAACAAGCTAACACAAACATGGCAGCTAACAGTTGAACAGAGTCCTACCCGGGCCGTGGCCTTCACTCCGCGCAGACAAACCCTCAGCATGGTCCTCGCTTCCCTTTCTCTAAATTAGGACCTAGAACAACCCACACAGCACCACTTTGTTCACTTTTTCCAACAGGCTTTGGTCAAGCTAACATCAAGCACCACCTGACAGGCTCTTCTTCTTCGTGGTGTTAAGGCTTCTTCTTCTTCTTCTTCTGTTTTTTTGGGCGGTTTGCAAACAACTTGATGATGCATTACCGCCATCAAATGGTAAGGTGTGTGGATCAGGATTCTAATATTCATTCAAAAAATTTACAATAAACTAAATGAATACATGAAACAATTAAATCTTCTCTAATAAGCCAGCACTCCAAAGAAACTGCAATATTAATGGATAGCATTTCTTGTTCCCCAAAACATCCGTTAATTTGTATTTTGTTATATTCATTTTAAGGTTTCAGATTAGAATGTATCTTTCTTTAACATATTTTCTGCAATGTAACATAATATCCTCTATGGTCTCTTCCTGAACACAAAAGTCACAATTTCCTGTATATTCTCCTATTCTCATCCCCCAAAATTCCCTCTGTATCTTATAAAACCATCGCCCATTTTGTTCTCCTTCCCATTGTTTTTGCCAAACACTCTTCAATTTCTGTTTGATGATACTTTTAATTTCTAATCTACTAAAATGTATTTCTATATCAATTTTGCTATGCTTTGTAGCTTCCTTTGCTGTTTTGTCTGCCATCTCATTTTCATGTACACCAATATGTGCTGGAATACATAAAAATACCACCATCAGCCCCATTCTTTGTATTCTATACAATGTTTTCTGTATCTCCAAAATAATATCTGGTCTACCCTCTGAAGTATTGCAGACTTTGTAATGATGAACTAGAATCTGAACACATAATTGTTTTAAGTGGTCTGATTTCCTCTATCCATTGCACTGCCAAAAGTATTGCCAGCATTTCTCCTGTGTATATTGATAGCCCATTTTACCTTTAACCCTTTTACCTTTAGAAACACAAAATTCTGGAATAATAAATGATACTCTCATCTTGTCATCTGAATCTTTTGATGCATCTCTGTAAATTTGAATATAACTATGGCAACTATTTATATAATTCTGTATACTTTGAACCTCTAAAATACACTCCTTATCTTTCTTCCTTTTAAGGACTGAACATTTTTACTTTAGTTTCAGGGAGGATCCATGGATGTATCAGTGGAAAAGGAACGGTTGAACTAATATCCAGTTGATTGACTCCTAGTTCTGCAGCTCTCTGTTCCACTATCCAGGGTTTTAGAGTTCTATGTGTTGGATGACATTGATTATGGCCCTGTGAACCTGCCCTATTGGTTAATAACATTTGAAATCTTAGTTTCAATGGCATTTCACCCATTTCTACTTGTAAAGCTGCTACAGAAGTTATCCTAAATGCTCCTGTACAAAGTCTCAATGCCTGAAATTGAATGTGATCTAGGTTTTTAAGAACCGTGTCTGCTGCTGATCCAAATACCACACACCCATAGTCTAGAACTGACCTAATTAATCCAATATAAATAGCCCTGTGAGCAACTCTATCTCCACCCACTCCCAGCTAAGCACCTCGTTATATTTAGAACTTTTTTATATCTGAATGTGAATCTTCCATGCTTCCATGCTAATTTTTCATCTAACATATTCCCAATGTAAAGCATTTTACTCTCTCCAAGTTATAATTATAGTTTGAGTTTTAACTTACATTCACTTTATTTTCTTGTAAAAAAACATCACCTTCATTTTATCAACAGAAAATTTTACACTCCATTTATATGACCATTCCTCTACCTCTGCTGTAATTTATTTACTAAAATTCCAAGTTCTTTCCTCTTTTCCAAATTGCCCCATCATCCAAAAGACGAGAAAACCCCATTCCACTTTCAATTTCATCAAACTTATCATTAGTCATTAAAGAAAATAACAAATAACTCACAATACTTCCTTGAGGTGTACCATTCTCAACAAAGTATTTTTGAGGATAACACTTTCCTACCTTAACTTGAATGGTTCTGCCCAATAAAAAAATCTTGATCAATTCAAACACATGACCTGGAATACCAAATTTACAAAGTTTAATTAACAATCATTCCTTCCACATAATGTCATACACTTTTTGAATGTAAAAAAGACAGCTACAATACTTTCCTTATTCACCTGTGCCTTCCTTTTTCATGCTCTAAACATAAAGATGGTTCCATTGTACTCCTTGCTTTCCAAAAACCACTTTGATAACTAGCTAAATAACCCTTTGTCTCTATATGGTTTATCAGTCTGTTATTTATCAATCTTTCTATAACCTTACAGATGTTAGACGTTAAAGCAATGGCTCTGTAACTACCTGGACTGGTACAGTCTTTTCCAAGGGTGAGTTGGAAATGATTATTCATGCTTTTATCTCCTCACGGTTGGACTATTGCAATAGTCTTTTTACATGTTTGAGCAAGAAGGAGCTATACCGTCTTCAGGTTGTCCAGAACTCTGCTGCAAGGCTTTTAACTCACATAAACAAAAGAGAACACATTACCCCAGTATTGGTAGCTTTGCACTGGCTACCGGTCCAGTATAGAATCTAGTTTAAAATTCTTGTCCTTACTTTTAGAGCCCTGCATGGTCTAGCTCCTCCCTACATTTCTGAGCTGATACAGCTCCATACTCCGACCCATAGTTTGAGGTCATTGGTCCAATCATTGTTAGTGGTCCCACGCACTTATTTTAAAACTAGAGGGGATCGCTCATTCCAGACAGTGGCTCCGAGGCTGTGGAATGTTTTGCTTCTCTCTTTATGTTGTATGAACTCTGTTGCTTCTTTTAAAAAGCAACTAAAGACGCTGCTATTCAAGCAGGATTTTAATTAGACATGTGATTTTTACGGTTTTGTTTGTATGTTTTCCATTTTGTTTTATAAATGTTGTTTATGTATTGCTGTATACTGTTTTTTGTATTTGTATTTTACTGTGAAGCACTAAGTGCTATATAAATACATTTTACTTACTTACTTCCTGGCTTGCATATTGGAATTATTATGGCTTCTTTCCAGCTTTGTGTCATTTCCCCTTTCTCCCATATCTTGTAATAGAGCTCCAGCAATAAATCTTTAGATGAATCACTAAGCTGATATATTGTTGTATAACAGATCTTATCTTTGCCTGGTGCAGATTCCTTAAACTTATTTATTGCCCAATTTAGTTTTGATTTTGAAAATGCTATTTAGCAACTCGGCAGCTTTGTGATTCTGAGTTAAATGTTCATTTTCAAGTAAGGTAGTTTCTCTCCTCCTCGGCCTTTCTATAATTCTGAACTATGGATCTTGCCAAAGTTTGTTCCTAACATTTCAGCTTTTTCCTTGTTTGAATCAGAATCAGATATACTTTAATAATCCCAGAGGGAAATTACTGTTTCAGTACAACCGCCATCATGTCCATGAACGCCGAGACGGTTTACTGAGGCCATGCTGCCAAGGACACTGTTTACACAGTGCCCACAGGGCGCTGCCCTTTGAAACTGCTATTGTGTTATCATGTAAAATTGGGTATACATATTGTCTTTTAATCCCATTCATCTTTTTCATCATTCCCCAAACTTTACTAATGTCAGTTTCCCTTCCAACCGAATTACAAAAGGATGCCCAGAACTCCTTCTTTTCCGTTCTAATTGTCCTCCTAACATTAGCTTGTAATTTTTTCTATTCAATTATATTCTGAAAGTTGATTGATTTTTAGCAATTTAAAAGATTTCTTTCGAGACTTAATAACTTTGTCACATTCTTGTGTCCACCAAGGCGCATTCTCTCTTCTTTTCCCACCATGCTATCTTGGAATAGCCTGCTTTACTGCCTGCATTATTGCTTCACAAATATTACCATTTAAATTATCAACACCTAGATTAATATTTATTTTCCTCATTTCTTGATCACTAATATGTTTAATGAAGTTCAAATGAACAATGTTCCCTCCCTGGACGTTTGAAGCCTTTCCTTATCCAACCTGTCTTTGGAACAATTTCAAGAGGCAACTGAGCTACTGAAAAGCCATAGTGCCGTGTTTAGCCAGGGAGAAGGAGATTTGGGCTGCACCACATTGGTGAAGCAAGAGATTCATCTGCAGGATGATGCCACAGTAAGACAAGTTTATCGGCACCTTTCACCATCACAATATGAGCAAGTAAAGACCCATATACAAGAGCTTTTGGGTAAAGGCGTGGTGAGACAAAGTCCATATAGTAGTGGTTTTTAAGAGTAATAGAGAAATTAGGTTATATGTTGATTATATAACACTCAATGCTAAAACCAGAAAGGATGCTTACCCATTGCCACATATTGAAGAGACTTTGGATGCTCTCACTGGTGGTGTGGTTCTCTACATTCGATCTAGCAAGTGGTTATAATCAGGTTCCAGTGGCCAAAAGGGACAAAGCTAAAATTGCATTTTGTGCACCGTTTGGCCTGTTTGAATCGAATGGCATGCCATTTGGGTTGTGCAATGCACCAAGCACTTTTCAAAGATTTATGTAGCGATTTTTTGGGGATAAGAATTTTCACTCCTTGCTACTTCATTTGGATAAAATGTTTTCATCCTCGTTTGATCAACATCTTCAATGTCTTGATCTTGCTTTGTCTCGTGTCAAAGAACACAATCTAAAGTGAAAGCTGCAGTGTTTGGGCCATGTTATCTCGGCAGCTGGAGTTGCTACTGACCAGTGATTTCTTGGTTTTGCATCGTACTATCAACACTTCATAGATTTTGCAAAATATGCTACAAAAAGAGGGGAAAGGGCAGATGTTGATAAGTGCACCAGTGCTGTGCTATGCTGATTTTGTATGTTCATTCATCTTGGAAATTGATGCGAGTCAGGCTGGCCTAGATGCTGTATTGTCTCAAGATCAAGGAGGAAGACCTGTTGCATTTGCGAGTCGAGGGCTGAGACCTACAGAATAAAATATGGCCAACTACAGCTCTAGAAAGCTTGTGTTTCTTGCCCTGAAATGGGCTGTAACCCAAATATTTAGAGAATATTTGTTAGGGAACAATTTTTTTGTATTCAGACAATAATCCTGTTACCTACAAACGCCTATTCTAAGTGCTGTGGAACAGCACTTAGATTTTTCACCAGAATCAGCAGTATTTAACTTTGAGATCAAGTATCATCCTGGGGTCCGTTCTTCGTACGTTGCTTAAAACATCCAAGATCAAATGAGACATCCAAGATGATTTCATCCGGCTAATCATGATCCGGCTAATTGGCTTCTTCGAACACGCCTGTTGTTTACGATTAGTATGGCTGGATTGAGTTATCTGAGACAACTACGCGTGCCTGCGTTTGTTTAAAAGGGGAAATGTATCGATAGTAGAAACATTGATCAGCGACGCTGCTATTGGCTGTTCAGCATGGCCAAAGAACGCCCACAGTTTTTCTCCCAAGCAGAACAAGAGCTTGGAAGGTTATGCTGAATTTGTCAAAATCTGTTAAAGCCAGGAGAGAGGGCTGGCAAAAAGCAGCAGACAAATTAATGCGTAAATACTGTCCATGGTAGATGTTTCTATCACTTTCTACAGTATGAATTTTTGCATTTTAATAATCTCATATTTACTTTGTTAATTTATGTCAGAGCCTCCACGGGACCCACTAGAACATGGGGACAAGTAAAAGTGAAATACAAGAATATTCTACAAAATGGTAGCCTTTAATTATTATACTTTATTTTAAAAAGGCACTTGTTATGTCAAGAGATCCAAATTTCAGTGTCATTCCACTGCGGTCAAGTGAGCCCTCACTTGATTTTGTTGGTCTCGCAAACACTAAGGATTACGGCAGAGGCGGCTGAGACTACTTTTCAAAATAAAAGCAGTATGTTCGCGGTGTATCGACCACGTGTTTCCACACATATTTACATATATTAAAAATGTTTCCATGCTTAATGCAATACTTTATGTGACACTCTTTAGCCTAAAAAACTCTCAAAACACTGTTTTTTTTTTACAGCTGACGACTTTTACTTACAGATGGCAGATGATGTTCTTCAGAACTTATTCATCAAACTGCATCTACATCATTTGGGTTTTAAAAATAAAGGCATTTAAAAATCTCTAGATTGACTACATTTTTGCTGTTTTATACTACCATGCTGAACACTGGAGGTGTTCAGCATGGTAGTACAGAACACCTCCAGATGTGGCTCAGTAAGTTTCAGTCAATTCTGATGTGGCAATGCAAAATAAGAGCCATTTGAAATTGCTATATATTAACTAACTATTAACAAAGTTGCTGTAGCTCTAGCAACTAAACCGTAGATAATCAGTGGATGCAACCACTTCAGCATGATAGTAGAACACCTCCAGATGTGGCTCAATAAGTTTCAGACAATTCTGATGTGGCATTTCAAAATAAGAGCCATTTGAAATAGCTATATATTAACTAATTTAGACCAAAGTTGCTGTCACTCTAGCAACTAAACCGTAGATAATCAGTGGATGCAACCACTTCAGCATAACAGTAGAACACCCCCAGATGTGGCTCAACAAGTTTCAGACAATTCTGATGTGGTATTTCAAAATAAGAGCCATTTGAAATTGCTATATATTGACTAATTTACACCAAAGTTGCTGTAGCTCTAGCAACTAAACCGTAGATAATCAGTGGATGCAACCACTTCAGCATAACAGTAGAACACCCCCAGATGTGGCTCAACAAGTTTCAGACAATTCTGATGTAGCATTTCAAAATAAGAGCCATTTGAAATTGCTATATATTAACTAATTATTAACAAAGTTGCTGTAGCTCTAGCAACTAAACCGTAGATAATCAGTGGATGCAACCACTTCAGCATGATAGTAGAACACCTCCAGATGTGGCTCAACAAGTTTCAGACAATTCTGATGTGGTATTTCAAAATAAGAGCCATTTGAAATTGCTATATATTAACTAATTTAGACCAAAGTTGCTGTCACTCTAGCAACTAAACCGTAGATAATCAGTGGATGCAACCACTTCAGCATAACAGTAGAACACCCCCAGATGTGGCTCAACAAGTTTCAGACAATTCTGATGTGGTATTTCAAAATAAGAGCCATTTGAAATTGCTATATATTGACTAATTTACACCAAAGTTGCTGTAGCTCTAGCAACTAAACCGTAGATAATCAGTGGATGCAACCACTTCAGCATAACAGTAGAACACCCCCAGATGTGGCTCAACAAGTTTCAGACAATTCTGGTGTGGCATTTCAAAATAAGAGCCATTTGAAATTGCTATATATTAACTAATTATTAACAAAGTTGCTGTAGCTCTAGCAACTAAACCGTAGATAATCAGTGGATGCAACCACTTCAGCATGATAGTAGAACACCTCCAGATGTGGCTCAACAAGTTTCAGACAATTCTGATGTGGCATTTCAAAATAAGAGCCATTTGAAATTGCTATATATTGACTAATTTACACCAAAGTTGCTGTAGCTCTAGCAACTAAACCGTAGATAATCAGTGGATGCAACCACTTCAGCATAACAGTAGAACACCCCCAGATGTGGCTCAACAAGTTTCAGACAATTCTGATGTGGCATTTCAAAATAAGAGCCATTTGAAATTGCTATATATTAACTAATTATTAACAAAGTTGCTGTAGCTCTAGCAACTAAACCGTAGATAATCAGTGGATGCAACCACTTCAGCATGATAGTAGAACACCTCCAGATGTGGCTCAACAAGTTTCAGACAATTCTGATGTGGCATTTCAAAATAAGAGCCATTTGAAATTGCTATATATTAACTAATTATTAACAAAGTTGCTGTAGCTCTAGCAACTAAACCGTAGATAATCAGTGGATGCAACCACTTCAGCATGATAGTAGAACACCTCCAGATGTGGCTCAACAAGTTTCAGACAATTCTGATGTGGCATTTCAAAATAAGAGCCATTTGAAATTGCTATATATTAACTAATTTAGACCAAAGTTGCTGTAGCTCTAGCAACTAAACCGTAGATAATCAGTGGATGCAACCACTTCAGCATAACAGTAGAACACCCCCAGATGTGGCTCAACAAGTTTCAGACAATTCTGATGTGGCATTTCAAAATAAGAGCCATTAGAAATCTCTACATATTAAGTAATTTTCACCTAAGTTGCTGTCACCCTAGCAATTAAATAGTAGATAATCAATTGATGCAGCCACTTTAGCAGGACAGTACAACACCACCAGATGTGGCTCAACAAAGCTCATTAAGATTTGATGTGGAATTTCAAAATAAAAGACTGTTAAAACCTTAAGTGCATTGGCCATATACTATATTGCCAAAAATATTTGCTCACCCGTCCAGATTATTGGAATCAGGTTTTCCAATCACTTCCATAGCCACAGTTGTGTGAAATCAAGCATCTAAGCACACAGACTGTTTTCACAATCATTTGTGAAAGACTGGGTCGCTCTCAGAAGCTCAGTGAATTCCAGCGTGGAACTGTGATAGGATGCTACCTGGGCAACAAATCCAGTCATGAAATGTCCTCACTCCTAAATATTCTTCAGTCAACTGCATCACAACAAAATTAAAGCGTTTGGCAATGACAGCAACTCCGCCACGAAGTGTTAGGCTACATAAACTTTCAGAGCGGGGTCAGTGGATCCATCCATCTATCCATCTTCTGTCACACTTGTCCCTATTGGGGCCAAGCGTGACAGAAGGAACAATCTGCAATCTACTGTAACAATCTGTAGTATACAAATGTTTACTGTTATTTTTCCTTATGAACATAAAATATTTTGTTTTTTCGGGTAAGTTATCTTTTGTGGCAACCACTATTGTCGTGATTAGTCTTGATGAACCTAGACAGAGCACACACACACTCACAGAGCTTATTTCTGAGAGTTTATTGAAAGAAAGATGAGCAGTGGATGAGCAAACCAGAGAGGCTGTACTGGGGTGTGGATGGGAGCAGGAGCTGGAGGACCAGAGAGAGTTCTTGAGATGTAGGGCTGCTGGAGCACAGGGGTAGCAGACAGTCCAGCAACAGAGCAGAGAGCAAACCTGGGGCACAGGGGTAGCAGGCAGTCCAGTTAGCAGAGGCCTTACTTAAAGCAGAGAGGTAGCCTGAAATCCAGCAGCTAGCAGAGGCTTCACTTGAGACACAGAAGTGGCAGGAACTCCAGCAACTAAACAGGGAGCAAAGTAGGCTGACAGACGTGGAGAATGATGACGAACCGACGGGGAAGAGAAGACTGAGGGAGGCTTATGTGGGGAGATTGGCAGGTGGAGTGAGTTCTGACTAATTAATGTCTAACAGGTGTGACTGTTTGCTGAGGGGGTGGAAGGTGAGCTGAGTGAGAGGAGGAGGAACTGGAAAATAACAGGGAACAAAGTCAGACCAAAACTAAACCATGACAACTATTATTTTTGTTATTAAGAGTAACTGTATTCCACTACCCCTCCCCTGGACTGCCACTTTATCACTGGTGGAGGGGTTTGAGTGTCCCAATGACCCTAGGAGCTATGCTGTCAGGGGCTTCATGACCCTAGTAGGGTCACTCACCCAAGGCAGACAGGTCCTAGATGAAGGACCAGACAAAGAGCAGCCCAAAGACCCCTTACGATGAATGAAACAAATGAACGCAATGTTCCATCGCCCAGTCGCAGGTCACTGGGGCCCCACTCTGTGGGCCTCTCTGGTGTACACCGGTGATGAGGAAAGCTGTCAAGCTGAAGGAGTCCTGTCTGGCTTTCTGACTGTGGGACTCTGGAAGCAGCTGATAGGTACCAGCAGTCCAAGCGGCAGGCGCCAGGCTGGTTGCTGAGGCAAAAACTCTGTACCAAAACTGTGTATAGTGGGGGTAATTTGCTGCTGACCAACCCAGAGCGAATCTCAATGATAGCTTTTATGTTAAAATTTTCTCTGAAAACGTACACAAAAGTAGCAACCTCGACAACAACTTAGTTCAGAGTGACTAAATGATGACAGCAACTTTGGTCAAAATCACTTTATATATAGAGATTTAGAATGGCTCTTATTTTGTAATTCCACATCAGAATTGTCTGAAACGTGTTGAGCCACATCTGGAGGTGTTCTCCTATCATGCCGAAGTGGTTGCATCAACTGATTATCTACAGTTTAGTTGCTAGAGCTACAGCAACTTCGTTAATAGTTAGTTAATATGTAGCAATTTCAATTAGCTCTTATTTTGAAATGCCACATCAGAATTGTCTGAAACTTGTTGAGCCACATCTGGGGGTGTTCTACTGTTATGCTGAAGTGGTTGCATCCACTGATTATCTACGGTTTAGTTGCTAGAGTGACAGCAACTTTGTTAATAATTAGTTAATATATAGCAATTTCAAATGGCTCTTATTTTGAAATGCCACATCAGAATTGTCTGAAACTTATTGAGCCACATCTGGGGGTGTTCTACTGTTATGCTGAAGTGGTTGCATCCACTGATTATCTACGGTTTAGTTGCTAGAGCTACAGCAACTTTGGTGTAAATTAGTCAATATATAGCAATTTCAAATGGCTCTTATTTTGAAATGCCACATCAGAATTGTCTGAAACTTGTTGAGCCACATCTGGAGGTGTTCTACTATCATGCTGAAGTGGTTGCATCCACTGATTATCTACGGTTTAGTTGCTAGAGCTACAGCAACTTTGTTAATAATTAGTTAATATATAGCAATTTCAAATGGCTCTTATTTTGAAATGCCACACCAGAATTGTCTGAAACTTGTTGAGCCACATCTGGGGGTGTTCTACTGTTATGCTGAAGTGGTTGCATCCACTGATTATCTACGGTTTAGTTGCTAGAGCTACAGCAACTTTGGTGTAAATTAGTCAATATATAGCAATTTCAAATGGCTCTTATTTTGAAATACCACATCAGAATTGTCTGAAACTTGTTGAGCCACATCTGGGGGTGTTCTACTGTTATGCTGAAGTGGTTGCATCCACTGATTATCTACGGTTTAGTTGCTAGAGTGACAGCAACTTTGGTCTAAATTAGTTAATATATAGCAATTTCAAATGGCTCTTATTTTGAAATACCACATCAGAATTGTCTGAAACTTGTTGAGCCACATCTGGAGGTGTTCTACTATCATGCTGAAGTGGTTGCATCCACTGATTATCTACGGTTTAGTTGCTAGAGCTACAGCAACTTTGTTAATAATTAGTTAATATATAGCAATTTCAAATGGCTCTTATTTTGAAATGCCACACCAGAATTGTCTGAAACTTGTTGAGCCACATCTGGGGGTGTTCTACTGTTATGCTGAAGTGGTTGCATCCACTGATTATCTACGGTTTAGTTGCTAGAGCTACAGCAACTTTGGTGTAAATTAGTCAATATATAGCAATTTCAAATGGCTCTTATTTTGAAATACCACATCAGAATTGTCTGAAACTTGTTGAGCCACATCTGGGGGTGTTCTACTGTTATGCTGAAGTGGTTGCATCCACTGATTATCTACGGTTTAGTTGCTAGAGTGACAGCAACTTTGGTCTAAATTAGTTAATATATAGCAATTTCAAATGGCTCTTATTTTGAAATGCCACATCAGAATTGTCTGAAACTTATTGAGCCACATCTGGAGGTGTTCTACTATCATGCTGAAGTGGTTGCATCCACTGATTATCTACGGTTTAGTTGCTAGAGCTACAGCAACTTTGTTAATAGTTAGTTAATATATAGCAATTTCAAATGGCTCTTATTTTGCATTGCCACATCAGAATTGTCTGAAACTTGTTGAGCCACATCTGGGGGTGTTCTACTGTTATGCTGAAGTGGTTGCATCCACTGATTATCTACGGTTTAGTTGCTAGAGTGACAGCAACTTTGGTCTAAATTAGTTAATATATAGCAATTTCAAATGGCTCTTATTTTGAAATGCCACATCAGAATTGTCTGAAACTTATTGAGCCACATCTGGAGGTGTTCTACTATCATGCTGAAGTGGTTGCATCCACTGATTATCTACGGTTTAGTTGCTAGAGCTACAGCAACTTTGTTAATAGTTAGTTAATATATAGCAATTTCAAATGGCTCTTATTTTGAAATGCCACATCAGAATTGTCTGAAACTTATTGAGCCACATCTGGGGGTGTTCTACTACCATGCTGAAGTGGTTGCATCCACTGATTATCTACGGTTTAGTTGCTAGAGCTACAGCAACTTTGGTAATAATGGGTTAATATATAGCAATTTCAAATGGCTCTTATTTTGAAATGCCACATCAGAATTGTCTGAAACTTATTGAGCCACATCTGGGGGTGTTCTACTGTCATGCTGAAGTGGTTGCATCCACTGATTATCTACGGTTTAGTTGCTAGAGTGACAGCAACTTTGGTCTAAATTAGTTAATATATAGCAATTTCAAATGGCTCTTATTTTGAAATGCTACATCAGAATTGTCTGAAACTTGTTGAGCCACATCTGGAGGTGTTCTACTACCATGCTGCAGTGGTTGCATCCACTGATTATCTACGGTTTAGTTGTTAGAGCTACAGCAACTTTGTTAATAGTTAGTTAATATATAGCAATTTCAAATGGCTCTTATTTTGAAATGCCACATCAGAATTGTCTGAAACTTATTGAGCCACATCTGGAGGTGTTCTACTACCATGCTGAAGTGGTTGCATCCACTGATTATCTACGGTTTAGTTGCTAGAGCTACAGCAACTTTGGTAATAATGGGTTAATATATAGCAATTTCAAATGGCTCTTATTTTGAAATGCCACATCAGTATTGTCTGAAACTTATTGAGCCACAACTGTGGGTGTTCTACTGTCATGCTGAAGTGGTTGCATCCACTGATTATCTACGGTTTAGTTGCTAGAGCTACAGCAACTTTGTTAATAGTTAGTTAATATATACTGATTATAAGTGGCTCTCATTTTTCAATTCTACATCACATTTGGATGTAAGTTGTTGAGCAACATAAGGAGGTTTAATATTGTCAAAACTGGTTAACTTGAATCAATGTAAGGGTTTTTAAATGTTTTTATTTTTAAATCACAAATCATGTAGATGGACTTCTGGAGATCATCTGTCATCTGTAAGTGAAGGTAGTCACCTGGAAAAAATAAGTTGTTTGTTTGAGGCTCAAGAGTGTGACCAAAGTATATATTTCCATTTTCACCAGCAGGCCAGACTAATGGAAAAAAATGACACATGAAGCATGAATATAAATATATCATAAATGATGTAAATATGTGTGAAAAGACGTAGTCGATAAACCGCGAACATGCTGCTTTTATTTTGAAAAGTAGTCTCAGCCGTCTGTGCCGTAATCCTTAGTGTTTGCGAGACCAACAAAATCAAGTGAGGGCTCACTTGACCGCAGTGTCATACCTTAGACACGGGAAGTAAAGGACATGTGCAAGCTGGGAATTTTAACAACAAAAAAATCTTTATCCATAAAAAATGAACATTTTCCTTTTCCAAGTCATCCACAGTTTACATGGTAAAACTGTACTGCTCCGTGGCTAGATAATCCATCCATAGTTTTTTCTAATCCAATATACGGCTGGACAGGAAGCAAGCCTTTCAAAGTAAACTAAACTTCACAATAAAATGGCCCGAACAAATCTTCTTACTGAATATGATAAAAATAAAAAGCAAACCATCATACAAATAACTTGAATATTTTAGATTTATGGCTCCAACACCACTTTTTCCTCTTTAAAAGCCACTGTTAAATGATGCGTTTGTTTATAACAGCCACCAAGAAAATCTCTCTACAGTTACACTGTCGCGCTGCGCTAAAGGATCCTGTCTATTGCGCAATACGCGATTAATTCGAAAAACTCTGAAATTATTTTTGCACCTTCCGCAACAGGTTGCAGTCGTAAAAATGGACATGGCTACGGCAGACTTCCCTATCTCCTCCGTTTATACAGCCGTGATCTAATCTTGTTTACATGAAATAAGCCTGCTCCCGAGCAGGCTTAAGCTGGCGCACATGTTGCTATGACAACAAGTGCAGGATGTCTTTCGAAGAACCAAACGATCCAAGATCATGCCAAATCGTGCCAAGTACATCCTCAGTGCGATTCCCCAGTTTTTCCAGGCTTGACTATCCCTGAAGAAGTCCAACAACTCCAAGACTGGTCTTATTCAGTTACTGCCTCTAACCCTGTAGCTGGTTTAAAGACACTTCAAGAGGCAGATCCAGTCATTGGAAAATTCCTTCTTTTTTGGAAACGGCAAAGACTCCCCAAATTGAAAAAAAAAAATCATGTCTGCTTGTTATGTGTAACCTGTGTATATTCTGAAATGGTATCTGTCTCGTGAAAAATTTCATTATGGTAGAACATGACAAAGATTCTTGACTTAATATTTGTTAGCTTAGTTGTGGAGTATAACTAAATAAACATTGTTTTGTGCTTAATTCTGCCAGTGCATTTCAACCTTGACTTCACACTTTAGTACACTTAAAAAAAACGGTACACACACGCTCTCATCCTGCTACATGTAGTGAGGACCATGTGTGGATCACCATTGATTGTCATTTTCAACCCTTTCTGTGCCCTAACCCTAACCATTACCAGCGCATACCCAAACCCAACCTTAACCTAAACTCAATTCACACCTTAGTGCTAAACCTTATCATTAACAATATACAAAGTGAGGACCAGCAGAATGGTGCCTAAAGAGGAGCGCACACACACACAAAATTCCAAAAACAGTAATTTCGTATTTCTACTACTGTGTACAGTCATGGCCAAAAGTATTGAGAATGACACAAATATATTTTCACATGATCTGCTGCCCTCTGGTTTTCATGTATGTCAGATGTCATCACATACGTACAGAAATACAATTGCAATCATATCATGAGTAACAAAAGCTTTTAATGACAGAATGAGTTAATGCAGCAAGTCAATATTTGCAGTGTTGACCCCTCTTCTTCAGGACCTCTGCAATTCTCCCTGGCATGCTCTCAATCAACTTCTGGACCAAATCCTGACTGATAGTCCATTCTTGCACAATCAATGCTTGCATTTTGTCAGAATTCCTAGGTTTTCGTTTTTCCACCCGTCTCTTGATGATTGACCACAAGTTTTCAATGGGATTAAGATCAGGGGAGTTTCCAGGCCATGGACCCAAAATCTCTGTTTTGTTCCCTGAGCCAGTTAGATATCACCTTTGCTTTATGGCAAGGTGCTCCATCATGCTGGAAAAGGCATTGTTCATCACCAAACTGCTCTTGGACGGTTGGGAGAAGTTGCTCTCGGAGGACATTCTGGTACCATTCTTTATTCATGGCTGTGTTTTTAGGTAAAACTGTGAGAGAGACTCCCTTGGCTGAGAAGCAACCCCACACATGAATGGTTTTAGGATGTTTTACAGTTGCCATGAAACAAGACTGGTGGTAGCACTCACCTCATCTTTTCCGAACAAGCTGTTTTCCAGATGTCCCAAACAATCGGAAAGGGGATTCATCAGAGAAAATGACTTTACCCCAGTCCTCAGCAGTCCACTCCCTGTACCTTTTGCAGAATATCAGTCTGTCCCTGATGTTTTTCCTGGAGAGAAGTGGCTTCTTTGCTGCCCTCCTTCAGACCAGGCCTTGCTCCAAGAGTCTCCGCCTCACAGTGCGTGCAGATGCACTCACACCTGCCTGCTGCCATTCCTGAGCAAGCTTTGCACTGCTGGTAGCCCGATCCCGTAGCTGAAACACTTTTAAGAGAGACGGTCCTGGCGCTTGCTGGTCTTTCTTGGGCGCCCTGGAGCCTTTTTGGCAACAATGGAACCTCTCTCCTTGAAGTTCTTGATGATGCGATAGATTGTTGACTGAGGTGCAATCTTTCTAGCTGCGATTCCCTTTCCTGTTGGGCCATTTTTGTGCAGTGCAATGATGACTGCACGTGTTTCTTTAGAGATAACCATGGTTCACAGAAGAGAAACAATGATGCCAAGCACCAGCCTCTTTTTAAATTGTCCAGTGGTGTCATTCTTACTTAATCATGACAGATTGATCTCCAGCCCTGTCCTCATCACCACCCACACCTGTGTTAATGGAGCAATCACTGAACCGATGTTAGCTGGTCCTTTTAAGGCAGGGCTGCAATGACGTAGAAATGTGTTTTGGGGGATAAAGTTCAATTTCTAGGCAAATATTGACTTTGCAATTAATTGCTGTTACGCTGATCACTCTTTATAACATTCTGGAGTATATGCAAATTGCCGTTATAAAAACTGAAGCAGTAGACTTTGTAAATATTAACATTTGAATCATTCTCAATACTTTTGGCCATGACTGTACATAGAATATGACAGACTGGTCATGTTTATCATAAAGATGTGGTTATCCTCTTCTGTGTTTCTAAAAATCACATTAACGCATGCCACATGAAGCTGACAATGAGTTTAATGGTGAGTTCTCAATCTAATCATAATTATTAAAAAAAGAAAAGGTTTTCAGTGTGCTCTTTTTTATTTTAAACTCTTCCAACATGAAACAGCAATAAGAAAAAGTTACAACTGTATTAAAAAAATAATTCAATCCAACTGAATTAAAATGTTGCGGTGATTTAAATTTTTACACCACCCAACCCCCTCTCCCCTACAGGGCTCATTAAAACTAAACAGAATATTTTTTTCCATGAAGAAAAACTAAGAGCAACATGAATCAGAAACAATAATGTAATCTTCCACCTAGTGAACATGAAGAGATGAAAACCAATGCTCCTCGTGGCCACTGATCAGTTTGACAAGTGCTCCTGTAAGCACAGAATTTTCAGACATGGAAACGAGTCCAATTTAGTTAAAACTGGAAGTGTAAAATCTTGCTGTAAATATAACTCCCTGAGAAAATGAATCTGTAAAAGGTCTGAACTTACAAATTAGGAACAAGCTAGCTTTAAACAGGAAAAAACAACCAAAAGCATCCCCAAATCCAGAGGCAGTCACACACACATACACACACACGCTGTTTGCACGTTATCCTTCTGAGGAGTCAGTGTTAGGTGAAAGCCTTCAGCAATTCAATGCATGTTGTCCTAGGAGGACCTAGGCCACATCAGGCTCCTCTGTCTTCTGGACTTTAACGGGAGTAGCAGAACAGTCCTGATCCTAGAAAAAAAAAAGAACACGAGGTCAGGTGTGAAAACATGTCTGAGGTGGATGGGGCAGACACAGCTACAGCGCCATTCACAAGTATTGGGGAAAGTATATTGAAACATGAGGATTAGGGCATGTTGCAGAGCTCCTTGGATTGCCTATTTAGGCTGAAACACACCAAACCATTGGATCCGACAGACGTTCGGATCAGTACAGATTATTTTCCTCACCTACAGAACACTGGACTTGCGAGTTTTTGTATTTACAAGAGAGTATGTAGCCCAAATTCTGGAGATTCCACCAGCACTAACAAGCCAGGCAGTAAAGGTAAAGCTGCAAAGATCGTTGTTTAATTTTCTCATCTGTTTGTGGTACTTCTGAGCTCCTGCTATGGGTAAGTACAGTTTATTGAAACGTTTTGATCTATTGAGCTGTACATCGTCCAGGATGGACCTATATGAGGATGAAACTGGCTGGAAATGGCGTTCCGTTTACCTTGAGGTTTTGAAATTTTATTTAGTATTTTCCTCTACGCAGACATCTTTTACTTTACCAGTGTCTCTCTTCCTTTCTGATTTGTGGATTTCCTGTGAAAATGCTGCGTAGCTCTAACTGACACAGTTCAGGGGTCTACCTTAGTCGGAGCTACGCAGTACAGCCACGGAAAACTGCAAGCAGGTCTGCCCGGCCCCATTCACTTCCACCAGATCTAATTGCTATGCCGTGACTTTCCATCGGATCGTTTGGTGCGTTTCGACCTTAAGACTCCATTTTATGGACTGTGTTTCTGTTCTGCTCCTCAGAAACAAAACAGAAACATTTCATTATTTGTCTTCATGAGATGGCTGTTATGTAGCAGGGATGAAACAGCCATTTGTGATTGTGACTACTTTAGTAAAAACACCTAGCAGCCAATATCTGCCAACACATTTTTGATACCGCGGCAACATTTTTTTTTCAAGGCAAAGGGTTTTTCTGGTTAAAAGCAGAATTATGATTATTTACAATTTGACAGACTTATTAACTTTCTTAATTGAGCAGACCCAATAAGTGGGGCACAATTCAACCCACATTTAGAGAAACCTATAATTCCAGTGTCCCTTCCTTGATTGGTATAACAGTAGACTATTCCACTTCCACAACATATATACACATACGCTCACCTTTGATTCACTCAAGCAATCATTTTTATTTTATAAATTGCTCATCTCTTGTGTGCCAGTGTGTGCCTGTCAATTTGCTGATAATACAAATAAATGTTATTACTGAAGGACAAATAAAAGATTATTCAGTAATAGGCACGGGCCGGTATGTTTGCCGGCTGAGTCATTGGCTGATTTAAATTTTCCTACATTTTACCGCAGTAGAACAGAGCATTGTGTGGTTCAGAACCGCATTTTAACAGGGGAGCTTGGACCACCAGAACCTCATCACTGAGCTGTCTGTGTCCGTAAAGTTAATATTTAAAGGGGCCTTCTCACATACTATGAAACCCCCCCACAAAATATCATATAGTTCATTTAAATAAAACCATATACCCTAAATGTTCATCCTGATAGTTTACTTAGTTTTTTTTAGGCTGAAAAGAATCGAGACAAAAACATTGTTGTGCGCCATCTGCTGACACAGAAATAAAATATAATAAACCAACAGATAGTGATAATTTAACTGGAAAACCCTAGTATGAAACCAGACTGAGCTACTGGCGTAGAAATTTGTAAAATCACTGTACGTGACTAAGGACCTTTAAACAGATGCCGTTGGCTCATGTCTTCTGTGAGGTTTAGTACTTCAGCTTTGCAGATCCAGGAGCTTTACAGTTTTACGTTGCTCTCAAATACCATTGCTGCCGGTGCTAGCTTGTAGTGATAGTTTAGTAATAGTATTTAGTCTAGATAGTTGGCAGTTTTATCACATTGTGTCAAGAACTGACATTTAATGTTCAAATACTTATGAGGAAAAAAACATGTTTAAAAAGCTTCTGCTGAACAGTAACAAACTAAAGGGTGGTTCACACGGCAGGATTTTTAGCCCGATTTTCGCCCCAATCTTCCCCTTCCGAGAGGCACCGGTTATCGGTGTGTCTCTTAAGATCAGGGGTTAAACCAAAAATAATCAATTTGACTGAAAACTTTTTCTAGTCAGCCCATATATCCCCAGGGCTGTGGACGTCATGCCACATTACATACCACACTTGCTTATTGTGCAAAGTCAACTTTAACAAAACCTGGCCATTTTAAAATAGGCAGTGATAATTCCTGTATCCGTCCCACCTTTCAGTTTCAGAGCCTTGGTGTCATCCTGGACAGCTCGCCCTATCCTCTCCTTCACTTTCCACATCCATAACATCACCTGGTTAACTTATTTTCATCTTTGCAGCATCAAGCAAATTCTTCCTTCACACTTTTGCCAAAGTCTCACAGTCCAGTCACCTCTCAACTATTTCAATTCCTTCCCTATCCTCCAGAAAACTCCACATAAACTGCAACTAGTACAAAAGACAGCAACTTGGATCATTACATCATCTACTTCACATCTGTACATTAACGCCACTGTCTCCATGTCACATTCAATATAAATCAATCCTATGAATACAAGGCCAACCAATACCCTGTCCTTTCGTAAATTTCTGACTTTCATATCTATCCAAGTGAATGCAAGTTCAAATTATTTGCTATGCCATTTATCTTTTTATTATTTTACTTAGTACCATGTTTATCTATAGTGTGATCTTAAGGTGGTTATAAATAAAATGTTATATTATAATAAAAGGTGAACACATACAAAGTTTATAATTTTATCATACAAATGACTAAATTCTGTGTAGGTTTATATTCATTTTTATTCAACATGCGTGTGACAATTTTGTTTATACTGAGCAGCAATGCTGTGTGCATACAGATGAGAGTCGTTAGGGCTGGACGATATTTCAATAACAATATATATCGATCGATAGACGTGTGGCGCGATAGGAAAAAATAGGGTCGATAAAAGTCCGATAGAGAGTTTTCCTTCCTTCCTTTCAGTCTATCATATTAGTTGATACTACAGTCACTACTTCCTCTCGACCAATCATAATCGCGGACCCAGGCACGCCGTCACTAAGCACCGCCCTCTCAAACTACAACACAGAGCATGTGAATATGTCGCAGCAAGTAGCGGCGGAGGAAACGGTCCCAAAACGGGGTTTTACTAGTTCGCCTGTCTGACAGAAATAAACCAGTGATTTGTAAAACATGCAAGAAACCGGTAAAAACAAAGTCTGGTAACGCAACCAACTTGTTTCATCACGTAAGCCGCTCACTACCGCAGCAGCGCGAGCTGTGTCAGCCCTGTGCGCTGCGCGTCTTCGTGGGAATCTTCTGGAAGTTCTTCCACAACAAAGCAGGTATAGCAGCTAAACTGGGCTCCCTTCTTTGTGATAAAATGAAAAAACGTCCAAGCGGCATAAGGACATCAAGCATGCAATAACATGCTTCATAGTGATGGATATGCTGCTGTTGTCTGCAGCTGAAAAACCTGTCTTCAGCAATTACCTGCCACTCTTGATCCGCGAAATAAAGTTCTGGGCTGCAGGTTTTTTTTCTAACAGTGCTCCCTAAATTGTGCAACGAGTGCAGGGAATCAGTGCAAAATGAGCTGCAGTCTGTGTCCTTACACGCCACAACCTCGGACCTCAGCCCTGCGTCAGCCTCTCAATTATGAAACCTGAGGAGGTGTACTATTCCCACCTAAATAGGCTATTTTATTTATTTATTTGGTATATTTATTTTGGTCATTTTACTGGTCACTTTAGTTTATTCTTTGTCATTATTTAATAACATAACTCAGGTCTCTTAAGTTATTTTTCTTTTAAAAAATTCTGTTATGATTAGAAAAGTTGGTTAAATAAAGATTTAATTGGAATTCTGTGTTTGTGTTCTTTATTAAAATTAAATCATTTAGCAATATCATAAAATGTCCAGGCAGAGCTGCACATAAAATATGGTTTTAAATATTTTCAATAATTATCGATATCGATCAATATGCATTTTTTTTTATCGATAAGCTTTTTTTCTATCTCGTCCAGCCCTAAGAGTCGTGTGACATTCTTGAAAGTGCTTCAGCAACCGACTTGATCAGGTCAATGAGAGGCTGAGACATCGTGAGGGACAGGTCATGCTCGGCTATAAACGCACATGTGCGAACTTTCTGGTTACACACACGGTCGGCCATGGATACAGGTGACTCTGTTCTGTAACTGTTTCACAGGTAAAGGAGAGACATGCTGCAGAAAAGGTGCGGTATTTGGTGGCATATGACACACATGAACACACCTGGCAGGTTAAGCTTTTTGCACTTCGACCGACAATCTTTCCAATCTTTCTCGTTAGTTTCTCTCAGACAAGCCTCCATTTATTCTTAACATCACCGTCAACGGTCGATAGATTATGACCCGCTGACAGATGACATGGCCACAATAATTTAATGACAAGAGCAGCGATAGACACTTGATTCCTTAATCCCATTTTTCACACTGGATTAAGGATACTGGGATCTCTACTTATTGGTTTTTGTGGATTTTTGAAGTATCTGCAAATACAGCGGATGTCGGAATCATTTGGCCTTGATCAGGCTGCCGGCTGCATGATGCGCTCACTCTGGCTGGTCGAAAAGCTGCCTGTGTTGGAACGCAGACTGACTTATGGGATAAAATCTGGAAGTGAAGCGCGAAAAGCCCAATAATTTGGAAAATTGGATTTATGTGGAGCCAGCAAAAGACTTAAAAGCTGTCTCATAACAAATAACATATTTGGATTCCCTCCCTATCTCTACTCCTGGATTGTTATGGCGGAGAGTGCTCAGAAAAGCCCCCGGCTACCCCCCTCCCCCGCTGACACCTGAGGATGCTTCTCTGAACTGTGGGCCGGCTGATAACATCAAGGACAATGGCCTCTGGGGAGTGTTCACGGAGATAAAACACTTTCGCCCATACACACGCGCATAACTGATACCCATAAAACTGATGAATTACGCACACGCGACAGGTCTCAAATGTTTACCTTCTGCATACATGTTGTATTGTGTTATTTGTGCTTTTCGTGCTATGAGGGTTTTTTTGTGTAGATTGTTTGTCTCTTTATTGGTGAGAGCATAAATAGGCAAACATCTGTCTCTTTTCTCCCCCCCCCCTCTTTCCCCCATGTTGTTGCTCTTCTTTCGAGAGTTCAAGGGCAGCGCCTCGTGAACTCCGTGCAGGCGGGGTTCGGGGCTGTTTGGAGGAATGCGGCCTTGACGGCTGCGCTATTTAGCAGCGGCTGACTGGCTGCGTTCCTTGGCAACGCAAGGCCTCAGTCAATCGTTCCCCCAAAATGTTTTTTTGTTTATGTGATGGACGGTTGTACTGGAAGTGATTTTTCGATTGCAATGCAAATTGTAATTGACAATAAAATTTGATTGATTGCAGAGGAAAGTTGTTCTCAAATGTTTGATCCGCTGAAATTTCCGACTTGCTGGTTTTCATAAATCCAAAGAAAACGTTTGACCACCACCAGTTTCATTCATGCCATCTGTGGTCAGTTTGTTCTTCCAAAAGTTAAAATGATGGAACACCGACAAACCTCAGACTGGCAGATATCAGCTTCGCAAAGACCCGCCCTAGACTCTTTCTGATTGGCTAATGTCCCGGCTCTACCAGGTTTCACTGGTTGAGTGCAGCTTCAGTTTAAAACCTTGAATAAAAAGTCTAAACGGAACCAAGTGGATCTGTTGTTTGCTCTCATTTTCCAATTGACAGAAATCCGTTGCAGCGACAAAGAACTTTAACACACGCTTGAGATAATCTTAAGAGATATTCCTGCCGTGTGTGGTGCGTTAAGAGTAATCGGGTCCGCTTGGTGGAACGCCTAGACTGCTTCGACCTCAAATTGGGGATATTCAACATGTTGGATTGTCTTGCCCGGAACTCCTACGTGTGTGGTGTCTCCCGAAGACAAAAGAGCAGGCAGCCTGTTAAATGTGACGTGTAGCCAGAAAGCGAGGTGAGGGATTCCCAGACAGAAAAAAAAACCCCACTCGCATCCATTTCATAGGGCAGCAAGCGTAGAGCCCCCAATCACGTTGTCTGATTCTTTAACCAACGGCTTTTCTTTTTGTTATGGTTTTTCTTTGTTAAAATTGGTCCACAAACCATAACCATTATTCGTCCTGGTCATCCATATTTATTTACTCTGAACGCACGTTTGGTCATGAAAGGATTTGCAAGTTTTCCCGTCTGATATCTGAATGATCTTAAGTGAAATTTGTCCGTGTGTGGTGTGTTATGCTTGCCGTCTGACTGGACATCACACACTGTACGAGCAAACATGCTTTAGCTAGGATTTTTTAATCGCCATTTGTGGTGTCTCTCAGGCTTTAAAAATCAGCTGACTATTTTAAAATCCTGTCGTGTGAACCAGCCTTAAAGCTGCAACCATCATTTGATTCGCCCCCCAACTTTCACTGCCTTCTATTAGCATCTGCAGCAGCACTTCTGAAACGATGTGTTCTAGAACAATCAAAGAATTCTGACTTTATTAAGGTAAATGAAGGTGGGTGGGGTGGACAATGGGACATGAAGGTCTGGAAAAACAAATCTTTTGCCACACTTATCTAGACTTTTTTCCAGCCTACACATGGACCTGTACATTAACTCACCTGTGCAGAAGATCTGGGTACCTGCAACGAAGATGGGGCATTCTGGCAGTCAGCCAAGGTTGGGAAATCCAACTCAATATCCATTATATCCTCAAGATCCAGCTCCTCTCTACAAAAAATACAGTAACATGTTAGTGTGCAGGGTTTCCCCCAGAAAATGGGTTGATCGTGGTGGTATTGTCTTTGTGGGTTTTTTTTATGGGGGGGGGGGGGGGGTACCTTAGATCCTAGATGTTACTGTGGGATGCTTTTGGTCAGACAATTTTTCTCTTCCTTACTTTATTCACATACTGGCTTTACACAGCACGGATGAAACTAACTGGAAATATTATTTACCACGACCACAGATGGCAGTAATCTCTAGAGAATTGGTCTTTTCTTACATGTTGCCACTGAGGGTGTTTTCTTGGCTGTCCTCTGCTGGGGGGTCCCAGGCATGCAGCTTGACCCTCCACAGTTTGATCTGCTGATCCCAGGAGCGCCGGCTGTACTTCCGGAACTTATTGGGAGTCTTTGGGTGAACGCCGGGCTGACGCATGTGCCTAGAAAGAGAAAACGTTTGTGTTTCAACAATGTTTACATATGAGCACTTTGACCGTTTTCTCTTTCTAATGTTTCTGAAAGATTCTCACAATGTCTAATAAACTAATCTACTTACTTGGGCACTTCCTTGATGTATCGGTCATAGGCCAGTGTGTTCTTGCCGTAGCTTATCTGCTTTTGTCTTCGCATCAACACAGCTTCGTCAGTCTCGATGCTTTCACCGTCTCTGGAGTCACAGCTGCTGTAGACAGATAAGGTCATCGATATTTTCACACAACTCTAGTTCACCAGCAAAATCCTGACATACTTCCCATTCCAGAATCATCATTTAAGATGAACTGACAGCAGTTTATTTTTTAAACAAAGGCAATATTTATTCACAACAAGCAACAGTCAAAACATCCTATGGATAATTTGGAGCACTGGAAACACGGTCAAAGGGCAAACTTCAAGACACGGGTCAGGACAGAGCACGGAAAGCACTAACACTTGCAATTTGGAAATGCACCAAAAACCACAATGATAAAATGGGATTAAACAGGGGTCAACATCAGCAAGCAAACTATCTTATTTCCTTCATACACCAGCGTACCACCATGACCAGAGACTCAGAAGAAAAAAGGCCAGTCAGCTAAGAAAAGCAGATGTGACCTGAAGCTGATGGCAAAGTGGGATTTAAATTCGGATCCAATCCGGTACCCGGGCTAAGTGTATCGGCCAATACCCGATACCGATCCGACTGTTGAAAGAATAAACCGTGTACTTTGCCATGCAAGTTATCAGGCTTGAAATAAACAGTTAAAAAAAAAGTTCTGCATGTTCTTTAGCATAGTGCTTTTGGAGGTGCTTATTTAATTGTGGTGTTGAATTTACCAACCTTATCACCCCCCTCGCAACTTATGCATTGCAGAGGCTGCATGTTGCAGTCGGACTTGTTGGCATATCGAATTTGAAATGTTTCCAAATAGCAGACATGACTCGGTCCGGCACTTGCTCCATCTTGCTCTGCGTTTGCTCATCGCTAGCTGCTGTGCGTGCTCTGCGTAACTGCCGTTGCAAACATTGACAAGTGACTAGATCGCTGTAACTGTATTGCATATCCGATCCAGCTAATTAGCCAATATTGGAGCTGATATGCGATCTGGGTATCGGATTGGTGGATCTCTAACGCTATTGATCTCTGATGCGGACCAAAAAAGTGAACTCGGGTCCACCTTAAAAACTCAGTCTCGGGTTGATTGAAGTGAGCGGTTTGAATACATATTGGAATGCCAAGCGGACCAGAGACCGCTCCAGAAGCAGGCAGCAGACTACAGTGCAGGGCTCAGTTAAACTGTACTTGTCTGGCACACTTGCCAAAGACAATATTTTAATAACACAGCTAAAATCTGTTGCTGTTCCATTTTGTTTACATTTTCACGGAAAAGGAAGTTGTGCTGTGTTGCTGACCAACATCCTTCCTTCTGTGGTTCCAGGTGCAGCGCCACCACAGGCGGGGTTGAACAAGTTGGTCAAGATGTTTAGTTTGTTTGACAAAGTGCAACCCACACCAGCTTTTTAATTCTAAGCAGCATCAACTTCTCAACCAAAACTCACTGATGTGCTCATAAGGTGAGCACATCAGTGATTACATAAAAGCAGAGGGTATTATGCAAAAAAAAAATGTAACATGATAGAAAAAGATGATGCTAAAGGTACAGTTGATGGTGAGGATTATCAAATGTTTACAATATTGTATTCTATCCATCCCATTTGTTTGTTTCTATTCAGTAACCCAATAGGATTCTGTTTTGTTAGATTTTAAGTTTAATAATTTGTGAGAAAAAACACAATTCAGTGAATATTCACTCAGTATTTTATACAGCTAGCACAAGAAATTGTTAAAATATAATAATATTCCTAGGCCTGTCACAATAAATGTTGCTGGATGATAAATCTTCCTAAAATTAATCGTGATAAACCATAATATTGTCACTTGGAGACCTTTTCCAACCAATATGATAATGGCATAAGTATATCCTCTCGGCATAACCACTCAGATAGCCCAAGCGGTTGGCTTAAATCCAAAAAACTCCCACACTGCAGAGTTTGTGTTTAGCTTTGACATCAATTCTATTTTCTTTTATAACTAGCGTTTCTCTGGCTCTCCTCACAAGGCTCTCATGATACACTTTAACCATGTGCCTACCTAAAACAAGATTTAACTCGTCTTACACTGAGGAAACAAGGAAGTAGTGAGTAGACACTGTTGCATCATACAGAAACCTTTTGTTTCTGGGAAACACAAGGGCAAAAAAGTAAGCATGCATACACAAATTATCGCGATTATTTTTAATTAAAATTATCGTGCGATTCATTGATTTGATTATCGTGACAGCCCTAGATGTGCCCCTTTTTAAATTCAGCACATTGTAAAAATAGCCCTTCATGTAATGGAAAGACCCTCTTGATCCAAGAGAAAATTCAGTTTTTTAAGATAATAGTAAAATAAGAATTATCCAGTAATCGTTAGCTGATTGATGAGATCAATTAGCTTTAAAAGAAGGTATTAGTCACTAACTTGCATCCCAAGTCTGATCACTTCAATCAATTCTTATTCTGGCCTCCTTCTGCATGAATTACTCCACCAATGGCGTGGTATAGAGGCGACCAGCCTGTGGTTATGCTGAGCTGTCCAGGAAGCTTAGATTGCTTTGAGAGCTGCATCGGGTCATCTGCATTTTTGGTTCTGGTGTTGCTCATCTACAAGTTCTGGTCAGGCCAGTCTGTTGCCCAGTCAAGCACAGTACCACCATGGTCACTGAACCAACTTTTGATACCTTTGGCAGTGTGGGCAGGTGCCAGGCCCTTAATCTTATTAAATCTGAAAACTTTGGACTTTGGACCATTGAGCAACAGTCTGGTTCTGTAGAATTTCTCTGTGCTAGTGGTACTTGATGTGCTGATCCAGCTTCAGTCCACTCCTTGTGAGGCTCCTATAATTTCTTGAATAGATTTTGCTTGACAGTCCTCTCAAGGCAGTGGTTCTCCCTGTTGCTGGTGCACCTTTTCCTACCACACTTCTTTCAACTCAACTTTCCATGAATGTGCTTGGATACAGAACTCTGAACAACCCGCTTCTTCAGCAATAGCCATCTGTGGCTTCCCCTCCTTGTGAAGGGCGGCAATGACCATCTTCTGGACATCTGTCCAGTCAGCAGTCTTCCCCATGATGGTGTCACCTCCTGGCCCAGAGTGAGAGACCTTTACATGTGTTTGGAGTTATTTAGCTGATATGGGTGGGACACCATGCGTTTCCAATAATTCACTTTTTACCCTGAATGTTGATAATAATGTTTTGAACTTTTACGTTTAAAGTTTGGGAATCATCAAGCAGATATTCTTTATGGTTACCTCCCAGAAGAGCCGGATGAGACCTTTCTCTCCCTCTGGCTGCCCTCTGGAGCCAGTATCCTCCTCCTGTAACTGAACAGAGCCCACATAAAGTCAACAAATAATGAGTAATAATGATGACATTTAAGAAGGCCACTGTAATTAAACCATGTTTTACCGCTGCATGTCTCTGTGAACACCTCGTCTCATCTCTTCGTCCTCCACCTGGCTTCCCCAGTCAGATTGGCGACCACATCGAGATACCGGCCCTGCACTTTCTGGAGTGGTGAAACTGGGGAGCAAACAGAAAAGGACCATTAGAGTCGCACCAGAACAGAGACCATATATAAAAAAAAAAAAAAAAAAAAAAAAAAAAAAAAAAATCAACTAAAAACAACACAACAAGACCAGCAGTAGGGCTGGACGATATGGCTTAAAAATCAAATCTCCAATTTTATTACCAAAACGATTGGGTTGGGGGTTGACCTGAATTCAAAGTGCAACTAGATCCAAGCTGTGAAACAGGCTGGTAAAACAAGATGGCGGCCATGTTATTGTAGACAATGAAAATATAACTAAATGTTTGCTGCTAGTGGTTTTACACAATGAGCTAAGAACAGACTTCACTTGTGTAACTCCAAAAGAGTAAGTAAACGAGTAAATTAAAGTGCCTCGTTTCCTCTTTACAATATTTTGAAAATACAGGTCTAAGAAAATTTGATTATTGTGAAAAAGTATACTAGTAGGCTATTCAACTAATCACTTGAATCGTCTAATTAACTCGAAACACCTGCAAGGGTTTCCTGAGCCTTGAAAAACACTCAGCTTGGTTCAGTAAACTAAATCACAAGTATGGGGAAGACTGCTGATCTGACTGCTGTCCAGAAGACCATCATTGACACCCTCCATCAGGAGGGTAAGACACAAAAAGAAATTTCTCAAAGAGCAGGCTGTTCACAGAGTGCAGTTTCAAAGCACATTCACAAAAAGTGTGTTGGAAAGGGGAAATGTGGCAGGAAACGCTGCACAACCAAGATCTGGCACCTGCCCACAGTGCCAAAACCACCAGTAACTGGTGTACTGACCATGGCATTACTGTCCTTGATTGGCCTGCCAATTCCCCGGACCTGAACCCCATCGAGAATTTGTGGGGTATTGTGAAGAAGAAGCTGAAAGACACCAGACCCAACAATGCAAATGAGCTAAAGGCCGCTATTGAAGCATCCTGGGCATCCATAACACCTCAGCAATGCCACAGGCTGATTGCCTCCATGCCACGCCGCATTGATGCAGTAATCTGTGCAAAAGGATTCCCAACCAAGTACTGAGTGCATTAATGGACATTTTCAAATGTTTGATTTTGTTTTGCTGTTATAATTTATTTTTTTACTTGGTCTGAGGAAATATTCTAATACTTTGAGATAGGATTTTTGAGTTTTCTTCAGCTGTACGCCATAATCAGCGATATTAAAACAATAAAAGGCTTGCGATATTTCAGTTGATTTGTAATGAATCCAGAATGTATGACATTTCATGTTTTTTAATTGCATTACAGAAAATAAAGAACTTTATCACAATATTCTAATTTTCTGAGACAGTCCTGTATAGTTTCCTAAGCATATATTCAGCATTGCTGCCGTTATCCTAATGGAAGCCTGACGAGTGCATTGGCAAAATAAAATCCAGCCTTTCCAAAAATTAAATGTTAAAAAATTTGTAAATTCAGATTACTCAATTAAATCAATTTATCGCCCAGCCCTAACCAGCAGGCATCATAGTCGCATGTATTCTGTTTCCTAACGGTGTTCACACTTGATTGCTCGGGTTTTACTCAAACTGCTCATGCCTGAGAGAATGCTGGACAATCTCTGTGAATTAACTCTTACCTGGAATGTCTGCTGTCATCAACATCCTCGTCACTGTGGAACCGCAGGCTTCCATCTATTCCCCTCTTCCTGCACTGGGACCACCGAGATGGACCGCTGCTTCTAACACATTGAGGTGGGATAGTTCAGTCCGGGTTGATCATGTAATTAAACATTTCAATGCAAGTACTGGGCAGTAAAAACACAGCCTACAGATTGTATCTGCATACACTTTGACAGGACAGCGGCCTAAGGGGCTCCTGCAGAACAAAGGAGCAGCAGCACAAGTCCAAAGCGCCATTCAGAAATTAACATCACACTCATATGGTGGCTATAAAAGTCTTAGTGGAGGTCGAGAGAGCAGGGCTGCACTTTAGTTGGAAACAGCCTAAGGTTTGCCCGACGATCAGCAGAAGCTAGTGATCGGCGTTCAAATCTTCTCCCGCCATTTACTTCCTCCTTCCGACCATTCATCCATCCATTGTGTGTGGGAGCTGCGTGGCGGGGATCTACAGCTTTCAACAAGATCAGCCGGATATTTAATGTTCATGATAGAAAAGTTGGATTTCATACTAATTTTAGGCGCATCGCTAGAGGGGAAGTTATGTGTTTATTACCCCCTCTAGTTTTCTTTCACATTAAACAAGCCGGACGTAAAAAAGTTGACAGGGCAACAAAACAGCCGTTATCAATAACCTAAGATGTCTGTTGGGGAGCTTTTAACAAGCTCAAATTACTGAAAACAACACAATAAATTTCAAATCTCTTAACAAAACAAACAGCTAACTCAAACAGGGCCCCTGTTCACAAACCTACCCGTGTTTAAGGTCGCCGACGCGGGCGGCTCTATGCCGGTTAGACATGTTGAATATGGTGGATGAAAGCGAGTCTGCTGGCCGGGGTCTGCCTGCTGGAGTCTCCTAGCCGCGCCGGAGGAAACAGTCTGCTGAGACCCGCCAACTGAGCAAGAAGCGCGGCCCCTGTCACTACCCGATCCGTACAGGAAACACGATCCGTACAATCAGCTCATTTGCGCGTGCGCAAACATATTAACTTCCGGTTGGCAATATTTCGTTTTTCTTACTTTTTTATTCTTTCGTATTTTTTTGAAACGGGGGTATCTTTTAGTATATCTTTGTATTTGCGTCAATATTGCAGATTCTAAAAATGAAAAACAGAAAAACATTAAAAAAGTTAAATCGCCGTGGGTACTAATGACGAGGTCTTCTCTTGTTTTTGTACACCAGAGGGCGCTAAAATGTCAACTGATAACTTTAACGTTCTAATAAAACTATTTTATACAGATTAATTGTGTTCAAGTTAATTATACAACTTTATATATATATATATATATATATATATATATATATATACTCCATATTGTAATGTTTTACATTACATAAAGTTGTATAATTAACGTGAACACAATTAATCTTGTATGAAATAGTTTTATTAGAACATATATATATATATATATATATATATGTGTGTGTGTGTGTGTATATGTAAACAAAATTGATCCCATTATTAAGGAATAAAATATGTTTTTTTCTCAAATAAAGCAATAATAGAGTGCATTCAGACAATACGGATAAACGTTACGCAATAACGGACTGCTCTTAGCATGTCTGATGATGACGTCAAGCAATACAATGGATAGAATTTAAAAAGCATCCATTTCTTCCAGAAAAGTCTTCAATATTGACTTTACGATGCAGTTCAGTATTCTTTAATGATTTAAGGATATAAATAAAGGTTTTTCAGTACCATAATTACATTATTTTTTGGCGACCCGGAAGTTATTCTGTTCGCGCACGCGCAAATGAGCTGATTGTACGGATCGTGCTTCCTGTACGGATCGGGTAGTGACAAGCCCCAAACGACACCAACAGTCACGTGTGCGGAAAAGGCGGGCTCTTTACTTCCTCTCTGTTTTCTTTCTGGGTTAAACTGAACGACAGGGTTTGCAACACTGCCATCCACTGGTATTACTTCCTAACTGCAGGCAACCCGTTGATATCAGTTAAAGTACTGTAACGTAACGAGGCAATATAACTGCTTAGGAGGGCACAGAGCTTAAGGAAACACACATTAAAAAGAAAACAAAAACAAAAAAAACGCAAGCCATGCAAAATACACAACACCCAAAAATGAAAATGGGGAAAAGATGTTATTGTTGAAACAAGTTGAAAAACCACACACAAATTAAGAAAACAAGAAAATGTTTCCTGTGGCTATTGAGAGAATTGCTCTCATTCTTTACTTCACTCCCAATTGTTGAGCTAAAGCTGAAGAACACAGAACATCCTACCAAAATAATTATATTATTAGACATGATATCTCTGGCTTCAGGCAGAGATAAGTGGAACCTTGTTTGCAAGCATAAACCTGGCGTATATAAGGTAAGGCAAGTTTATTTATAGCTATACACATTTCGACAAGACACTTCAAAAGGCCTTGTATGATTAAAACATAAGAAAAGAAAACACATGAGAAGTACATTAAGTGGCCTTAGGATAGGAAAGAACTGTTGGACTACAGACAGCAATTAATGATGTTTCATTTGATATTTTAGAGAGAACAAAGAAAATTCAAAAGTGGGAACTTTGATTTCAGCATTTTTGCAGTTTTCTGGAAATTTGCTCCAGATTAGTAGAGCAGAAAAAAAAAACCAGAACGCTTCCTAATGCAGGTAGCGAAATAGAAACCAGAAATCTTTAAAGCTTAGTGCAAAGCCATTCAGTGATTTCTAAACAGTAATATGTCTACTGTATTTTAAAGTCTAATGTTTGAGAAACAGGAAGCCAGTGTAAGGGCTTCAGACTGGGGTGATGTGTTCTACTTTTGTTTTAGTGAGGAGTCTCAACGCAACTCCTTGGAGGAGGATCATGTGTCTATCCATTTTGTCATTTGAGGATGTTGAAAATGCATACAAAACTGGATTTATGATAACTTTGTGGAGCTGTTACCTGGAGTATCAAGAAATTCTGAAAACGTCGGCAGCTGTTTCGGCCCATGTCAAGGCTGCCTGAACTATGTGAGAGATATGTCATCAGAATCAGAATGCCTTTTACTGTCTTTATACACATGCCATTATACACATGTACAACAAGATTAAAGCCAACTCCAAACAGTGCAGAAATATCAAAATATCAATTATCAAAAATATATACAGTGTAAACATTAAGAGGTAAAGTGTACAATCCTGAGTGTTATGTACATTGCAGAAATAAAATATATTTTTGTATAAATTGTTAAATATATGTGTATAAATATTGCACATTGTAGGATAGAATATTACACCTTGTAGGATATAATATTGCACATTGTAAGATATAAACTGTAAATATTGCACATCGTCATTATTTCACAGTAATAAGGTTGCTGTTTTTTTGTTTTGCTATGAGCATTGAGGCTGAAATGCTGTGATTCCTGAACTCGCTGGTGGAATAAATCTTGGAGAAGTTGAAAGCTCTGCTTTGGCAGAATGATCACAAATTTGGCTGTTTGGAATCACCATTTGAGAAGCACCAGTGAGACTTTAAGGCAAAGAGAAAAAAAGAGCCTGTTTGCCCCAAAACAAATGCCGTTATCTGAACTGGCTCTCCCGTGTCAGCCGACAATCTTAATATCTCCTGGATGTTATGTAAACAAGCTGCACTGTGACATCTGTGACCTGGAACAGAATGCTACTGAACTGTCTGATAATGTTCCATGACTATGACTATGATGGCTGCAAAGGCTATCTGCCACAGTGTTCACGGACCTACAGTAACACTCACATGGGCACACACATGATTACACTAACACGTGTGCACATACATTGCATTTGCTGTGTGTTTTCCGTTACTCTGCTTGCCTCCTATTTTCGATGTAGTTTTAAAAAGGTCAGATCATAGACCTTAAGTTGTAGCTTTAAGGATTCTGTCAATACATGAATAGAAACAATCAAGCTTTGAATGTTAGTGAAGAAGTTTGTTCCATTGAAACTAAAGAAGTCTAGTCAAGGATTGACTCAACTTATTCTTATTACAATGAAAAAAATAAGTTATTCTAGTTGTAGCTTTAGAAAAGTTGGACAAAATTACTTTAGATCAGAAACCCCCAAATATTTACATAGTTTATTTCTTATTATGAATAGAAACAATTAAGTACTGTGATTTTATGCATTCTGTATGTTTGTTAATGTATGAATAGAAACAATTAAGCTTTGAATATTAGTGATGAAGCTTGTTACAGTAAAACTAAAGAAGTCTAGTCAAGGATTTACTTAGCTTATTCCTTTGTTAATGTTAGATTTTTATTTTCCTATGTAATATTTCCCTCTGTAATAGTTTTCTGTCCATGTACAACACTTTGAATCGTCTTGTTACTAAAAAGTGCTATATAAATAAACTTGCCTTGTCTTCTGATAACAGAGTTTGTGGACCAGTGGGTGATGTGAAGATGCAGATGTTGATCTCTATGTGTAGGGTTCCGGTAAACCTCCGTATTGAGACTCCCACCTTCCTTAACGGGTACAGCACATTAAGGAAAACCAGAAAAGGCAACATGTTGTTCTTCGCATCCTCTCTGGTAAACTCGATGTTGCTGTCCACTGAGTTGATGTGAATGACTCAACGTCTTTTGTCTGGATTTTGACCGAAGTCTCATTGACTTATCTAAACCACTGAGTTGGTAGTGTTCCCTTGTAAGCACGGGGTACTCTGCTCTCCACCTCCTCCATGTACAAATTGGCCAGAATGGTAAATGGCTTGTACTTCTGTAGTGCTTTAGCCCAAAAGTGCTTTTCACTACAGATGGTGGTGAGCTATGTTTGTAGCCACAGCTGCCCTGGGGCAGACTGACACAAGCAAGGATGCCATACATTGGAGCCACTGGGCCCTCTGACCATCGGCAGCAGGGAACGCAGGTGAAGTAACTTGCCCAAGGACATAACAAGTGAGATGATCAGAGTGGAGGATCGAACCAGCAATCCACCAGTTACAAGACGACCTCCCTAACTCTTGCGGAGTGGGTTCTATGTTTTTGTGATTTCTCATGTTCCAGCTGAGTCCTGACAGTGTTCACTCCCTCTGATATTGGAATGCAGATGCAAAGAGAGGTGACATCAAAAGAGTGGTGAAAGCAGGGTTCCCTTCTGCCTGCAAGTAACCCAAGTTTCTCCAATTTAGCTGAGGTACAGCTCGGTTTTGCTCCTTATGTTCCCTAGCTACCGTAGCTAACCTTCCTAGCATGAATGTTTACTTCAGTGCTGACCTCAGCATGTTTCCAATAGAAATGAACGGAGCTGCGTCCCGCTCGCTCTCGTTTGCTTCATTGTCACTTCTTGTATTTGTTTGAAAATAAGTCCAAATATCAATGCTGCACTAGCAACGGTGACCACAGTCGTCTCTGTAGGCCATGAACGTATGACTCAGAGACCTGCCCCTCACTAGCTATAATTGGCAAGCCTGTTGGCTTCAGTTGTTGATTTGATTGGTTGAATTGCATGATTGACAAACTGAGATAGGAATAATAGCAAGTTGGCCACTCCGAGGTAAAAAAACAAAAGCTGACTTCCATTCCAGGGCGGGCATGGCTGGCTCTGCGGGCCAACGCCTGCCTATGCCGCCAGGGCTGGGACTGACTATGTAATCTATAAGGTATCGATAAAGCCCATAATTTCCACAATGCGAAAAACACAAACAGAATCGCACAATTTACAGTAAAAACGTCCAGAACACTGTGGGGGGCTCAGCGTGCACAGATGCCTTCAAATTGAAATGTGACCGCTAGCAAAGAGATGGTCTTTTTTTGAACAAAGATGGACAGTCTGAGTATAGGCTAGGCCAGTGTTTGCCCACCCTGCTCCACAGTCAAATATGTAAAATTATAATTGCACGATGTGTAAAATGATAATTACACAATATCCAGTGTAAAGAATTATCACCTGATATGTGAAATTTCCAGTATAAGGAACGTTTGTGATTTCGAGAGTGGCACCATGCTACACTGTACCATACAAAGTGAGCCCGCAAAGTAAATTTTCAACCTATGGGAAACACTGCAGTCATATTATGATGTTCAATTATTTTGATCATTGCTGTTCTATGATGAAAAATGTTAACAGTTTGTTTTACTCACAACAAAATCAACATTTTACGCAACTTTTGCCTTGTTATGGATGACTCAGGACCTGATTGGCATCAAAGATCTTTAAATTAGATGGTAATTGTAATTATCAGATACAAAACAGGGTCTTCTTGCTCAGAATGGCCAAGAGCGGGATTTCTCTGGGGCCTCCAATGGTTACTACCTTTTTAGATAGGGTGGTGTTTTTCGGTGGCGAAAGGCCCAGCATGCCCTTCAATGTTCCCTACTGTGACTCTTGGGTTTGTAAATTTGCATGTGATGTATGTTTATCCATGGAAGTGTGGTGAGCAGAGTTACAGGTATGAAGCTGCAGGTAGTTAGAGTAGACAAAAACAACCATATTAGCATACAAGCTTAGATTACCTAGTCTAATGTACATTATAAATAAATGATGTGCACATAAGCACCAAAAATAGCCTTTACTTAATTACATGAATCCAAAATTGTAGATAAATACTAAAACTATGACCTTGAGTGATGAAAATTGACTTGTGAAACATTCATGCAGATTAGTGTTAGACCTTTCCATTGATTTTGTCCAGCTCACATTTGATTTATCTTAACTGTTTTGTTGTGATGTGCCATTTTGGCACATCAACATAAAGCTCCAGGTTGTTGGAGCTGCTCAAAGCAGTTATTGGGAAAATATAATATTATTCAATTCAATACAATTTTATTTATATAGCGCCAATTCATGATACATGTCATCTCAAGGCTCTTTACAAAGTCAAATCAATCAAATTATACAGAATGGTCAAAAAGTTTCCTATCTAAGGAAACCCAGTAGATTGCATCAAGTCTTGACAAGCAGCATTCACTTCTGATGAAAGAGCGTAGAGCCACAGGGACAGTCTACATTGTCCATGGCTTTTCAGCAATCTCTCATACTGAACAAGCATGGAGCGACAGTGGAGAGGAAAATTCCCCTTTAACGATGAGGAAAAACCTCCAGCCGAACCAGGCTCAGTGTGAACGGTCATCTGCCTTGACCAACTGAGGGTTAGAGAAGACAGAGCAGAGACACAAAAATGAGAAAAGAAACACAGAAGCACAAATTGATCCAGGAATCCTTTCTATGTTATATGTTAATAGTGGATGATCTGTCTTCCCTGGATGATGTCACAGCTAACAGAATGCCAGACCAGGTGTACCTACCATGAAGAAACAAAAGAACAAAAGAGAACAAAAAGGTAAAAGATGAAATGACAACTGTCGGTCCAGGAGGACTCGCCTGCCTCCACCGCTCTCAAGCCCCGAGAGGGGGTCCAGGGGGACCCACCTTCACCAAACGCTCCCGACTCCCGTGAGGTCTGGGTCCAGGAGGACCCGTGGACCTCCAACACTCCCGAGTCCCGCGAGGTCCGGGTCCTGGAGGACCCGTTGATCTGCACCACTCCCGAGTTCTGCGAAGAGGGGGTCCTTCAATGCACAGACTCTGCTGCTCTGCCGCCAGGGGGTGCCCACCAGAGACTCCTCTTGGTCACCAGTCACCGCCGGTGGATCCACCTGGTCTCCAGCCGTTGGCTGAACAGCCTCCCAGCATACCCGAGCAGCCTCCTAGCGCTCTCAAGCCGTCGGCTGAGCCGTCTCCCAGCACTCTCAAGCCGTCGGCCGAGCCGTCTCTTAGCGCTCTCAAGTCGTTGCTGACTGACGCTCTCAAGCCATTGCTGACCGGCGCTCTCAAGTCTCCTGAGCCTCCCTGAGTTCTCAAGTCTCCTGAGCCTCCCTGCGTTCTCAAGTCACCTGAGTTTCCCTGCGTTCTCAAGTCTTCTGAGCTTCCCTGCGTTCTTAAACCTCCTAAGGTCTCCAGCGCTCCCCAGTTGCTGTCCGAGCTCTCTGGCGCTCCCCAGCCGCCGCTCCAGCTCTCCTGCGCTCCCAAGCCGCCGCTCCAGCTCTCCTGCGCTCCCAAGCCGCCGCTCCAGCTCTCCTGCGCTCCCAAGCCGCCACTCCAGCTCTCCTGCGCCCCCAAGCCACTGCTCCAGCTCTCCTGCGCTCCCAAGCCACCGCCGACCAGTGCCCTCAAGCTGCTGCCGACCAGCGCCCTCAAGCCGCTGCCGACCAGCGTCCTCAAGATGCCGCCGACCAGTGCCCTCAAGCTGCCGCCGACCAGCGCAACCGCGACGCCAGCCGCCGACTCTGCTGTACCGCCGCAGGGGTTGCCCACCGCGACGCCCGCCGCTGACTCTGCTGTACCGCCATCGGGGTCGCTCACCGCGACGCCCGCCGCTGGCTCTCAAGCCGCCGCCGCTCTCAAGCCACCGCCGCTCTCAAGCCACCGCCGCTCTCAAGCCACCGCCGCTCTCAAGCCACCGCCGCTCTCAAGCCACCGCCGCTCTCAAGCCACCGCCGCTCTCAAGCCACCGCCGCTCTCAAGCCACCGCCGCTCTCAAGCCACCGCTGCTCTCAAGTTCCTGTGTTCTTCAGCGCTCTCAAGTTCCTGTGTTCTTCCGCGCTCTCACAGGGTTTCCGCGGGGCATTAAAAGTCATTAAATGTGATTATCTGTGGCATTGAAAATGCCTTATTTTTTTCTAAAAAAAATACGGTCATAAAAACAGTTTCGTCAGATATATTATATCAGATATAACTGATTCCGCGTTGTGCGCGGAACTGCTTCCGGTTGATCGTAAAGCCTTTTGTTTTTACAATGTTCGGAAAAGGGACTCGAGGCGGAGAAAGAGCTAGAGAATGGGTAAATGCCAATTTCAACAAAAGCGGATGGAAAACGAGGAATTGGGGACATGGCTGCAGCCTGTCGACGGTAAAGATGACGAAGGATTTTGCCGTGTTGGTAAAAAAAATTAAGTTTTGCACAATGGGTGTCAATGCTTCACGATCTCACATGAAGTCGGACAGTGTAGTCCAGGGTTCTCAATGCACTTTGCTCGCACTCGGTTCCGTGTCTGCCCGTGACCTGCTGCTTCCCCGCTCAACACCAGTTGTGCGTGGCTCGCGATTCTGTCTGTGCGCTCTTGACTTCAAAAACTGTCCACATATAACGGTGGGATTGAAGAAAAAACAACAACCAATAAACAGTTTAATATTTTAGCCTAAAATATTTAGTTTAAAATAATTCCTTGAGTTACTAAGTGAGGTGTGAAGAATCTTTTTGTCTCTTTTCTTTCCAGCTTCTGGGTGATGATGCAAACGTTTCTTGTGATCATAATCATCATCATTGTCATTATTTAAAGAGCACTTTAACACGATTTACAACAAAATAACATCTAATAAAATGACTTGAGTAAAGAATCAACAGTTTAAAACAACAGCAACAATAATAATAAGCTGTTTAAATCCTTAAAAACAAACAGAAGTTCTTTGAACTGAACTCTAAGATAAACAGGCAACCAGTGAAGGGAGGCCAGGATGGGCTAATGTTCTTTATTTTATGTTTTTCCATTAAAAGGTGTGAAGCAGCATTTGAACCAGCTGCAGACATCTGAGTGAGGACTGACCGATTCAGAGATAAAGAGAATTACACAAATCCAGCCATGATGAAATGTAGGCTTAGAGTAGTGTTTCCATATTTTTGCCTTGAAAGTATAGGTTTTACCTTTGCTTTTTTCCTTAAATGATAAAAATGACTTAACTGAGGCCCCTTTTTGACTGTCAAGTTTAAAATCACCGTCCATTTTAAAATCGAGGGGCTAAACATTCATTGTCAGGGTGTCTAAATCAACAGGATCAACAGTTGTTTGGGTGTTTCAACTGGTATATTTGACAATTCCTCATTTGCAAAGACAAAGAGATTTGAGTTTTGATGTTCTCCTCGTTATTAACTTTATCTCTTTCTATAGATTATCTTTCTCATTCAATTTAGGACTTTCCATATGCCTTATCATCTACGTCTATATTGAAAAACCTACAGTAAAGTAATGAAATGTTGATTCTGGATGTAGTGTAGGAATTCCTTCAATATAAACCAAAGAAAATTTTACATTACCTGCCAGAAGCTGGATAAAATCTTTGAAAAAGAGACAACAGTATTTTCACACCTCACGTAGTAGCTCAAGGAAATATTGTAATCTAAATGTTTTAGGCTAAATATTTTAGGCTAAAATTAGTAAACCCTAGTGATGGATTTTTGGGTAAACTAAATAGAGCAGTGTTACATGTCATTGTTTCTAAAACAGCATTTTTCTGAGCTGCGTCTAAAAGGACAAAAATTGAGAGTATACCCACTTCTCCAGGGACCACTACACCACTGCGGACAGCCACAGATCAGCTGCAAGGGGCAGACAACAGCTAACAATGTCAAGTTACTTTTCTGTAACCAACGCAGTCACGTCCGCATTAGCTACCGCAAACAGCACAGCAGCAGCTGGAGCAAGCTTTACCGCCACTAACGTAGGGAAATTTGGATCCAATGCAACACTGCATGCGGAGGTGCTATATATACATACTACATACATACATATACATATATATATATATATATATATATATATATATATATATATACATAGATATATACATATACATATATATATATATATATTCATAGATATAGACATATACATATATATATATATATATATATATATACATAGATATTAAAATTATTTCTACGAGCATTAAAAAGCATTAAATTAGGGTTACTCATTCCTGTATAAACCCTGTCTTAAGTCCCTGTGTTCTTCAGTGCTCTCAAGTTCCTGTGTTCTTCAGTGCTCTCAGGTTCCTGTGTACCCCAGCGCTCTCTAGTTTCTGTGTACCCCAGCGCTCTCTAGCTCCTGTGTACCCCAGCGCTCTCAAATTTCCTGAGCCCTCCCGTGGCCGTCAACCTCCTGGCCGGCTGCCAGAACTCTCCTTGTTTCTCCTCAAGCTTCCCGTTGGTCACCCTGGTTGGGTAGTTTTTTGTTGGACTCTGTCCCTCCATCCTGAGCCTCCCCCCGCCCACCCTAGTTGGGTTGTTTTGTTTTTTGGACTCTATCCTTCCAGCCTGAGCCTCCCTCCGCCCTCCCTGGGTGGGTTGTTTTGATTTGGACTTGTTTTTGGTCGTCTGGGATCCGACCTTGAGGGGTGGGTGATGTTAGGGTTCTGTTTTTACCTGTCTCACCCTGGACAATTCCAGCACCTTCCGCCTCCCATGCAGCCCGGTTCCACTCCCCTCTGATTACCTCCACCTGCCAGAACTACCTACGTCTGCCTGCCAGAGCCTCCCACGTCTGCCAGCCAGAACTTCCCACGTCTGCTAGCCAGAGCCTCCCATTTCTGCCAAACAGAGCTTCCTACGTCTGCCTGACAGAGTTTCCTACGTCTGTCTGCCTGAGATCCCTACCTCAGTCTGTTGGTCTCAGTCAACTGCCTGCTCCAGCTCCGCCACGTCTCCAGCCTCAGCCATCTTCATCTTCCCTCGTCTGCTCCAGCCCGGTACTGCCTCTGGCCACCTTCTCCATAACTCATCATCTTCAATAAAGCTCTTTAAAACGAAGCTCTGTGTGTGATTGCGTTCGGGTTCATCAGAACAAATCGTGACAACAACAAGCAATGCAAATTGGAGAACAGTAGGAGAACTCAACAGAGTGAGAAAAATATACCCTAATGACCTCCAGGAGCCTAAGCCTATAGCAGCATAACTATAGAGATAGCTCAGGGTAAGCAAAGCCACTCTAACTATAAGCTTTGTCAAAAAGGATAGTTTTAAGCCTAGTCTTAAAAGTAGACTGGGTGTCTGCCTCACGGACCAAAACTGGGAGTTGGTTCCACAGGAGAGGAGTCTCATAACTAAAGGACCGGCCTCCCATTCTACTTTTAGAGACTCTAGGAACCACCAGTAGACCTGCAGTTAGGACCAAAAGGGGTAATCGGAGCCCTGATATATAATGGAGCTTGATAATTAAGGGCTTCTTTTGGGGGTGGAGAACTCAGTTAAATTGAACTCAAAGGTTATTAAAAATGGTCTGAGACGTGTCCCATGCTGTCCCATAAATTCTGACATTGATAAAATTACCAATCTCTTTCTTAGTTATTAAGGAAAGCAATTAGACAGGGTTTTTCCAGCTTACAGTAGTATATCAAGTCAGCCAATGCATTAATAGACAGGAGACAAACAATATATGTTGCAATCCATTTCAGCCTCCCACTCTTTTCTCTCCCACAAGCTACAAAAACAAAGAATTCTACCACATGTAGTTGCTAGCATATTGTTGACAAACATGTATAAAATCAATGTAAAGATGGTAGCACCCATGAAAAGCACAAAACATTTTTTTTTGGAGATTTTTCACAGCTCTAGCGGCTCGCTTTTTAACACAGTAGGCTGACAGGAAAGGGGGTGAGAAATGCGGCAAAGGACTGTGGGTCAAAGTCTAACCCGGGTTGACTGCATCGAGGACTAAGGCCTCCGTACATGGGTCGCGCTACCCACTGCGCCACCAGTGCGCACCGACAAAACATTTTTTACTCTATATAGGCACACATTAGTACAAAATTACTAGTGACAATACTTTACTCAAACTGTAAACTGTGGTAAGTAGTCTGTATTCTGTGGAATCAGGCAGTGGAGTAAGGAACCAGCCTTTATAGAAACCAGCTTTTGTTATTTTCCTCAACTTTTGCAGGAAAGCTGAGCCAAGACTACATAAAGCAGGCTGGACGGTGCCAAATACGCTGCAGCCTCCATAGCGTCGCACACAGCCACGGCAGGAAAGCCTGAAGAGTTCTCTGCAGCTCCGAGCCTCCACAGCCCAGTTCCCAGATGAGCACCTGTTTCCACCTGCTTACTCCTCGCCGCGACCCGAACTAGCTTCACCCTGGTTCCAACTAGATGCCCAAAGTCGATCGAACGGACATGGGGACAGAGGTTAGACAGAAATATGAACAGGGAAAGTTTAAAATGTGTTTTTACTGGTTTGACCAAGGTAAAATACCCGGAGCTTACAGGCGAAGCTCCCGCTAGCAATTTGGAAACAATGCTTTGCTGATGTGTTTTGGGGGTGTTTCACGATTAAAAAAAACTTTATTTCCATATGGATGTTGTACACCCATGGAAGATTAATGTTTGTGTTTTCCGGTCCACTCATTCCAACAAAATATGGCTTAAATGTATTGTTAAGTTAGCGCCAAATGCTGCTAGCTTAACCACTACTAGCTTCCCGGATAACTTCTACTAACTCTGGTAAACGTAACTACGGTTTGTTTAAACATAATGTCTGTTCTTGTTAGCTCCACCATCATTCGATAGTTCTACAAGCATTAGTACAGGATTAATAGGGAACATTAATGTCAATTTAATGGTGTTTTTGTGTAACTTCAGGTTAACTCATCAAGCTAGTGTAAACAATGGCCAGGACACGCCCATTACATCATTTCCGGTCGATGGACCGCTACAGCACCTTCTAGCTTCCGAAATTATCAATTCGAGTTTAATTAATTCCAGGAGAAATAATTACATTAATAAAAATCAAGGGTCCTAGAGGTTATTGAATTTTATTCAGCAAATCATTCTTTGAAACGTTATTTCCTCAAATAAGGTTTTATCTAACCTTGAGTTGCATTGTGAATGGGTTGAACACATACTACATTTTGTTCTAAATTAGTTAAGCTAATTTAACCCCATTCCACTGTTACGGAAATATATAATCATTTTTGTGTTAACATGTATTTTTTAAAGCCCAAAGAGTTATCTTGTCATCATTAAATAGTGACTTGGATTTGGGATGGGTCTTTTTTGCAGATTCATTTGAAAACAGTAGATCTGTTCAAGCAGAGGCCAGGCACAAAGTCACAGGATGTGTTATGGTTCTTAATGTTATCTTGGGTGCCACCTGTGCAACAAATTAAGACTGTTTTTTGTAGCTGGGAATATTATTCTGAAGTCACTATGGCCTCACGCCACTCGGACATATGAGGACTGGAGACACAAGGACACACACACGGCGCGCACTTCAGCTCTTCGGCTCTGCTGATTGCCAAAGCCAATGCTCTGATGTTACTATGCAGATAATGAATGTCTTGGATAGGACTGTCTCTGTTGTTATCTCACGGTACGGCTATGCGATATTTAGGGGAGCCGGGGAAAAGGAGCGGCAGAAACAAAGCAGAAACAGGCGGACTGGCTGGCGGCCGGACCGAGGGGTGCGATTACTTTCCATCTATGGGATCTCTGCTCTGTTTCTCAATAAAAGTGCTGGAACTTCATCACTCCACCGTTTCCTTATTCAATAACTCTAGGAAGTGTTTTTGTAGCTTTAATCAGGTAAGGTTAAGTTATACGTTTTCTTATGTTTAACAATACTCAACTAAAGCATTAATTGGCTATATTCAACATATACAATTAATGATGGGATGGTGTGAGTTATTGAAATAACTGATATGTTCATCTTTTTGCCAACATTGTTCACCCATCCTTCTAAAAATGAGTTGACACTGATTGTCTTGTAGGTGTTTAATTTGTGCCAACCTCACTTTATATTAATCATATAGGCTATATGTATATTTTCAGCTAAAGTAAAGGTGCCATTATTTAAGTGAAGAAATCTGCCATGGCCCCAATGGTTTTTGGGAAGAAATATATATGAATAGAACCAAAAATATATGAATGGAACATTAGACCTGGAAGTGCCAAAATTTGATACAGAATAAATGATTGATTTCATTCTGTGTAGTTCTTATATTAATCTTGTGGGTCTTTGACTATGGAACAGTGCAACAGCGACATTCCATACAGCACGACATACACCTGCCTCTGAAAGATTTTCTGCGTCTCCTAGGTTATTAAAAAGCTGCTGTTGGCATAAAAACAAAGAACAGCACAAATAAATTGTTCAGAACTGAGATCATTCCCTCGTTTTGTTAGAAAAGCTATGTGCGAGCTGAGAATATTGAAATAAATCATCTGATGACCCCAAAGCGCTTTACACTGGTCAGTCATTCACACATTCACACCTTGATGGTGGTGCGCATGGACCGTGGAAACGCATTTCAAATTGGTCGGGCCCATCAGGCAATACTCACAATACCACTACCCATCACATACGCACGCGCCCGCATACACATAAAACACCAGCATCCCCTTGATCACGCAACTGATTTGCGTCACATGACACAAGACAAGCCAATCCATTTTTAGACACCAGAATTTATTGCTTTCTCATAGGCTGTGGTCCCTGAGCATGATAAATGTGTCTGCCATGTTATAATTAAAATCGGCACCAAATTTTTATTTAACTTTTTTTCTGACGTTCCAGCACACACGCCCCGGATTTATTTCCACTTACAATCATTATATTACAGCTAACACAATATTTACAGAATAAAAATACTTTAAAAAGAAAAGTCAAACTCACCCCTGCTCTAAATATTCCCGAAAAAGTGTCTCCGTCTGTCATTATGCTGGATGAAGTCCCTGGCTATCCTCAAAGCATCCACTGTGGTCAAAAGATCCCTGTGTGTGTGGGCGCACGCACCTCAAGCTATTTAGTCTTTTCTGGGTCATTGTTGATCTCAGATAGGTCTTGATACGACGGAGGGACGAGAAACACCTCTCAGCACTTGCAGTGGACACAGTTAACTAAGCTAACGAAGCAAACGAAGCTAACGAAGTAGCGGTCATAAGCAGCGCAGAGGTGGGAAAACTTTTGTTTACATCACATGACACAATCAGCCAATACATTTTTAGATGGAATGATTTATCGCTTTCTCATTGGAGAATGATGCTGCTGCCATAGACTACTGTGCATTTGAAAAACATAGCTATTGAATATTTTAATTTTATTTATATATATTATTTTACATGTTTGATCATCAAAAGTAAGTAGGGCCGCGGCCCTACTGGCCCTACCCGTTCCGCGGTCCGTGGTGGTGCACTATCTTAGTAGCTACAGCTGCCCTGGGGCAGACTGACAGAAGCGAGGCTGCAAAGTACCACATGATGGTGCTAAATCTCACTGCAGAAAATGTAAATAATTTAATGGCAATAAAATTGGAACTCTGAAAGATGTGCATGTCTCTCAGTTCTTCCTTAGCAGGACCCCTACTCCGAAATAAAAAGATGCTATACAGCTATACAGACTTTTGTCTTTTTTGTGTAATCGGGCTAAATCAGTTTCATCTAAATAATCTAAAAGAAATTATTGCTGTAACTTGATTCTTTTAGTAAACTATGTATCTTGTTATAATCTCAGGTTTTGGACAGGCGTAATGTAGCCTCAGTGTGCACATGTGATGTTGCTCACAGAGGTCAAGTGAAGGCTCATGGAGTTTGTTCGGACACATTAAAAATTACGGGGAACATTACTCTCACAGAGTATTCCGGCTTCTTCCTCTTGTCCAAAAACATGACTGTTAGGTTAATTGCTTACTGTAATTTGCCCTTTGGTGTGAGGGTGGGCGTGCATGGTTGTTTGTCTTGTGCATCTCCCTGTGTGTTGCCCTGTGATGGACTGGTGACTTGTCCAGGGTGTACCCCATCTCTCGTCCATTGAAGAGATAGGCATCAGCCAACGTTTTAGGCACGATTTTATTAGCTGCTGTTAATATTCAAAGGAAGTCCATAAATATGTCATCAATACAATTCTCAATTATCATAACAGAGGTATATCAAGCTGCAGCATTTACTGAGATATGAACTAATAAACAAAAATACCCAAGCACATCTAATAGATTATTGCTCTGGAATCTATCAGATTCTAATAGAGCATATGTAATAGATTACATACTTTAGTGGACGTTTATGTTTGATTCATTGGAAAGAATCTGCACATCTTTTTGTAAATAAGGATTTCCAAGGTGATATGACTATCAAAAGATACTTTAAAGTTAAAGCATTGAAGTTTAGAATGAAGAAATTTGACTGCAAAGGCAGAAAATGAAGAAGGCAGAGAACAGATGGATGGTGTTAGAATGCTCCAATCTATAAATTAAATCTGTCCTTCCTTTTTATTCCCCTTCCATATCATCTTTCAATGTGTGGTCTTTTCCCTTCAGACCTAACACACACACACGCACACACACACACACACGCACACGCACACGCACACACACACACACACACGCACGGAAAATAGTCTAATAAAACGTAGCAGCTGTGTAAAATGTCAGGCTGGCCTTTTCTCAGATACACAGTTTGAACCACTCCAAATGTTACCCTTTCTCTCCTTCACAAGTAAGGAAAAAAAGATGAGGAGAGCAAGAATTTACATGACTTGAGGGACAGAACAGACTGGGAAAAGGGAAAGTACGAGGAAGGGAGCTGTCGTTGAAGGTCTCAGGAAAATAAAAGGAGGTAGACAGGCATACAGATGATCCAGACAGCAGCTCTATCTATTTATTTGTTTATTTTCTGAAAAAAATTAAGTGAGAAAGCTTCCTGGAGAGGGAGCGAAACGTCTTCAACTACGAAAAACAAGTCCAGTTGCTTTGTTTGTTTTTTACTTTTTTTGGAATTTTCTGAAGAAAAAAAAACCCTTAATGATGTCTAGAATTAGGCTTGGCATACAAATACTGACCCATATGCTACTGACATGTCACAACAACGAACCATAATATGAGATAAAGCATTTTGTGCACACTGATAAAGATGAAATCACCTTCCTATGTTGAGTGCTTGCAATCCCAACTTACTTTGTGATTCATTCAACTAATACTTAATTGACCACTTGGGAGCACCTAAGGGAGCATTGTTATGTCTTTGAATGATTTGATAGAGTGAAGAAACAGCCCCATGGGTGTTCGGGTTAAACTTGAATAGTTTCTCTAATAAATGTAATTTATTAATTTAATAATTTAATAATTTTAACTGAATAATTCTTTCCAAACTTTTGGATTTCAAAATTGTATGTTCTTTTTGACAAAATCTCTAAAACAAAAAAGCTTGAGTTAGGAATTTTATATATGGCTTGAAGCCGTGCAAATTATGCAAAATCTCTTTTTATAAAAAGATGATTTAAGTTACAGATACCCTTCTGTTTCCAACCAGAGAAAACATGCTTCTTACAGTTAAAGGGGGTCCATATGCATTCTTTGTGCTTTAACACAAGGTTTAATCTGTTCCCAGATGCATAGATGCTATTGACACTCAATGTTTCTTTGTGATTCTTGTAACTTTGATTGGGTAATATAACAAGGAAGAGATCGGAAGGGATGTAGGAAATGTAGCAGTGTATTTTGATTGCATTAATTTTCTCTACTGGAGAAATTGTGAGTCTTCCACAAGTTTATACTTTAAATTGTTCAATATTGTCATGCCAATTAATTCAGAGAAGGTCCTTGGTGTCCTTTGTTATAACTATACCAATATTAGATGAAACATTCAAAGGGTCTTTTAAGGGCATGAATATGTCAAATAAATTTCCTTAGAAATAGGCATAAGCTCACTTTTGTCCTAGTTAAAAGAAAAACCAGAGAGTCCGTCAGATTCGCTGATCAGCAATAGAAGGGGAGGTATTGATGTTTCAGGACGAAAGATAAACAAAAGAATATCATCCATGTATATTGTTAAACTATCATCCTGTTCACGGTCTCCCCTGGTTCTTTTATCTCTGATAATGTGGTTTTTCTATTGTAGACTTCCATAGTAAAAAAAAGACTCTTCAAACCGTAACTATATTTTGCCATATTTAATCTAAAAGTCAGAGGAATATTTACAGTTTCAGTACTGGGTTCTTATAACAACACAATGCAACCAGTACCTGAGAACCCCGTTTGTTCTCACACACAGACTTTAAATAAGAAGCATGTGTCCACCCATTCAGGGGCGTATACAGTATGAAGAGTGTTCTGTTCATCACACTGGTGGAGAAGATCATGCTGTAATGCAGACGTGTCTTTGCTGACACATTTTGCCATAAACAGTCATTCTGTCCAATCCAAGTATGTCAGACTCTGGCTTCCAGAGTCCGTTTATCTGTAATTTCCATGGTAACCACCTATGCAGTCCAGTCTCTGTAATTTCATAATCTCCAACAATATGCCGAGATGTGGTGTTCTTGTCCAAGAATATAAATAGGAGTGATTGCATGAGTTTGTCTAATACTTGCAGCTAATGGTTCAATAATAATAGAGAACAAAAAAAGAGGATAAGGGACATCATTGTCCAGTACCATGACTTATTGCAAAGGAGTGTGAAATGTCTTGATTAGTGATAGTGGAGACGGGTACCAATATTTAAGCTCAATTCACTATATAAAGGAGAACCCAAATCCATAAATATACGGCCACTCCACTTGGTCAAATGCCCATTGTGCTTCCAAAGATATTATCACTGTCGCAGTGCTGGTTAAATTACATGTGTCTGCCCGACATAACACTGGTTTGGTTGGGATTATATTGTTGGCTAGAATTTTCCTGTTTCTCATTATGTGTACTATCTGTACTTGTGAAATGTCATCAACGGTGACCCAAGTACTGTTCCAATTGTAAGTAAGCATCAAGGCAAGTATGCTCAAAGTTCCAGGATGTGTTCTTGTTCTGGCCATTTTACCAAGGATGCATTGTTGCATCCTTCTGTGGACATGGGCCAGCAAGGTATCCCGTAACGCTTTGCACCATTAGCAGCAGTAAATGGAGAGGTTGGGTGTCTAAATTCACAGTTTTACCAATATTAATTTGTTACAGAATGTAGTTTAAAGATGTCTTCAAGCAAGAATGTAGACCTTAAAACCTCCTCTATGCCGTCAGTTTAGCCAGAATGAGCTGACATTTTAATATGCTATGATGCTTTCGGAGCAGCACAGCATTGCTGGCAGCCGGTGGTGGCTGCAGGCTCAGGGGGAGGTTGGAGTTAATTTTCCCCACTAATCGTAGCCGGATCTTGGCGAGTCGCTCTGTCATTTTCCGCTACCTTTATTGTATTTTTAGTGGCCGAAAGTCAGTTATAAAGCGTTTTAGTAATGTGGTGGATATCTGCAAGTATCAGAGCATAAAATGTATTATTTTTCTGTGTAAAAGTAGGACATTTTAAGTTATTATAAGTATTCACTAAACTGGCATCAGTATTTCCTTATAATAATATATAATTTTGTTTGTCTTCCTAGCAACTGTTCAGCATGTTAATTCATAGTAAAACAAATATTTTGATACAGTACCTCTTTGTGATCAAACAGAGCACTTTAACTTTTCCTTATAAAAAGTGCACTTTTCCCTTAGATATCCTATTTATGTAAACATAGTTTAGTGGAGTGTGATCCGTTTATTATTTTCCCCCCAGCAACTGACTTTATAACCAGTTTTTGGATCAGCTGTCAGACTTCTTATCTGATTTGGTGATAAACACTGACAAGGTTATTATAGTGGGTGATTTTAATATCCATGTTGACACTGAATGTGATAACTTTAGTGTAGCCTTTAAAACTATCCTAGATTCAATTGGTTTTGCTCAAAATGTGCATAAACCGACGCACTCTTGGCTCCATACTTTAGACCTTGTGCTGACATATGGCATTGATTGTGAGGTATTAACAGTATTTCCTCACAACCCTGTCCTATCTGATCATTTTTTAATAACATTTGAGTTTAATCTAACTGAGTTCTCCACCCCCAAAAAAGGGTTCCATTATAGTAGATCTCTATCGGACAATGCTGCATCAAACTTTAAAGAGTCTGTCCCCCTTTTAATATCGTCAGTATTGCAGAAATACCCTGCAGATAGCAGCAATGTTGTTTCTTCCCATTCACAAATAGATGTCTTTGTTAACGGTATGACTTTGTCATTGCGTTCTGCATTGGACAATGTAGCTCCCTTGAAAAAGAAGGTGATTATTCACAGGAAGCTGACTCCCTGGTTTAATTCAGAGCTGCGTTCCTTGAAGCACAATGTTAGGAAATTGGAGAGAAAATGGCGCTCTACACACCAAGAGGAATCCTACCTAATCTGGAGGGACAGTCTATTGTTGTAAAACAAGACCCTTCGCAGAGTTAGAGCAGCATATTTTTCATCATTAATTGAAGAGAATAAAAATAATCCTAGATTTCTCTTTAGTACAGTTGCCAAACTTACACAGAGTCATAGCTCCGTTGATCCATCCATTCCCTTAGCTCTTAGCAGTAATGATTTTATGGGATTCTTCATAAATAAAATTGATTCCATTAAAAATAAAATAATTGGCATCCTCCCAAACATAATTACCTCGTCCTCAGTAAGTGAGGCAGCGTTGGAGGAATCTTTAGAAACTGCGCTGTGTCTGAACTGTCTAGAAGCAGTACTTGCAGAGCTTTCTGAGCTATCTAAAATATTAGCTTCATCTAAACCTTCTACCTGTATGTTAGACCCAATCCCAACCAAATTGTTTAAGGAGGTATTCCCTTTGATCAGTGGTCCTATTTTAGACATGATTAATCTATCCTTAGTAAATGGATATGTACCACAGGCTTTTAAAGTAGTTGTTATTAAACCTTTACTTAAGAAACCATCTCTTGATCAAGATGAGTTAGTAAATTACAGACCTATATCTAATCTTTTCTTATCTAAAATTCTCGAGAAAGTAGTTGCTAATCAACTTTGTGAACATTTACAAAGTAATGACCTACTTGATGAGTTTCAGTCAGGCTTCAGAGCTCATCATAGCACTGAAACGGCTCTGGTGAAGGTCACTAATGATATTCTCATGGCCTCAGATAATGGACTTGTGTCTGTACTTGTCCTGTTAGATCTCAGTGCTGCATTTGATACAGTTGATCACAATATTCTCCTACAAAGACTTGAGCATACTGTAGGGATTAAGGGGAAAGCATTAGGCTGGTTTAAATCTTATCTGTCGGACAGATTCCAGTTTGTTCATGTTAATAATAAATCTTCTTCAAGCTCTAGGGTCACTTGTGGAGTACCACAGGGTTCAGTCCTTGGACCAATTCTCTTTACTATATATATGCTTCCGATTGGCAAAATTATCAGACAGTATGGGATTAATTTCCACTGTTATGCTGATGACACTCAGCTATATTTATCCATAAATCCTGATGAATCCAATCAATTACTTCGACTGCAGTCATGTCTTGATGACATCAAAAGCTGGATGACTTTAAATTTCCTGCACTTAAATTCTGACAAGACAGAAGTTATAATCTTTGGACCAGAGTCCTCAAAAAATAAACTTCTTAATCAATCACTGAATCTGGATGGCATTAACTTGGCCTCTGGTAATAAAGTAAAAAACCTTGGTGTTATTTTAGACCAAGACATGTCATTTAAATCCCATATTAAACAGGTTTCCAGAGTTTCCTTTTTTCACCTCCGGAATATCGCCAAAATTAGAAACATTCTGTCCAGGGGTGATGCTGAAAAACTAGTCCATGCATTTGTTACTTCAAGGCTGGACTATTGTAATTCTTTACTATCAGGAAGTCCACAAAATGCAGTTCAAAGTCTTCAGCTGATCCAAAATGCTGCAGCGAGAGTTCTGATGAAAATCAACAAGATGTAATGATCAGAGGGAAAGGACCCAGAATTCAGCCAGACCAGCAGAGGTTTCTTTTAAAAGAAGCTCTTTAATCAAAATCAAAAGAACAGGGGACAAATCCAAACAGGCTGTCAAAACAAAAAGATGACACAAAAAATAAACAAACGAGCAGGGCAGACAAGGCAGGAACAGACCGGACAGAATGGCTCAGGTTTCTGGAGGAAAAGGGGTCAAAAAAATCCAAAAAGCAAACCAACATACAGAATTTGCAGGAGGAGACTCACCCATACTCAACAGGACAACCTGGCACTGATGTCTGGTCTCAGCAGTTTATATGGAGGTGGAATCAGGTGAAACCGGTGAGAGGTGATTGCAGCAGGAGTGGAGTTAGGCAGGTGTGCAGAGTAAGTAATTAGACCAGACATCAGTGCTGAGGCTCAAAGAACAGATAAAAAAACCCAAACCAAAACTAAGAAACTTCTGAAGACATAACAGAATAGACTACAACAGTAAACACTAATCTAAACAAGAAACCAGACAAGACAGAACTCAAAACAGCCAGAAAATAAAAGACAGGAGAGAGAAGGAAAAACTAAAACTAACAAACCATAACATAACTCAGAATATTACACAAGAGGGATCATATTTCTCCAATTTTAGCTTCCCTTCACTGGCTTCCTGTTAAATCAAGAATAGAATTTAAAATTCTTCTTCTAACGTATAAAGCCCTTAATAATCAAGCTCCATCATATATCAGAGCTCTGATTACCCCGTATGTTCCTAACAGAGCACTTCGCTCTCAGACTGCAGGTCTGCTGGTGGTTCCTAGAGTCTCTAAAAGTAGAATGGGAGGCAGATCCTTTAGCTATCAGGCTCCTCTCCTGTGGAACCAACTCCCAGTTTTGGTCCGTGAGGCAGACACCCTGTCTACTTTTAAGACTAATCTTAAAACTTTCCTTTTTGACAAAGCTTATAGTTAGAGTGGCTCATGTTACCCTGAGCTACCTCTATAGTTATGCTGCTATAGGCTTAGGCTACTGGAGGACATCAGGGCCTATTTTTCTCACTCTACTGATTTCTACTGTTGTCCAGTCTACTGTTCTCCAGATTTGCATTGCATTACATTGAAATGACTGTTGTCATTTCAGCTTTTAACTTTTTGTTCTCTCTCTTTTTTCTTCATAGTAGGTACACCTGGTCTGACGTTCTGTTGACTGTGAAATCATCCAGGGAGGACAGATCACCGACTATTACCATCTAATGTAGAACAGATTACTAGATCAATGTGTGCTTCTGTGCTTTTTGTCTGTCTTGTTGTGTCTCTGCTCTGTCTTCTGTAACCCCCAGTCGGTCGAGGCAGGGGTGCTTCATGCTTGCTCAGTATGAGGGATTGCAGCAAAGCCATGTACAATGCAGACGACTCTCCCTGTGGCTCTACGTTTCTCCAGGAGTGAATGCTGCTTGTCGGGACTTTGATGCAATCAACTGGTTTCCTTATATAGGAACATTTTTGACCAATCTGTATAATCTGACCCAATCTGTATAATATGATTGAACTTAACTTTGTCAAGTGCCTTGAGATGACATGTTTCATGAATTGGCGCTATATAAATATTGTTTTTATTGTTTTCTGCCAACAGATCTGCATGAGGAAAATCGCAAATCCAGGTTTGGATACAGTTTCCCAACATCTCCCAGGGATCCTGTTCACCCTCATGTCCTGCAATCATCTCCTCCACTATCTTCTTTACATTTATTATTTATTAATTATAATAATATTTGCTTATGATTCGATAGGTAATCAGTTCCTTGTACCTGCCGGCTGGCCATCTGTTTTTTGTTTTGTTATTCTAATAAATACATCCTTTTAATAAAAACATGTTGTTTCTGTCTGTTAATACTGTAGATATCTGATGAGTTTACCAGATGATAATACATTAAAAATAAGCTTGTCAATCAGTGTTTGCTAGTTATTATAACTCAATCATACAGTTGTAAATTAAAAAATCTGACCTGATGCAGGTTGGTAAAAGAAATTAAAAATGTAAAGTAATTCTTTAATTAGTTCTTTTGTATGGATCCAGTGCAAGCTTAAGGAATAAGAAATAATAGAAATAATACAAGAAAGAATAACTGTGTAACTCTAAAGCTGTTCATCGTCTACTAGTATTACTCAATTTAGACTAATGAAAATTCTAAGCAAAGGTTGTACATTTTTTGTGGACAATCATGATTCACTGTTAACAGAAGTCTGAAAAAGTAATAAGGTAGTAAACAAACATTATTTACATAGTGAAGCTTTTTATGATAAACTTTTGTTTATTATTTTAAAATGTTTCAACTTAATACTGGCACTTCATCCAAATTATGTACGTATATTTGATATTTGTTAAATTAAGGTTTTTCTTATTTTAGTTTCTATTATAAATGTGAGAATATTAACAAACTGATCTAAGACATAGAGTTTTGTTTGAGCCAACAAACATCCACCAGTACCGCTCCTTTTGATTCCCAAACCCAGACGTGGGAGGAATATTGTGAAGTGCTCAACCATTTTTTTGAAGCTAATGAGATCGATGATGCAGGTCGGCAGAAAGCTATTTTGCTCAGTGCAGTGGGCAGTCAGACGTACAGCCTAATGAGAAATCTGGTCAGTCCCGCCAAGCCAGGAGACAAGACGTTCAATGAGCTGGTCAAGTTGTTAAAGGACCATTTCAACCCCAAACCCAGCGAGATTGTGCAACGTTTCAAGTTTAATTCCAGAAACATGAAAAATGGTGAAACAGTCATGGAATATGTTGCTGTTCTGAGGAAATTGGCGCAAGACTGCAACTATGGAGACAAGTTATCTGAGATGATACGGGACAGACTGGTCTGTGGCATCGGGGACGACCGCATTCAGCGCCGACTGTTGTCAGAACCGGATTTGAGCTTCGACAAGGCATTGAAGCTAGTCCAGGCGATTGAGACAGCCAGCAAAGATGTAAAAGACTTACAAGCTTTGGAGTTTGCGCCATCACACGTGAGGACACCGCAAGTAGTGCATAAGATCTCAGCAAAACAGAACCCTAGTAGGCAGCAGAACCAGCGTAAGGGTTTCTACAGGTGTGGAGGTGAGCACCATGCAGCGGGGGAATGTAGGTTTATCAAAGAAACCTGTCACAAATGTGGAAAAATTGGCCACATTCAGAAAGTATGTAGGTCCAAAGGCCCAGCTGGTCAGTCAAAGACTAGAGGGGGTGGTGTGCAGACAGGTAGACAAGGGAGAACGCAGGGAGCAAATTACGTCAGCCAGAGGGAGGATGACAAAGAGAGCATTGATGCAGATGAAGTCATGTTCACATTGTACAAAATAGATGAACTTGACGTACCAGCGGTAGCTCCATTCATAGAGACACTGACAGTTAATGAGACAGACGCTCAGTTTGAAGTGGACTCAGGATGCGGAGTAACAGTAATGAATCACTCCGTATTCAAAACCTTGAGGGGGAAAGAGTCACCAGAGCTACGCCCATGTAGAGTGCGACTCAAAACATATACAGGGCATAGAATAAAAGTTGTAGGAGCAGCAGTAGTTAAGGTGCAGCATAAGGGACAAGTGCATGACTTACCTGTAGTAGTCGTAGCAGGGTCAGGCCCCAGTCTGATTGGGAGGTACTGGATTAAAAGGTTAGGCCTACAGTGGAGATCAACCCCCCAAGTCCACCACATTCTAGAGGGAACCCCAGTAGAGGTACAGGGAAGTTCAGAAACCCAAATCCACCAGGTTAAAAAAGAAACTTTAGAGGAGGTTTTGGAAAAGTACGGGGAGGTGTTTCACAAAGAACTAGGGAAATTTAAAGGCCCCCCAGCGAAAATATACGTAGACAAAGAAGCAGTCCCCAGATTTTTTAAAGCTAGGCCTGTTCCATATGCCATGAGAGGAAGAGTTGAGGCGGAACTGGATCGTCTCCTTGCCCAAGAGATCATTGAACCAGTGAAACATGCAGAGTGGGCTGCACCTGTGGTTCCTGTGTTAAAACCTGATGAGATGGTAAGACTGTGCGGAGACTACAAACTGACAGTAAATCAAATATCCAAGTTGGAGCAGTACCCAATTCCCAGAATTGAGGACCTGTTTGCAACGCTGGCGGGTGGACAAAAGTTCACCAAATTGTATCTGAGTCACGCCTATCACCAGATTCCACTAGATGAGGAAGCGAAGAGGTATGTGACCATTAACACTCACAAAGGATTGTTCACATACAAGGTACTACCTTTTGGGGTATCGTCCAGCCCAGCGATATTCCAACGAATAATGGAGGGATTGCTGCAGGGCATCCCTCATGTTGCAATTTTCCTAGATGACATCCTGCTCACAGGGAAAGATGACCAAAATCACCTGCAGACGCTGGCCATGGTGCTGGAACGGCTGGAGGAGGCCGGGCTACGTCTCAAAAGAGAAAAATGTTTGTTTATGAATGAGGAGGTGATGTTCCTGGGTCATAAAGTGGATGCAACCGGATTACACCCAGTCCATGAGAAGGTGCAAGCAATCCGGGAGGCACCTACACCTTCGAATGTGACAGAGTTGAAGGCATATTTAGGACTGTTAAACTATTACAACAAGTTCCTGCCCAACCTGTCAACAATTCTTGCTCCAGTGCATAAACTGCTACAAAAAGACAAAAGGTGGCAGTGGGGAGAAGCACAGCAAGTTGCTTTTGAAAAATCAAAAGAAATGATGCAGTCTGCAAAAGTACTGGTGCATTACGACCCAGAGAAAGACATTGTGCTGTCATGTGATGCCTCACCTTATGGAGTAGGTGCGGTGCTGTCACATCAGATGCCAGATGGAATTGAAAGGCCAATAGGATTCACCTCACGAACATTGAATGCAGCGGAAAAGAACTATTCCCAGCTGGATAAGGAAGGATTAGCTGTGATGTTTGGAATAAAGCGTTTCCACAAGTACATTTATGGACGTAAATTCACTATAGTAACAGATCACAAACCTTTGTTGTCGCTTTTCATTGAGATGCGAGCTGTACCACAGATGGCCTCCCCCAGAATCCAAAGGTGGGCAGTGACACTGAGAGCCTACGAGTACACCATAGTGTATAAGGAAGGAAAAAATCACTGCAATGCTGATGCCCTGAGCCGCCTTCCTTTGCCAGAAAAAGAGGAAGTGGAGAGACGGGAAGAGACAGTACTCATGCTGGAGAGCGCTGACATAACGTTGGTGACAGCTGATCAAGTGAAAGAATGGACAGACAGAGACCCGGTGCTCTCGAGGGTGCGGGAGATGATGCGAAATGGATGGACGTCAAAGCTGAAAGGGGAGGAGTTTACCCCCTACGAAGTAAGGAAGCATGAACTCAGTATACAGAACGAGTGTGTGTTATGGGGCTCGAGGGTGATTGTGCCGAAACCAGGTCAAGAACAGGTTATGAGGCAGCTTCCGGGAGTGTCCAGGATGAAGGCATTGGCTAGGAGTTATGTATGGTGGCCCAGGTTGGACAAAGAGGTGGAGGATACTGTAAAGTGCTGTACTATATGCCAAGAACACCGAAACATTCCTGCACCAGCTCCATTGCATCCATGGGATTGGCCTGATAAACCGTGGAGCCGCATACATGTGGATTATGCAGGACCGTTTATGGAGAAAATGTTCTTTGTGTTGGTTGATGCATATTCAAAGTGGATGGATGTGTATCCAGTAAGCTCTGCTACTTCAGCCACCACAATTGAGTGCCTGCGTACCAGTTTTAGTAACCATGGTCTGCCTGAGTTGTTGGTATCAGATAATGGCACGTGTTTCACAAGCACAGAATTCAAGGACTTCCTGATCAAAAATGGTATTCGCCATGTAACCTCTGCTCCTTATCATGCAGCAAGTAATGGGTTAGCAGAGAGAGGTGTACAAACTGACTCCTCACACTACAACTGGTTTATCTCCAGCAGAGTTACTTCTAGGGAGGAAACTACGTTGTACCTTAGATTACATTCACCCAGATCTAAGCAAAAGAGTGAGAGGAAACCAAGAAAGACAAAGAAAAGATCACAATAAAAGAGCAAAGGGACGCTGGTTCAAACCAGGAGACTCAGTGTTGACCCAGAACTTCAGTTTTGGCCCAAAGTGGATCCCAGGAATCATTGAGTCGGTGACTGGACCGGTGTCATACAAAGTGATGCTTGGTGATGGAAGAATAGTGAGGAGGCATGTGGATCAGATTCACACACACTACCAGAAACCAGGACAATGCAGCAGCAACCAACCGGTTGACCCTGTTCAGCCTAGTGGGTCTGAAGAAAAAAGTGAAGGATGGCTGGAAGCTGAGGAGGTGGTTCTTGTTGGAGAGAAGTTGGAGGAGCCAAAGGCTGTGGAAGCTGAAAAAAAACCCAGAGACTGAACAAGGGACTGAAAAAAGTGTAACTCCAGTTAAGAGACAATCAAAAAGGCAAATAAGGTTGCCTAGTTACCTTAAAGATTTTCAGTTAGCTAAATGAAGAGTAAGCTAGTTAGTGGATAGTTGTTGAACAGTTAAAAGTTGTTAGTAAACGCTTAAGAGGGGAGGGATGTAGTAACTGTGAAAATGTAGTGTAATACATACATGACCACTAGGAAGCGCTGTTACCATTTGAGAATGTTATTGACCGTAGAAGAAGAGTAAGCGGTAGTAGGAAGCAAGCCGAAAGAAAAAAAGAGCCTGTTGTGGAGCTGTACGGTGTTCGTGTTTGGAAATAAACCTTCTCCTTATGGAATAAAAGGTCTCCTGTAATTTACCACATCTACGCATTGTGCTTCAATGCGTAGAAGAAGATAAATTCATATTATAATGTATAGAATAATGTGTAGAACAACACTTTTTAAAATAAACAGATTTTCATGTCAATACATTTTATTTATTTATTAAATTTGCTGTTTTGATTTTTGTTTCCACATAGGAAATGATTATTTACACGTCTTTATGGTGTGGGGGAAAAAACACTGTCAAACCGCCATTACAGATTTCAGCTCGCGCACCCCCTAGTGGCAGCGCGCACCACACTTTGGGAATCCCTTCTTTATATGATGCCTTCAGGTCTGATAGTTTATTGTCAAATTCACTCATCCACTGGTATTTAGATTTTTTTCAGCTGTTTCATAATATCTGATGTGACCCCTGAGAGTGGAGAAATCTACCACTTTGTTATCATTAATGTTAATATAACAATCTTTTTAATTGACAGTTTGCAGAAAAAAATCCCTCTCTTTTAACAGCTAATAATTTAATCGGCAGTTGAATTTACCTTGTTTCTGGCCAATTTTAACCGTAAAGAAACGGTGGCATGATCTGATATAAAAATGGCATGTTATATACAATGCTCAATTTGTGACAATTGTTGAGAATCTAAAATAAAATAGTCAGTGCTCGAATAGGTTTTATGCACTGCTGAAAAACATCAACCTGAACTCCTTAACTTGGAACCAGTGCAGCCTGGCCACGATTGCTCGTGGTTCCTGACCATCATCCGAGCGTAGTCACATTCCGTGGGTTGATGAAAATGCTCCAGCCTAGCAGCACAGTTAACAACTTGGTAACAAATACAGGTCAGCCACTTTTGGCCTTCTCCCTTATTAAGAGAATGAGGTTACTTTGTCTGCGGGAACGGGCCTCCAGATCATGGAGCTGCTGTAGAGTACACAGTGAAGCAGAGCTCTTGTGTCACCTTTACAGCTCTTCCAGTCACTTCTCATTGGATCCAATTGCATCTTCAGTGACAGACAGAGAAGATCACACACGGCTGATAATGCTGCTTTTGTTCTCTGTCTTTTTTCTCTTTATAGTAGGTACACCTGGTCTGGCGTTCTGTTAACTGTGACACCATCCAGGGGAGGTAGATCATCTGCCATTCTTGTATAGCATAGGAAGGATTCCTGGATCGATGTGTGCTTCTGTGCTTTTTGTGTCTCTACTCTGTCTTCTCTAACCCCCATTTGGTCGAGGCAGATAAGTTCACACTGAGCCTGGTTCTGCTGGAGGTTTCTTCCTGTTAAAGGGGAGTTATCCTCTCCACTGTTGCTTCATGCATGCTCAGTATGAGGGATTGCTGCAAAGCCATTGACAATGCAGACGACTGTTCTTTCTGGAGGAGTGAATGCTGCTTGTCAAGACTCAAAGTATTCTGCTGGGTTTCCTTAGATAGGAAACTTTTTGAACAATCTGTCTGGAGCATTTGAAATTGACTTTCTAAAGTGCCTTGAGATGACATTTGTTGTGAATTGGCGCTATATAAATAAAATTTAATTGAACTGTTTCAAGGCTGGAAAGTGACCATTAAGATCATTAAATGGCACATCCATGACACTGTTCATGTTGTGTATTATGCTTAAAATATCTTTTAGTGGCTGGGGCCACTGTATTAGTAGCTGTAGCTCTAGCTGCCATGGCCAACTTTAGCAACAGGTCTGGCACCAATGTCGTTTTTAGAAAAATCCTCACAAAAATAATTTTCAGATCTGAGTCCCTTGTCTTTTTTAGTCATTTTGTTGCCAAAAACTATTGAAGCATTAGGTATCAGCTTAAAGTCCATTAGATGAGGTAAAATAAAGAATCGTGCTGGGTCTCATGGGCTGCTGTCTCCCCCCAAACCCATAACTGCTCTTAATCATTTAATCAGTCACTTTGGCCATATTGCCACTCTGCTGATGACCTAGTTGTGCCTAACTTCATTTAATATACTTTTATAGTCTCGGTGGGGAAATTTGTTTGGGACAGGTAAAGCTGTATTAAATGTATAATGTATGCTTAAGCTTCCCCTGAAGCTTAAGCATACATAATGTATGCTGCAAAAGAATTAATAGGGAATTCTGGTAATGAAGAGTTTGCACTGAAGGTGCTAATAACTCCTGACCCCAATGAATTAATTAAGATACAGCTTATCAGAATGGGAAACACTGGGATAGGGAGGTGTTTTGAGGTAAGAGTGTGGAGTCTCGTGGAGGTCCCTGTGAAAGACGATGAACGTGAAGAGAAAGCACACTGAACTAATGCACAACTTATTCAATTAGTTTTGGTCTCCATGGGACGCACAGTAATTATCCTCTATATCATTAAATTCAGCCTACTTTTTTAGTCCCAATCCTTTATCACGCATTAGAAAATGTGGCATGCAGCACTGCATATACTGTATGACCATCATGCATCATACATTAGCATCAGCAACTGTTAAAGAGGATTGTGCAAACTGTTTGTTACATACCTAATGTACCTAGGAGAAACTTAATCTCACCTAGAGAGAATGATAAGAAAGGAAAATCTAAAAAAAGTAAACCGAATCAAATATATAAAAACTAATGGATAAGACTTTTCCAGGGTGGACCCCGCCTCTCTAACTGTTGACCTGTGGAATAAAACATTTGAATACCATCTCTTCTATATGTGCTCTGTTGGATGGGTGAACTTGTAAGTCCCCCTGCAGATGGGTTTTGTGGCATCTTCTGATTTCCAAGAAATTATTATACTGCTGGTATTTTGGTATTTTCTGTTCAATAGGTAAATGGTAAATCAGACAATATGGAGGATATACAGGTTATTTTTACATAGTAAACATCTAATTTTAATTAGATGTTTACTATATAAAAATAACCTTTTCCCACTCTGGTTTTACATCAGCTGTGTTGCCTCAAACTACATTTATTTTAAAATATTTTAATCCAGTGAGACACATTTTAAAGGGGACATATCATGCCTTTTAATGCCTACCTTTTCACATGGAAATCATTCAGTTGTGGTCTATATAAAGTGGAACTGCAATGCTTTGGTCTGAATTGATGTCACGTTGCCTGTCAATCAATCCTGGGGCCTCCACAATTGATTGCATTAGCTATCGGAATTTGCCCCAAAGTGAAACGCCTCTTACCTGCAAGAGCTCCCAACCTTTATGGTGAGAGGGATTTTAAAAAAAAAAGGGTAAATGTTGTCGATATGGAACATGCAAATCCAAAACGGGAGCGCAGACAAAATCTGGGAAGCTGCATGATGAATAAAGGTGTCAGCTTTATCCTGCTGGAGGCTCAAACTTAAATGTAGAGGAAGGACAATAAATTACTTTTCAGGTGGCTTTAAAAAGGTGCACCAACACCATCCTGACCGACAACAATGTCTGCCATTTATAGCAATGTACTCTGTCTTGCTGGAAGGACCCAATAAAGGGGATGATCATAAAATAAGACAAACAATACTTACACAAAACTAACACCCAACGCAATAAATGAAACCTAATAGATATTTACATAAATATCAATCATTTCAACTAAACAAATCTAAAGTCAATCAAAAGAATACTTCAAATAAAAAAAACAACTCCTTAAAGCCCTACTCTCCCTCCAAATGGTTTGAGCTTTTCAGCAGCACCTGCAGTTTGTTTCTCCCTTCTGCTGCCACACCCTGCTGAGGATCCAAACCAGGAAGAGGTAAGTGCTTTTAACTAAACAAGTGTATTGTTAAATCAAGCAATTAAACAACCAGGAATTTAAGTAAGCACAAATTGACATTTATATCTACACTTCCTTTACACAGAATGGATGGCCAGTTCTCCTGCCTCTGAAGAAGGTATATTTAAATGCCTGAACAAAAATACAATAAAATTAAACAACTCAACTGCTTGATCTGTAACTTAATCAATAATCTCTTTTCCTTAAGTAATGGAACTTATCTCCATTACAAAAGGGTAATTTATTATTGCTTACAAAATAACAAGGAAGAAAGGAACCAGGAACATGGCAGGGATGAAACCAGAAAAGGGTAGCTTCATGAATGAAGACAGAAGACCTGACAATGTGAATGATAGAGCTGGCTGAACTTATACAGAAGGAACAACAGGTGAAGCAATGAGACAGGTGAACTGAGTGACAATTAGGCTGCAGGTGCAGGGGAAATAACTGAATCTATCAGGAAACAGGAGAATCACCAGAATGGGGAGGAAAACCTAACTGAACTAACTGACAGGTTTACATTTTATTCCTTTTCCAAAACTTAAAAGGAGTCTGTTTTACGGATTATGAAATTACAGAGACTGGGCTGCGAAAGCAGTTACCATGGAAACAACAGCTAAACAACGGACACTGGAGACACAGAGGCTGACATACTTAGATTGGACAGTATTTATATGTTTCTACTCGAACATACTATAGGGATTGAGGGAAACACATTAGGCTGGTTTAATTCTGATCTGTCTGACAGATTCCAGTTTGTTAATGTTAATAATAAATCTTCAAACTCTAGGGTCATTTGTGGAGTACCACAGTTTTCAGTCCTTGGGCCAATTGTTCTTCAGCTGAGGATCAGAACGTCAAGGTCCCCGCCCTCAACTGCCACCCATTACACAACGCACCCGACCCCTTTGGCCCCTCCTACAGGTGGTGAGCCCATTGGAAGGGGGACCCATGTCTCCTCTTCGGGCTGTGCCTGGTCGGGCACCATGGGTAAAAGACCACCAGGCGCTCGCCAGCGTGCCCCACCTCCAGTTCTGGCTCCAGAGTGAGGCCCTGGTGACCCGCGTCCGGGCGAGGAAACATTGCGTCCATTTGTTTCAATCATCATAAGGGGTCTTTGGGCTGCTCTTTGTCTGGTCCCTCACCTAGGACCTGTCTGCCTTGGGTGACCCTACTAGGGGCATAAAGCCCCTGACAGCATAGCTGCTAGGGTCATTGGGACACTCAAACCCCTCCACCATGATAAGAGGGCAGCCCAGGGAAGGGAACACGTCCCGAGGGAGATGGGGCCCATCGAGTCTGAGTGGACCATATTTCATGCCTCTATTGTTGAGGCGACTAGTCGGAGCTGTGGCCGCAAGGTTGTCGTGGTGGCAACTCTCGAACGCGCTGGAGTCCTATCTGGGCTTTACTGGCCTGTGGGACTCCGGAAGCAGCTGATGTGTACCGGCAGTCAAAGCGTCAGGTGGCTCGGCTGGTCGCTGAGGCAAAAACTTGGGCATGGGAAGAGTTCAGAGAGGCCATGGAGAAAGACTTCCAAATGTCTTTGAGGCGATTCTGGTCCGCTATCCGGCGTCTCAGGAGGGGAAAGCAGTGCAGTACCAACACTGTTTATAGTGGGGGTGGCGTGCTGCTGACCTCGACTCGGGACATCGTGTGTCGCTGGGCGGAATACTTTGAAGACCTCCTTAATCCCCCCAACACGTCTTCCATTGAGGAAGCAGAGCCCAGGGACTTCGGGTCGGGTTATCCCATCTCTGGTGCTGAGGTCACCAAGGTGGTTAAAAAGCTCCTTGGTGGCAAGTACCTTAAGGCTTTGTATGTTGTGGGGCTGTGTTGGATAACACGACTCTGCAATATTGCGTGAACATCGGGGGCAGTTCCCCCTGGATTGGCAAACTGGGGCGGTGGTCGCCCTATTTAAAAAGGGGGACCGGAGGGTGTGTTCACTCTCTTAAGCCTCCCTGGTAAGGTCTATTTCAGGGTTCTGGAAAGGAGGGTCCGATAGTCAAATCTCGGATTCAGGAAGAGCAGTGTGATTTTCGTCCTAGCCATGGAAGACTGGATCAGCTCTATACCCTCAGCAGGATCCTGGAGGGTGCATGGGAGTTTGCCCAACCAATCTTCATGTGCTTTGTGGATTTGGAGAAGGCATTCGACCGTGTCCTTCGGGGGGTCCTGTGGGGGCGGGGTAATTCCGGGAGTATGGAGTACTGGGCTCTCTAATAAGGGCTATTAGGTCTCTGTATGACCGATGTCAGAGCTTGGTCCGCATTGCCGGCAGTAAGTTGGACTCGTTTGTAGTGAGAGTTGGACTCCGCCAAGGTTGCCCTTTGTCACCTATTCTGTTCATAAATTTTATGGACAGAATTTCTAGGCGCAGTCAAGGTGTTGAGGGGATCCGTTTTGGTGGCCTTAGGATAATGTCTCTGCTATTCGCGGATGACTTGGTTTTACTGGCTTCATCAGGTCGTGATCTACAGCTCTCACTGGAGCGGTTTGCAGCTGAGTGTGAAGGGGCCAGAAAGAGGATTAGTGCCTCCAAATCCGAGACCATGGTCTATAGGGTAGAGTGCCTTCTCCGGGTTTGGGGAGGATGTACTGCCCCTAGTGGAGGAGTTTAAGTATCTTGGCGTCTTGTTCACAAATGAGGGGAAGATGGAGCAGGAGATCGACAGTTGGAGTGGTGCTGCGTCTGCTGTGAAGCAGGTGCTGTACTGGTCCGTTGTGGTGAAGAGAGAGCTGAGCCAAAAGGCAAAGCCAGAGAGTTCACAGAGAGACCGGGAGATGAGCGGCTGAGATCTCGCGAGAGCTGTGCGTAAGTAAAATGGAGGCGTTCATGTAATTCAAATCAAACAAGCTAAGGTAGGAACGAACCAATAACTGAAAATAATACAAAGTTAAAGCCCAAACATTTAGAACTGTCTTATTTTCTACGAGGGAACAAACTGGACGAAGAGACCGTGACGAGCCTGGAGTGCTACCTGGACGAGTGTTTTGATAGCATCGTGATGGGGAAGGCCCAGAAGCCTACGGCTGCTAGCACACCGTCACTTAAGCGCACTCGTTCTAATTCCACCAGTGCGTCTTCTTCATCCACTTTGTCTCCAGACAGGAACTTCAGCGACATCTTGGAATCCATCGACAAGAAGCTTACCAGCCTTGACGCGCGTCTCGCCTTGGTAGAGGTTCTACACAAGGAGTTTCAGTCTCTAAGGGAGTCGGTGGAGTTTAGCCAAGCCCAGCTAACAGCTATGGCCGCGGAGAACGACGCGCTGAGGGGAAAGGTTACGGAGCTGACCGAAGGGTTTATCCAGCTTTCCGGCGAAAATAAGAAAATGAAGGAATCCATTCTGGACATACAGTCGCGAAGTATGAGAGATAATCTCGTCTTTGCAGGCATCCAGGAGCAGCAGGGAGAGATAGCAGAAGAAACGGTCCGGAACTTTCTCCAGCAGAAGCTAAAAATCCCGGCGGATCAGGTAAAAAACATCACTTTTCATCGAGTCCACCGGCTCGGAGGTAAGAAACCCGACAAAACCCGTCCTCGCCCGATCATAGCTAAATTTGAGCATTATAAACAAAAAGAATTTGTTAGAAGCTGCGGCAGGGAACTGAGAGGGACAGACTTTAGTGTTAATGATCAGTTTCCTAAAGAAATCCTAGATCGCAGGCGAGTGCTGTTCCCAATCAGGAAGAAATACATGATGGACGGCGTTAAAGCCACCATATCGGTTGACAGACTTTATATTAATGGACAGTTGTTCAGGGATCAGAAGATCACCCCTTGGCTTTATTAGTTACACCACAGGTGGACTTAAAGCATGTTTCAATGATTTAAAATAAATAAATAAAATAAATAAATAAATAAGACGCACAGATCGGTACACGGTGATAAATTAAATACACGCACAGCTCAAGAGCACGTTGGTATGGTTAGTGTTCACGGTTGGGTACAGAAGGCACGGGCTATGGTTTATCCCTTTTCACAATCTCTTACTCTTTGCACTTTTTTATTTTTTTGTGTATTTCTATCTTATTTGTCTGCTTCTTTCCTGATCATCAGTCAATCACAAGCACATCATATGATGCTACCTGGGTCTATGTATGACTATTTTCTCAAGGGCATGCACCTTCTAACTTCTCACTCACATCTATGGCGAATGTAAAGTTTGTGACATGGAATGTGCATGGGTCTGGCACCAGAGAGAAAAAAATGAAGATCATTAACCAGCTTACTAGATTAAAGGCAGATGTTGTATTATTGCAAGAAACCCACAAATCAGCTACAAATGCAAGTGAGCTTAATTCACCTGAGTTCCCTAATGTGTTTGCGGCCTGCTATAACTCTAGACAGAGAGGTGTAGCAATCTTAATCCACAAAAACGTTAGTTTTAAAATATTAGATAAAACTATAGATCCTGAAGGTAGATACATAATAATTAAAATAGCTATCCATAACCAGAAGCTATGTATTGTCAGTATATATGGTCCAAATGTTGATGACCCCTCTTTTTTCCACCAATTCTTCCTTGCACTTTCAAAACACGGGGATTGTTCACTAATTATAGGAGGTGACTTCAACTTTGGTTTAAATAACGATATAGACAGGTTGAATAAAACAGGGACTCAGCGTAGTTGGCAGTCAGTAAGTGTAGTAAAACAATACATGAGTGATTTTGGTCTTTGCGATGCATGGCGTTCTCTTCATCCTATTAGTAAAGAATACACTTTTTTCTCAAATGTTCACCATTCGTACTCTCGTCTGGACTACTTTCTAATAAGCAGCTCACTGCTGTCGGTTGTTTCAGAGACGGTAATTCATCCTATTGCTATCAGTGATCACGCTCCTGTAACTCTCACCTTAATTAATAAAAAAATAACCACACAAAACAAAAGCTGGAGATTTAATACATCACTGCTTAAAGATGAAGAATTTATAAAATTCATTAAAGAACAGTGGACCTCATACTTAGAATACAATGATCAACCAGGTACATCGGCATCGATATTGTGGGAAGCTGGAAAAGCAGTGATGAGAGGTAAAATAATTTCTTTCTCATCTCATAAAAAGAAAAAAGAAAACAAAAAGATTCAGGAATTAGAAGAAAAACTTAAGTTACTAGAATCCTCTCAAGAAGAAGGAAAGTTAGGTAAAATCCGTGAAGTAAAATTAGAACTAAACCACTATATTGAAAAGCAAAATAGATTTCTAATACAAAGACTCCGAATAGAAAATTTTGAACATGGCAATAAGTCAGGAAGCTTTCTAGCTAATCAGCTTAAAATAAATAAGGAGAAAACTACTATATTTGCAGTTACAGATTCAACTGGTAATACAGTAAGTGAACCAGAGTGTATAAATAATACCTTCCGCGATTTCTACAAATCTTTATACACACCACAGATAAATCCATCAGAGAAGGATATTAAGCAATTTCTGGATAAAATTACACTTCCTAAATTATCAGATAACCAAAGAATGACACTGGATTCCCCGCTGACAACAGCTGAAACCCAGGAAGCTCTTAAAAGCATGCCTAATAAAAAGGCTCCAGGTCCAGATGGATTCCCCACTGAGTTTTATAAAGAGTTCTGGAATATTCTAGCCCCAACGTTCCACAGAATGTTGCAGGAAATACAGGAAAAAGGTAGATTTCCAGCTAATATGAACTCTGCCACCATCAGCCTTCTGCTCAAGCCAGACAAAGATCCTGTGTTGCCCACTAGTTATCGTCCCATATCCTTAATTAATGTGGATATTAAGATAATCTGTAAAGCTTTTGCAAAAAGATTAGACAAAGTAACTCCTCTCATAATACATCCAGATCAAACTGGTTTCATCAGAGGAAGGCAGTCATCCACAAATACACGCCGATTACTTAATTTAATTGATTATTCCTACAGTAAAAACATTAAAACCAATATATTGTCTTTAGACGCAGAAAAAGCATTTGATAGAGTAAATTGGAAATTTTTATTCGCTACTCTTCATAAATTCGGTTTTGGCGATTTATTCATAAACTGGTTAAAAATTCTATACAATTCTCCAACAGCCTGTGTCAGGACAAATAATCAAATATCTTCCAGTTTTTGTCTACAGAGGGGCACCAGGCAAGGATGCCCTCTGATATATTAAAGAATTATTTTTGCTCTTTAACAATGTATTATGGGAAAACCTGCTCAGTTTTATAACTTTTAATATTATGGGAAGACTGGTCAGTTAAATAAGAGAGAGGACTGGCCAGTTCACACATGGATTATTGCTGTTGTGGTGTTCGCACCTGAGTTCACATGAAACTAAGAACCACATGTGTTATTGTGTTATAATTTGTTTTAACTTGTGGTGGGAACTTATGACAATGTGTTGTGGGAAAGACTGATTCTGTATTCCTTATTTTGTTTATATTTGCTGTATTCTGAGTGCACTCATATTATTTTGCTTCACACACTGCTGAGATGCTGGGAACGGGTTCTGTTTGGGAACATGTTTTGGAAAGGAGGGCGGCTGTGGAGGGAGAGATGGCCATTCTCGCTCCACACCTGACTCTTTGTTTACAAGTATATAAAGAGGAGACTGCCCTCAGCCCGGTGAGTCTGCCGTGAGTTCGTGTGTGGACACCGGCATCGTGAACGCTGATCTTAACCTAGGACTGAGGGCTCCCGGTTCGTGTCAATGGTAAGGGCTGATTCTGAGAATCTGTTGAGCGTCACGTTTGTTTGAAAGCTTGTTGCTTTAATGCTTGCTACTTTGCCTGTGTGAAGTGCTTGTTGTTTTGATGTGCTGTATTCTGTGGGGAATAATAATAAATGTGTGCCTTATATTCTAACAGAAGCAGTGTTTGAGTCCTTATTTGTGTTTGCCGATCTCTCCCGATCCTGAAATAAACATTTCATAAAACATTTTGGCGTTGTCGGCAGGATTGGAGGAGAGACTACAATACACAAATATGTTTAGAAATATGTTTAAAAGGAGAAAGAACTCTGATGAGAAAATTCAGAGGGAAGAGGTAGTTCCCGGATGGGAGTTTCCTCATTCTAAGCAGATAGCGCTGTGTTTGCGAGATGGTGGGGGCAGACCGGAGCCGTGGAGCGGCCCGCTGGAGGCAGCGGGACCCGAAGAATTATTGAAAGTGTTGCAGAAAATTGAGGTGCAAAAAAAGGCTCCGGTGGACGGATTACAGAGGCGCTTGTGGATCTGTGCTACGGCGTGGAAAATCCAGTATGAAGCCGGCCAACAATTAAAAACTCAGCAGTTAAAAGACAGACAGGCAATGACTGAGCTGCAGTCTGCTGAGTCGCTGTACCGGCAGCATGTGCAAATGCTGACTTATCAGCTGGAACAGATGACTAGTGTTGCAGAAAAAGCTGTGGCCCAGGTGTCTGTGTTAACAAGGAAAAAACAGGGGAAAAAACCCCGCCGTTTTCCTCTGAAAAAAGTCCGTTCGTTTGTAGCTGGATTGGGGTCTGGGTGGGATCCCGAAAGCTGGGACGGTAATATGTGGGACGATGAGGAGGACAGTGATTCTGGAGGTCCTCCAGATCCACGTCCTTTCCCTCCATTGGGGGTTAAACCCGTCGTCCGAAGGAGGAGAGAGCAGCAGCATTTACCTGCAGCCTTCCGGCAGCGGATAGATGCTCAAGGTAATGATGTACTTGATGCTGCGGGACAAAATGTTATGGAATGGGTGGAACAGCCGCAGCCGCCGGCGGTGTCACGGACCATAACAGAAGATTACTCGCAGGATGAAGTTGCTCATATCACTAAAAAATTAAAGCAGCATCCGGGCCAACCCACTGATCTATGGGTGGCTCGATTGCTGGATGAAGGTGCAGAACAGATTGAAATAGATCACGGAGATGGCATGGCATTTTGTGGTCTGAGCACTGATGGGAATGTAAATGCTAATTATAGGCAAGAAGCGAGAAATTTGGGGGATCAGGCGAGATCATTGTTTGACGTGTGGTCTGAGGCAGTACGAGCAACATGTCCCAATGTATCTGATTGGCCCGAAATCTCTGGACCATGGTTAACATTAAAGGAGTGTGTGCAGAGGCTGACGAGGCTGTGTGTGCGTGATTTGTTACCAGTGGGGATGGTGGCTGGATATCAGCAAGTGGCTGTTCCGAAGGTGGTGAGAGATCAGTTGATTAAAACTGCCCCACAGCATTATCGGGCAGCTATGCTTACTGTGATGCTGGGCGCTCCAGATGCCCCGATGGAAACCATTAAGGCTCGAATTATGGAGCTGGGGAATCTGGGAGAATGGGGCAAGCAGGAGGAATGCAGACCACGAGTTCAACAAACTCCGGTCCGCAGGCCGCAAAGGGAGCGGGGGATAAATGAACAGGGTCCACCACGTAACATGTTGTGGAGAGCACTGATTAATGCTGGGGTGCCTGCTTCAGAGATACACGCATTACCTACTGATGAGTTGAGACAGATGTGTCAAAGGAGAGGCTTAAAAGTTAACTGTGCAGGATTTGGTGCTGAGCTGGACCCATTAAATTCTTTGATTCAGCTGTTGCGAGAGGCAATTCATCCCACAACATCGGCTCCACCTGCTGAAGAATCTGAGTCTGTTGTGGGCAGAGAACCTGCTAAGGTGGTTGAGACTGAGGTGTCAGAGTCTGAGGAATCCTCGGGCAAAGATGTGAAAGTAAGGAGAGTGAAAAAAAGGAAAAGAAAGAACAAAGATAGAAGGAGGAGCAACATGTACCCTGATCTGACGGATCTGATGGAGTTTAACTAGGATTGTGCAGCATGGAAATTCGTGGGAGGACAGATTGAAGTTTTTATGTTTGTATGTTGTTGGTTTTTTTTCCGCGCAGGAGAGCGTTCTGCGTGCAAACAACAGCTGGTCAAGGCAGTTATATTGAAAAAAATTGTGTCTGATAATCATGACTTAACAGATTGGAAGCCTAAATTGATGCAAGCAGTGGCCCGATTGAATAATAGGCCAATTGCTCCAGGGGCAGTCTTACTGTCTCTGCATTTGACAAACTGAGAAACCGCTCAGGATTATATGTGTGTATAAGAGAGTAAAAATAAATGAACAATCAAACTTGTGATTTTATCTGAATGGAAAATGTATATATGTGAATGCTTAATACAGGAGTTAAAAATATTTCAGCATTATTGGCTAGAATTTATCATTTTATGGCACAAGGATGTGGTCAGTCCAATTCTGAAAAGTGCCTGAAAAAGAAAATTTTATTTGGGAGGAAGCACAGCAAAGAGCATTAGATTTGGCTAAGAAAGTCATACAACAAGCTGTGTAATTGGGAAAGATGATGTCCAGGCCTGTGGAGTTGCAGGCCTCAGCTGTTAATGACAATACAAGCTGAAGTGATTGATGGGGATTATCAAGGAGAAAATCCCTGGTAATTGAGAAAGAAGAAAAACTAGCACAACTGCTAGTGGAACCCTGTGAAATGACAGAGGTTCAAGGGGTGGCTGCCCCCACTAACATCACTGTAAGAGGAACAGGGGGGTTTGGCTCAACAGATAAACCAGGAGCCAAAGTTTGGGTGAGACAAGAAAATGGTCCACCTAGACCAGCTGAAATCATTTCACAAGGCAGTGAAGCAACAGTGTCAGTATTTTACTCAGGAAATAAAATGGATAAATGTTATGGAAGAGAAAACTAATCAAATTCTTTTGTCTTATAGCAGTACTAATTTTGATTTCAGATCCATGTTTCGGTGGGATCTGCTGATTGGACGACCCGAGGGACAGCGCGATGGCGGATGTCCCAAACCGTGGGAGGCACCACAAGGCTGGTGCAGGACTTGGGACCATCATCCTCCGTGTCCTCGCTGCCATGGTCCTGCTGGCACACCTCTGTTGGGCAGAAACACCAGGCCGGATCCTGAAAGAAGTGGTTCAGCCGTATCAACTGTGATGGGGAGACAGCATGCGTAACGGAATCCAGGATGACTACACATGCTCTCGGTGGCGTGTAAGAAGCATGCCAGTAGTCTTCAAGGGATGTAACGTTAAAGTGGTTTCAAGGAGAGGTTTGTCCCAATATGAATCATCTACAGAACGAGCGTGTAAGAAGACACACACTCAAATTGCACCTGCTGCACACACTTGTCAACAAATGGCACAATCGACGATAACAATTAAAGTTCACTGGAAAGTTTTTTTTTGTTTTTTTCTCCTCTGCCAACATGCACTAGGACGAAACGTGCATGGTGGGACACTTTGCTTGGTAGGACAGGTACTGTGTTAAGTGTTTCCAACGCTTTTGACAATAACATAACAAGAACTATGTTATTAAACACTGGACAGCATGCATCAAGAGCTGTTCATCAGATTGGAATATGGATGCCTACTGTTGTAACATCACAGGAGGAAACTGCAAAGATCTTCCTTAAAGAACTGAACTGGCAATTAAAAATGTGGAACACAACAGCAGTGTTAACGAACATTTCTGTAGCTTTGAACTGGACGGTATGTAACGTACAAATGATGCACACTCACATGCAACAAGAACGATTCAAGCGTGTGGTTATTATCGGAAATTTCCAGGAATGGAGACAACTATGGAACATTAGTAGTAAAAGTTGGTTACAACTAGAACCACAGAAGATCTATTGTAATGCTACTATGTGTGAAGGACATTGGACACAATATGATGTTAACGATAGTACTACTGTCTGTCATTATTATATATTGCCCGTAGTGACTGTACAGGGGTATGGTTTTTGAAACTGGATGGTGATTGGTTTGACCCACAGACAAACTACACCTATGACCTGGATTTATGCGAGACTGCTGATAAAGGGATGGTATGTATGCTACAACAAGGACATCTTAACCCATGTTTAACCGGAGACGAGGTATTATGTGATTGGACTCATGAACCAGCTAGAGAAACAATAAAGAGTCATCCTCAATTACCTCAGGTGCCTTTCGTTGGGTGTTTTGATGTATACATCTGAAGTTGGAATAACGTGACCTATCAATTAACCAATTTCACTATCTCCCTGGATTGATTCAAATGCGCATTGAATCAGTCTACGGAACTAAATAGCTTAGCTGAATCACACAGGTCCAACATTTCCAGCTTAAAGGTGTCTACATTTATGGTCCAAGGACAGGTTCTGCATGCGGCTAAGTTAATGGTGCAATCATCTGCATATCATTGGTGGGACATTTTTAATGGAATGTCTTTTACTGCTCGAAACTATGTAGTACCTCCCTTGCTTTTGCTCATTATTGTTATTATAGTGTTAAGCTAATGTTTGCACCTGCATAATCAAAAGTGGTTTTGGGACGGAAAGAATAACTTTAAAATAGACCTAGGGGACAGTTTTTCTAAAATTAGGTTTTCCCAAAATTAGGATTGTCAAAGACCAAGGGGTGGAGTGATATATTAAAGAATTATTTTTGCTCTTTAACAATGTATTATGGGAAAACCTGCTCAGTTTTATAACTTTTAATATTATGGGAAGACTGGTCAGTTAAATAAGAGAGAGGACTGGCCAGTTCACACATGGATTATTGCTGTTGTGGTGTTCGCACCTGAGTTCACATGAAACTAAGAACCACATGTGTTATTGTGTTATAATTTGTTTTAACTTGTGGTGGGAACTTATGACAATGTGTTGTGGGAAAGACTGATTCTGTATTCCTTATTTTGTTTATATTTGCTGTATTCTGAGTGCACTCATATTATTTTGCTTCACACACTGCTGAGATGCTGGGAACGGGTTCTGTTTGGGAACATGTTTTGGAAAGGAGGGCGGCTGTGGAGGGAGAGATGGCCATTCTCGCTCCACACCTGACTCTTTGTTTACAAGTATATAAAGAGGAGACTGCCCTCAGCCCGGTGAGTCTGCCGTGAGTTCGTGTGTGGACACCGGCATCGTGAACGCTGATCTTAACCTAGGACTGAGGGCTCCCGGTTCGTGTCAATGGTAAGGGCTGATTCTGAGAATCTGTTGAGCGTCACGTTTGTTTGAAAGCTTGTTGCTTTAATGCTTGCTACTTTGCCTGTGTGAAGTGCTTGTTGTTTTGATGTGCTGTATTCTGTGGGGAATAATAATAAATGTGTGCCTTATATTCTAACAGAAACAGTGTTTGAGTCCTTATTTGTGTTTGCCGATCTCTCCCGATCCTGAAATAAACATTTCATAAAACACCCTCTTTCTCCATCACTTTTTGCCATCTTTATAGAACCTCTAGCAGCAACAATCAGACAAACAAAAGCTGTAAAAGGTATAAAATGCATGAAAATAGAGCACAAGATTAGTCTGTACGCGGATGATGTATTACTTTATCTCCAGCATTCAAATAATTCTCTTTTACAAGTAATTAGAATACTAGAATCTTTCTCTAAAGTATCAGATTACTCGTTAAACTGGTCTAAATCTACGGTACTGTCAATTAATTGCTGTCTCGAAAACTCCCTAAATTTACAAATGCAATCAGGAAATAAAAATGATGGTCCTACCTAGAATTAATTATTTATTTTCAATGGTCCCCAATAAACCATCATCTGACTGGTTTAAATCTCTAGACTGTGCCATTTCTAAATTTCTTTGGAAAGATAAACCCCCACGTATTAGCCTAAAGACAATACAGAAGACTAAAGACAGGGGAGGATTAGATCTGCCTAACTTCCATAACTATTACTTAGCAAATAGGCTACAATACATCTCTAAATGGATAAAAAATACTCTTTTAGATGAGCCTTGGTTAGATATAGAACAGAAAATGTGCAATAATATCATGATCTCAGATCTGCCGTTTATTAGCTCAAATATAAAACGGCATACATGCTTCAAAAATATCAACATTAGCTGTACTCTGACAGCATGGTGGGAGTTCCTCAAAATGACAAAGTCATCCCTTATCCCATGCAGTCGTACACCTATCTGGAATAACCCTGATATCCTACAAAATAATAAAATGATAAACTTTACATACTGGAAGAATAAAGGTATTAAATATCTGGAACATCTACTTGACGGAACCGAGTTCATCAATTTTGCTAAACTAAATATGCAATATGGCATTAGTAAAAATAAATTCTTGGAATATGAACAACTTAAATCTATAATTAAAAATAAATATAAGCATATTAATGGTGGTTTACAAGTCCCAACTAATATAATACAGTTCTTAGTTTTAACCCCCCCCAAACTACTGTCTAAATCATACAGGACACTGACTAAAATAGATGATTCGATATCTCTTCCTATAATGAAGTGGGAAAAAGATTTATCAGGCACCTTTGAACAAAATTTCTGGGCTCAGACATGTCTAAGAACTTTCAAATTGACTAGAAACACCAACTTACAACTAATACAATACAAAATCCTTCACAGAGTACACTACACAGGACAAAGATTATTCAAGATGGGGTTGGCACAATCTAATATCTGTCCACACTGCATAGGCAATCATCCTGATAATTATTTTCATGCGTTATGGTTATGCACACCAGTCCAGAGGTTCTGGACACAGATATGTAAGGACTTATCAAAGTGCTTGAGCTGTAAAATTACACCTTCCCCATCAGTTTGCCTGCTCGGTAATTTTGAGGGAAGTCCTCTGAAAAAAGAAATAGTTTACATGGTTTTTACTGCTTTATGCATCGCAAAGAAAACTATCCTCATGAATTGGAAAAGTAAACAAAATCTCAGTATCAATCAGTATAGAGATCTTTTGTTGGATCATATTAATCTAGAGACAGCATCTGCTTCCACATCTGATTGGTCTCTTTGGGCTCCTCTGATCAACACCATCACTTAGTGGAATAGGGGGCGGTGGGTTGCTTCCTGCAGGGCGCAGTGGCTGGATGGAGGGGTTCCTGGGGCCCTGGGGGCACTTGGAGTAGGGCGCCTGGTGGGTCCGGCACCGGGGTCTGTTGCCCCCATCTGGGAGGAGTTTGGGGGGCCTGTGGGTGGCCTACAGCGGCCGCTTGCGGCGCTCTTTGGGAGCTGCGTGTTGACGGACGTGGGTTACTGACCTGGTAGCTGTGCTGCCGCTGGGTGGGGCCGGGGTGGGTCTGGGGGTCTGGGGTCCCTGGGGCGCGCCGCCCTCGTGCGCGGGCCCCGGCGGGGCCTCGGGGGTTCCGGTTCCGGGGGGTGTGCCGCTTTTGGTGTGGGCCGGCGCGCGCCCGGGTGTCCGCCCCTGCACGGGGCCTGTGGTGCGCTGGGGGGCCTCGGGGCCCGTTGAGGTGGTAGGGGGGCATGGTCATTAACACCTCTGGGCAGATGCTCTTCTCCTTCATTGGATAGGCACTCTGCCAGTGGGGGGGAGGGGGAAAGGAGGGGGAGTAGGGACCTACCCAGCCTGGATGTCTACTGTCGAATGTATGGTGAGTTGTTTGAACGTTAGTGTTGGGGAGGGATTAAATCTACGGGAGGGGGGGGGGGGGTTGGGGGCGTTGGCGTTCTGGTGGGTTTGTGTCCGGCCCCCCGTCCCGGTCCTGGTCCGTGTCGTCTTCCGGTGCGGGTTTCACCTGGGGGTGGGGTTTGGGATGGCTCGTGCGGGCCGGCTGGCCAGGGTCCCCCCCTCTTATTATTATTATTATTATTATTATTATTTTTTTTTTTTATTTATTTATTTGTTTATTTATTTATTTAGTTTAAGTAGGCTTGGTGGGTGGGCGGGGGGGTTGAGGTGTTGGTCCTGGTGGGTGGTTGGCTGGCGGGCCCTGCGGCCTCTCCCTGTCCCCCGGGCTACGGTGGTGCCGCTGGCGAGGCCCCCTTCTCTGGGTGGGGCTTTCGGGGAGCGGGGGTGCCTATTGGAGTCAGTAGGGGAGCTGGCTCCCTGGGTTGGCTTCCCAGTCATTTGCTCCCCATCCCCGGACTCCTCCCTCTGCCTGCTCCATCACGCCGCCACACATGTAGGTCATGAGGGAGGGGGCGTTACTGGAGGTTGCCACTATCTGGTGACGCCCCTCTCCCCAATTTTATCATGCATCTTAGACACTTTCACTTCAAACATTTTTCACATCGCACACTCATATAGGCCATGGTGGGGGGGTGGGGGGAAGACGTCTGGGGGGGGGCTTATGTTGTGTGGGCCTCACCTCGGACGGCTCCCTTCACCTCCTCTCCCACTTAGACATTGAGGGTTCTGGGCAGTCACACGGAGGGGGTGCGCTGGCAACAGCTACCTTCCGGAAGGGGGGTGGGCTGTGCCGTGCATCCCCTTCGGCGCTCCCAGTTTTTAAACGCACTTGAGAACAACATGCAACAACACAACATTTGAGCAGGCGTAGGGAGGGTCGGGGTCTTCTGCACACCCCCGTTCTCCGATGGCGGCAAGGAGTCTGGGGCCTGGAGGAGGTGCGGGCCACTGTGTCCGGGGTCTTGGTGGGGGGCTGCGGTGTGCAGTCAGCGGCTTGCCAGGTCTGGGGCTGATACCTCTGCTCCGCCCAGGGGGCGGGGGGCAGGGATGGCAAGGGTAAGGTGGGGGGAGGGAGGGGGTTTATTAGGTATTTAGGGGGAGGGGGGGGGGCTCTGGCCGGGTGGCTCGTGCGGGTCGTGTTGGCCCGCCCTCTTGGGGGAGCCCGGTCCGGGTAGTACTACTGTCTGTCATTATTATATATTGCCCGTAGTGACTGTACAGGGGTATGGTTTTTGAAACTGGATGGTGATTGGTTTGACCCACAGACAAACTACACCTATGACCTGGATTTATGCGAGACTGCTGATAAAGGGATGGTATGTATGCTACAACAAGGACATCTTAACCCATGTTTAACCGGAGACGAGGTGTTATGTGATTGGACTCATGAACCAGCTAGAGAAACAATAAAGAGTCATCCTCAATTACCTCAGGTGCCTTTCGTTGGGTGTTTTGATGTATACATCTGAAGTTGGAATAACGTGACCTATCAATTAACCAATTTCACTATCTCCCTGGATTGATTCAAATGCGCATTGAATCAGTCTACGGAACTAAATAGCTTAGCTGAATCACACAGGTCCAACATTTCCAGCTTAAAGGTGTCTACATTTATGGTCCAAGGACAGGTTCTGCATGCGGCTAAGTTAATGGTGCAATCATCTGCATATCATTGGTGGGACATTTTTAATGGAATGTCTTTTACTGCTCGAAACTATGTAGTACCTCCCTTGCTTTTGCTCATTATTGTTATTATAGTGTTAAGCTAATGTTTGCACCTGCATAATCAAAAGTGGTTTTGGGACGGAAAGAATAACTTTAAAATAGACCTAGGGGACAGTTTTTCTAAAATTAGGTTTTCCCAAAATTAGGATTGTCAAAGACCAAGGGGTGGAGTGATATATTAAAGAATTATTTTTGCTCTTTAACAATGTATTATGGGAAAACCTGCTCAGTTTTATAACTTTTAATATTATGGGAAGACTGGTCAGTTAAATAAGAGAGAGGACTGGCCAGTTCACACATGGATTATTGCTGTTGTGGTGTTCGCACCTGAGTTCACATGAAACTAAGAACCACATGTGTTATTGTGTTATAATTTGTTTTAACTTGTGGTGGGAACTTATGACAATGTGTTGTGGGAAAGACTGATTCTGTATTCCTTATTTTGTTTATATTTGCTGTATTCTGAGTGCACTCATATTATTTTGCTTCACACACTGCTGAGATGCTGGGAACGGGTTCTGTTTGGGAACATGTTTTGGAAAGGAGGGCGGCTGTGGAGGGAGAGATGGCCATTCTCGCTCCACACCTGACTCTTTGTTTACAAGTATATAAAGAGGAGACTGCCCTCAGCCCGGTGAGTCTGCCGTGAGTTCGTGTGTGGACACCGGCATCGTGAACGCTGATCTTAACCTAGGACTGAGGGCTCCCGGTTCGTGTCAATGGTAAGGGCTGATTCTGAGAATCTGTTGAGCGTCACGTTTGTTTGAAAGCTTGTTGCTTTAATGCTTGCTACTTTGCCTGTGTGAAGTGCTTGTTGTTTTGATGTGCTGTATTCTGTGGGGAATAATAATAAATGTGTGCCTTATATTCTAACAGAAACAGTGTTTGAGTCCTTATTTGTGTTTGCCGATCTCTCCCGATCCTGAAATAAACATTTCATAAAACACCCTCTTTCTCCATCACTTTTTGCCATCTTTATAGAACCTCTAGCAGCAACAATCAGACAAACAAAAGCTGTAAAAGGTATAAAATGCATGAAAATAGAGCACAAGATTAGTCTGTACGCGGATGATGTATTACTTTATCTCCAGCATTCAAATAATTCTCTTTTACAAGTAATTAGAATACTAGAATCTTTCTCTAAAGTATCAGATTACTCGTTAAACTGGTCTAAATCTACGGTACTGTCAATTAATTGCTGTCTCGAAAACTCCCTAAATTTACAAATGCAATCAGGAAATAAAAATGATGGTCCTACCTAGAATTAATTATTTATTTTCAATGGTCCCCAATAAACCATCATCTGACTGGTTTCAATCTCTAGACTGTGCCATTTCTAAATTTCTTTGGAAAGATAAACCCCCACGTATTAGCCTAAAGACAATACAGAAGACTAAAGACAGGGGAGGATTAGATCTGCCTAACTTCCATAACTATTACTTAGCAAATAGGCTACAATACATCTCTAAATGGATAAAAAATACTCTTTTAGATGAGCCTTGGTTAGATATAGAACAGAAAATGTGCAATAATATCATGATCTCAGATCTGCCGTTTATTAGCTCAAATATAAAACGGCATACATGCTTCAAAAATATCAACATTAGCTGTACTCTGACAGCATGGTGGGAGTTCCTCAAAATGACAAAGTCATCCCTTATCCCATGCAGTCGTACACCTATCTGGAATAACCCTGATATCCTACAAAATAATAAAATGATAAACTTTACATACTGGAAGAATAAAGGTATTAAATATCTGGAACATCTACTTGACGGAACCGAGTTCATCAATTTTGCTAAACTAAATATGCAATATGGCATTAGTAAAAATAAATTCTTGGAATATGAACAACTTAAATCTATAATTAAAAATAAATATAAGCATATTAATGGTGGTTTACAAGTCCCAACTAATATAATACAGTTCTTAGTTTTAACCCCCCCCAAACTACTGTCTAAATCATACAGGACACTGACTAAAATAGATGATTCGATATCTCTTCCTATAATGAAGTGGGAAAAAGATTTATCAGGCACCTTTGAACAAAATTTCTGGGCTCAGACATGTCTAAGAACTTTCAAATTGACTAGAAACACCAACTTACAACTAATACAATACAAAATCCTTCACAGAGTACACTACACAGGACAAAGATTATTCAAGATGGGGTTGGCACAATCTAATATCTGTCCACACTGCATAGGCAATCATCCTGATAATTATTTTCATGCGTTATGGTTATGCACACCAGTCCAGAGGTTCTGGACACAGATATGTAAGGACTTATCAAAGTGCTTGAGCTGTAAAATTACACCTTCCCCATCAGTTTGCCTGCTCGGTAATTTTGAGGGAAGTCCTCTGAAAAAAGAAATAGTTTACATGGTTTTTACTGCTTTATGCATCGCAAAGAAAACTATCCTCATGAATTGGAAAAGTAAACAAAATCTCAGTATCAATCAGTATAGAGATCTTTTGTTGGATCATATTAATCTAGAGACAGCATCTGCTTCCACATCTGATTGGTCTCTTTGGGCTCCTCTGATCAACACCATCACTTAGTGGAATAGGGGGCGGTGGGTTGCTTCCTGCAGGGCGCAGTGGCTGGATGGAGGGGTTCCTGGGGCCCTGGGGGCACTTGGAGTAGGGCGCCTGGTGGGTCCGGCACCGGGGTCTGTTGCCCCCATCTGGGAGGAGTTTGGGGGGCCTGTGGGTGGCCTACAGCGGCCGCTTGCGGCGCTCTTTGGGAGCTGCGTGTTGACGGACGTGGGTTACTGACCTGGTAGCTGTGCTGCCGCTGGGTGGGGCCGGGGTGGGTCTGGGGGTCTGGGGTCCCTGGGGCGCGCCGCCCTCGTGCGCGGGCCCCGGCGGGGCCTCGGGGGTTCCGGTTCCGGGGGGTGTGCCGCTTTTGGTGTGGGCCGGCGCGCGCCCGGGTGTCCGCCCCTGCACGGGGCCTCTGGTGCGCTGGGGGGCCTCGGGGCCCGTTGAGGTGGTAGGGGGGCATGGTCATTAACACCTCTGGGCAGATGCTCTTCTCCTTCATTGGATAGGCACTCTGCCAGTGGGGGGGAGGGGGAAAGGAGGGGGAGTAGGGACCTACCCAGCCTGGATGTCTACTGTCGAATGTATGGTGAGTTGTTTGAACGTTAGTGTTGGGGAGGGATTAAATCTACGGGAGGGGGGGGGGGGGGTTGGGGGCGTTGGCGTTCTGGTGGGTTTGTGTCCGGCCCCCCGTCCCGGTCCTGGTCCGTGTCGTCTTCCGGTGCGGGTTTCACCTGGGGGTGGGGTTTGGGATGGCTCGTGCGGGCCGGCTGGCCAGGGTCCCCCCCTCTTATTATTATTATTATTATTATTATTATTTTTTTTTTTTTATTTATTTATTTGTTTATTTATTTATTTAGTTTAAGTAGGCTTGGTGGGTGGGCTGGGGGGGTTGAGGTGTTGGTCCTGGTGGGTGGTTGGCTGGCGGGCCCTGCGGCCTCTCCCTGTCCCCCGGGCTACGGTGGTGCCGCTGGCGAGGCCCCCTTCTCTGGGTGGGGCTTTCGGGGAGCGGGGGTGCCTATTGGAGTCAGTAGGGGAGCTGGCTCCCTGGGTTGGCTTCCCAGTCATTTGCTCCCCATCCCCGGACTCCTCCCTCTGCCTGCTCCATCACGCCGCCACACATGTAGGTCATGAGGGAGGGGGCGTTACTGGAGGTTGCCACTATCTGGTGACGCCCCTCTCCCCAATTTTATCATGCATCTTAGACACTTTCACTTCAAACATTTTTCACATCGCACACTCATATAGGCCATGGTGGGGGGGTGGGGGGAAGACGTCTGGGGGGGGGCTTATGTTGTGTGGGCCTCACCTCGGACGGCTCCCTTCACCTCCTCTCCCACTTAGACATTGAGGGTTCTGGGCAGTCACACGGAGGGGGTGCGCTGGCAACAGCTACCTTCCGGAAGGGGGGTGGGCTGTGCCGTGCATCCCCTTCGGCGCTCCCAGTTTTTAAACGCACTTGAGAACAACATGCAACAACACAACATTTGAGCAGGCGTAGGGAGGGTCGGGGTCTTCTGCACACCCCCGTTCTCCGATGGCGGCAAGGAGTCTGGGGCCTGGAGGAGGTGCGGGCCACTGTGTCCGGGGTCTTGGTGGGGGGCTGCGGTGTGCAGTCAGCGGCTTGCCAGGTCTGGGGCTGATACCTCTGCTCCGCCCAGGGGGCGGGGGGCAGGGATGGCAAGGGTAAGGTGGGGGGAGGGAGGGGGTTTATTAGGTATTTAGGGGGAGGGGGGGGGCTCTGGCCGGGTGGCTCGTGCGGGTCGTGTTGGCCCGCCCTCTTGGGGGAGCCCGGTCCGGGGGGCGTCTGGTCTGGGGCCGGGGCCGGGGGTCGGGCGCAAGCAGTCGTATAGTCGATTTGGGGTGACCCCCCCCCCCCCTTTTGTCAGTGTTGGATGTGAGTGTTATGTGGGAATGTGTGTACAGCGTCTTTTTTTTTTTTTTTTTTTTTTTTCTCTGTGTGTGGTGAGTGGGGCACAAGGGAGGGATGGGGTGAATGAGTTTTTTATTTATTTATTTTTTCCAGGTATGGGTGTGGTCCGCTCCCTCTCCCAAGAACATCTCAAGTCTCCGCTAGGTGCGGAGCCCATCCCCTCACGTCCTGCCCTCCTCCACTTCGTTGGCGGGCGCCTTGGCCCCCTGGCGCGTTGGTTGGCTTCGGGTTTGGGGCGGGTTCCCGGGCGTGCGCCGGCCCACTCCCGGCGGCCTCTTCGCGGGGCCTGGCCCCCCGGGGGGCGGCCGGGGCCCTTGTCGCGGGTGCGGGGCGCCCTTGGGGCCTCTGGCCCTCAGGGCCCATGGCCGGGACCACTTCAGCGGGGCTAGCTGCCGGCGGAGCCCACGGGCTCGTCTCCGCGGCTCTTGAGGGCGTCGGCATTGCGGTGGCTGGGGGATTTCCTCGGGGTCGTCTCTGCTCCTTCCTTGGGGGGGGGGGTTGCAGATATCCTGTGTCGGCCCCTCCTGGGCGTCCTGCTTTAGGGGCCCCTTTGGGAGTCCGGGGTTACGGGTCCCCTGACGCCTGCCTCTGTGCTCGGGGAAGGTGGGTCTTCGGTTCTCCACAATCACTATCAAGCTATTTCTGGATAATCTTCACCTAAACTAGTGCACTTTCACATCTCCCACAGGTGCTGGGTCCCAGGTATTAAGTGTTCACTTATATACAGTAATCTTATAATTAGTTTATTTATTTATTTATGTTCTTTCACTTTCTTTTTTCAAATATCACATTACACATGTCAGCTTACATAATAATATATATGATTTAGCAATGGCATCTAGGTGTTATTCGAGTGTATCTGTTGCTTTATGTCTGTTGGTTGTGCGGTTCTTTTTGTGTCTCTTTCCAGGTGATGGAGCAGACAAAGAAGGTTTTATCACTCTCTCCCTTTTATCTCCTCTTTCTTTCACCTCTACTCTTTTTTTTCTTTTCTTTCACTTCCTTTACTCTCCCATTGTCATGTCCATATAATTTGAAATTCTTCTTGCAGGAATCATAATAAAGCTATTTACAAGCATAAATCAAGTGGAGCACTATGGCGAAAGCTGTTTGCTCCACTTGTAAAAGCAAAATCTGTCGAGCTCTATCTGGCATTGAGACATCAATTCCTATTGCCACATTGCTAGACAGGACACTGGGAAGAAAAAAAAAAAAAAAAAAAAAAAAAAAAAAGGCAAAGCTCTCGATTTACCGGTCGGTCTATGTTCCTACCCTCATCTATGGTCATGAGCTTTGGATCATGACCAAAAGAACGAGATCCCGGATACAAGCTGCCAAAATTAGGTTTCTCCGTAGTGTGTCTGGGCTCTCCCTTAGAGATAAGGTGAGGAGCTCAGTCATTCGGGGAGGACTCAGAGTAGAGCCATTGTTCCTCCACGTCGAGAGGAGCCAGTTGAGGTGGCTCAGGCATCTGGTTAGGATGCCTCCTGGATGCCTCCCTGGTGAGGTGTTCCGGGCACGTCCCAACGGGAGGAGACCCAGGGGAAGACCCAGTACACGCTGGAAGGACTATGTTTCTCGGCTGGCCTGGGAACGTCTTGGGATTCCCCCGGAGTAGCTGGCCCAAGTGGCCAGGGAAAGGGAAGTCTGGGCCTCCCTATTGAAGCTGCTACCCCCGTGACCCGAGCCCGGATAAGCGGAAGAGGATGGATGGATATATATGCTTCAGATTGGTAGAATGATCAGACAGCATGGGATTAATTTCCACTGTTATGCTGATGACACTCTATATTTATCCATAAATCCTGAAAAATCCTGTAACATTTCTGGCACTGGAGCTGATCTAATCTTTACTCAGCACACCTGTTTACTCTCCACCCCGTCTGCAATTAGCCTTCAGTGTTTTCACCTGTTATCATCTCTATTTATACTCCGTTCTGATCAGTCTCCAGTGCCAGAACGTCACTCCTCTCCCGTGTACTCTCATGCCTGGGGTAAGAGCATTGCAGCCTGTTTGATTTCTCTGTCTGTTAGCCCAACATAATCTGTCCTGTTTTCGAGTCTGTCTCAGCTTTTTGCCTTTTGTCTGCGTCTGGAGGACCCATCATCTGTGCAATAAATCTTCTAGCATCAGCTCCATGTCTGGCTTATATTGAGTTCTTCTAAATCATCACAAATCCAATCAATTACTTTGAATACGGGCATGTCTTGATGACATCAAAACCTGGATGACTTTAAATTTCCTGCTTTTAAATTCTGACAAGACAGAAGTTGTAATCTTTGGACCAGAGTTCTCAAGAAATAAACTTCTTAATTAATCACTTAATCTGGATGGCATTAAATTGGCCTCTGGTAATAAAGCAAAAAACCTTGGTGTTATTTTTGACCATGATGTGCCATTTAAATCCCATATTAAACAGGTTTCCAAGATTTCCTTTTGTCACCTCCGGAATATTACCAAAATCTGAAATATTCTGTCCAGGAGTGATGCTGAAAAACGAGTCCATGCATTTGTTACTTCAAGGCTAGACTATTGTAAATGTTTACTATCAGGAAGTCCACAGTTCGAAGCCTTCAGCTGATCCGAAATGCTGCTGCAAGAGTTCTGATGAAAATCAATCAGAGGGATCATATTTATCCTCTTTTAGCTTCCCTTCATTGGATCCCTGTTAAATCAAGAATAGAATTTTAAATTCTCCTTCTCACATATAAAGCCCTTAATAATCATGCTCCATCATATAGCAGAGCTCTGATTACCCCGTATGTTCCTAACAGAGCACTTAGCTCTCAGACTGCAGGTCTACTGGTGGTTCCTAGAGTCTCTAACAGTAGAATGGGAGGCATATCTTTTAGTTATCAGGCTCCTCTCCTTTGGAACCAACTCCCAGTTTTGGTCCGTGAGGCAGACACCCTGTCTACTTTTAAGACTAGGCTTGAAACTTTCCTTTTTGTTACAAAGCTTATAGTTGCTGCTGCTATAGGTTTAAGCTGCTGGAGGACATCAGGGTCTATTTTTCTCACTCTGCTGAGTTCTCCTACTGTTCCCCAATTTGCATTGTTTGTTGTTATTTCAGCTTTTAACTTGTTTCTCTATCATTTTTTTCTTCTTAGTGGGTACACCTGGTCTTGCGTTCTCTTAGTTGTGACATCATCCTGGGGAAACAGATCATCCACCAGTGGCATATTTAGGCCATTTTTAGGGGTGCTCAAGCACCCCTAAATCTTAGCTCAGCATAGGGTGACCAGACGTCCCCAATTTCCGGGGACTGTCCCCGTTTTGGACCACCTGTCCCCGGCTAAAGGTGTCCCCGGAAATGTCCCCGGAAATGTCCCCTATTTTACCGTTATGGTAAGTGTGTTAAACGATTCATTTTATTTGGATCGGGCTGATCCTGTGATAAATGTTTGGTTTGTGTCCAGGTTAAAAAATAATCAATAAAATGTAAGACAAGACCACGAGTTGCTGCTCACATGAGTAAAAGACACTCGGATAAAATGTTACAGAATGATTGAAAACTCTTTGTAAGGCGCTAATCTGGTACGCTGGTTCTCCAGGGATCAACAAGGGTTTGTCTAAAGATGTTTTAGAACTGACTGTGACCTTTAGTTTATATTTCAGATACTTATTATAAGTAGAGTTATTACAAGTTGCTGATTTATGGTTGTGTGATTTATGAGCATAGACTTCCAGGCTTAGGTGTGCTTTTCTACTGCTCAGTTTGGATATATGAAAGTTCCTCATGAAAAATAGGAGTCAGTAACAGCAGAACTGAATGAGACAGGATCTGCATGATCTCATGGAAGAGATAACCGCCTGTTTAATGTTCATTTATTATGTTGTTTTTGCTTTTAGCTCCTAATATTGTGGTAATTAGCATTTTTAGATGAGATAATAATAATAATCATAGGAAGTTTTCATGTTGTACATTCTAATGTTTGTGTAAGTGATTTTAATTACTGTGAATGCAGTAGGCATTCACAGTTATTGAGATCCTCTTTCGCGTTTTTACTGTTTAAAGTTTGATTCGCTTCTCCTCCTACAATTTTTCTCCGATTTCAACCATTCAACTTTTAAACTATTCAGCTTCTTCTGGAATCGATGGCTATATCTTTTTGTACTTATACCTTTTCAACTTTTTAAAATATTCAGCTTTTTCTGAAAATTTTCAGCTTTTTTTTCTCCCATAGGAAATTAATGTAATTCACTAAAATTCCGCTCATTTCAGCTGCTTTTTGACAGCTTACTGCTTCAGCCTACTTTCAGCTAGAAACGCCATTCAACTTTTAAAATGTAGTGATATCTTTCAGCTATTATGGTATATTTCAGCTTTTTCATATCTTTTACCATTTTCATATAGTACCTCCTTAAAATAATTTTGGCTTTTCAAGAAATTCAGCAAATAACATGCGTTGCTATGGTCGTCAAGGAGGCAGTTATAGAGTGCACACTCTAGAAATTCAACAAATTCTTCTTCTCCGAACAACTTCTTCTCACTCGCTCAATTTTCAACCTATCCACATAAATTATACATCAAAACGTAGGAATTTTTGTCTGGATTCAGGAAATGTAACCCTCATTGGTGTAGCATTTATAGGTTTTTCGCAAATCACCTCAGAGCGACACAAACCCGAAACCTCCCCCATTCATTTCCTATGGAGCGGTTTTGAAAAATGACGTCTGAAAATCCAAAACATCTCACGTTTTCGCATCGTCGCTACTCCTAAACCGTTTGATGTACAGGCATGAGACTTTCACACATGAATGTCCCAACCCTTCTGGCACTCACAAAAAAGGAATTTTTTGGATAACTGTTACAGTTTTGCTGCAGGAACAATTTGTTCGGGAGTAGCGAATGTGCAAAATCCTGAAAATGCTTTAGAGCTGCATTTTTCCACATGATCCACTTTTTTACATCGTTGCTGTGCCTACACCGATTTTTGTACAAACATAAAAATGAGCAACATAGTCCTCAAAAGCCTGCTGATACTCACAGTGAAATAATTATTTTGATATCTCTTATACTTTTTCAGCTAGAGCGATTTTTTTCGGGACCGTTTTTAGAGGATTTTTGAAATTCCTTAAAAATCCCCTTTATATCATAATTTTTTACGCCTTTATTAAAATATTTCCAGCAAAAACCGATAACAAGTCTTCTTCCCCTATCAGTTAAGAAATAAACGCAGAAAAAATTACGTCTCTACCATTTACGGATCAGGAGATATGAAGTGTTGTGCGAGGCAATGTTCTCCATTATAATCCTATTGGACATAGTCTGAGCAAAGTGTCTGCACTTCAGTAGAATGGCAAGCTGCAGGTGTGAGTGAGTTTCCATGACGACGGAACTCTGCTGGCCAGAGGTTACTAGGTCAGGGACAGGCTCCATTCGGATAGAATGGCAACTTTCCACGACCACTGCAGTGGCTGTGATGAATGTAGGAATCTGAAATTCGCACAGTCACTTCCTCTTAACATTTTTCAATTTTCAAGTGATTATGAGGCATGTGTGACTTTTCTGTCACTTTTTAGATTTCACATGCTTTCCTATTGGGCCTTTGCTTCCAACAGGACCTGGCATGATGCCCAGAGACGACCCAATTGGCCAATACAGCACCACCCACCTGTGGGAAATGGCGCTACACACCATTTTGGTCAAATGTTGAGTGAGGCTGAGTTACTAAAGGAGGCCAATCTGACCCATGACCTTTGGTGACCTTTGGTGACATTAAGTATTGGCACCCTTTTTGAGGCACTTCCCAGTACAGGATTTGGACCAAACTAACAGAGTACCATCACACAGTGATACTGAACACAACCCTGTTAGCGTCTAACGGTTAGCATGTTGCTAACCGGAAGTAGCCCTAGGAAGCTCGTACAAACTTCTGCTTCACTGAGTCTGTACCTCCTTTATACAGAATGCTCCACAATAAATTTGGGCCTCATCGCGTAAAGCATCTCCAAGTTAGGAGGTGTCAAACATCCAATGCTTTTCAATGGGGGCGAAACCCCTTATACTCCTAGAAATGCAGGCTCACATATGGCTACAGTATATTCAATTTTGAAATTCTACTTCTGCTTTGTTAAACGATTCAGTGTTTAGAATGAGTTAGGAAATGTTTGGTGCCATTCCCTCAATTTTTTCTTCTTCTAATCATTCAGCTATTGTTCTTTTATGTTCAAATTCTTCAACTCTTTCAAATTCTTCAACTTTTTCAACTTCTTCAACTTTTTCAACTTCTTCAATGCTTTTCAGCTATTTTTTCTCTTCTTCAAAGATCTTCTGCATCTTTTGCTCAATCATTCCGCTTACTGCATTCACAGTGCATTTTCGCAGGAAATGCAAATTTTTCTAGTTATATAATGTCTCTGTTTTAGAATAATGTAAGATTGATACAAGAGGAGAGAGGAAGAAGATAGGAAGACAGGAGATTAAATGAGAGTGGAGGAAAATAGGAACACTGGAAAGAATGGTTGACAAGAAGGGAGAAATACAATCACTTGCATTTATGTCAAGGGGTCTCCAAGTCTGTGCTTATTTTTCACCTCACATCACCAAAACCCATTTTCTCATCCCAAACAGGCTCTATGCACAGCTCTACTTCTTCCTGAACGTCAGCATCTCCTTTGTTTCCTGTCTTTCATTACTGGACAGACTGATTAATCCAGGTGTGTCTGGCTGGTTACTGAGGTCAGACACACCTGGATTAATCAGATTGTCCAGTAATGAAAGACAGGAAACAAAGGAGCTGCTGAAGTTCAGGAAGTAGTGGAGCTGTGCTTATAGCCCATTAGTGGGAGAAATTAATCTGCTACTTTGAGATGCACAGGCTCCTGATGCGGCCAGGTGACAGTAAGAAACATATATCATCCTTTACCTGCAGGCTTGACCGCTACTTCTTTTTGATGTTAACCCAGAAAAACCTATTTCTCATAGGTATGTAGACATGAACAGAATAAGTATTTGTTGCACTTTTTGGAAAAGGTGGGGGAACTCTGTTTCCACAGACAGCCACAGGCTAAATGTTTGTATTTACTGGTTTTTCTTTTCTTCATGTCACTCTCTCCTTAGGAGGCGGCTGAGCTCTTTGGGCCCCACAAAATTGGAAAGCCCTGCTAACCACCCTTGACCCCTCCACTCCCACCCCCACCACTTTGCCCCAACCCAGAGACACAGTTCTAGTTTTCTATTAATAACACTATTGATGTATTCATTTTATTAATCTTAGGATGCACAAAGTAATTTTTTTAATCGATTGACAGCACTACTATCTATATATATATATATATATATATATATATATATATATATATATATATATATATCTCAGTGAAGGAAAAGCACTGTACTTTTCAATGAAGATAACTTTAAACTAGTCTTAACTTTTAAGAAATACACTCTATACATTGCTAATGTGGTAAATGACTATTCTAGCTGCAAATGTCTGGTTTTTGGTGCAATATCTACATAGGTGTATAGAGGCCCATTTCCAGCAACTATCACTCCAGTGTTCTAATGGTACAATGCGTTTGCTCATTGGCTCAGAAGGCTAATTGATGATTAGAAAACCCTTGTGCAATCATGTTCACACATCTGAAAACAGTTTAGCTCGTTACAGAAGCTACAAAACTGACCTTCCTTTGAGGAGATTGAGTTTCTGGAGCATCACATTTGTGGGGTCAATTAAACGCTCAAAATGGCCAGAAAAAGAGAACTTTCATCTGAAACTCGACAGTCTATTCTTGTTCTTAGAAATGAAGGCTATTCCATGCGAGAAATTGCTAAGAAATTGAAGATTTCCTACAACGGTGTGTACTACTCCCTTGAGAGGACAGCACAAACAGGCTCTAACCAGAGTAGAAAAAGAAGTGGGAGGCCGCGTTGCACAACTGAGCAAGAAGATAAGTACATTAGAGTCTCTAGTTTGAGAAACAGATGCCTCACAGGTCCCCAACTGGCATCTTCATTAAAGGAGAAGTCCGGTCAAAATCAGAATTCAAACTGCTGAAAGTACTTTAAATATAAAACTACTACATACTGTGCAAAAAATTATAAGTTTTTTTAATTAATAATAATTCTCATTTAATCATGTTTATGTGGAGGAATCCATCTTGGTCAAGAATAGTACTGTCACCTCCCATTTTTTGACGTCACTCGGCGGACCCGCTGTTGAGCAAGTTTCAACGCTCTGTTTGTCACGGCGCACTATTTTCCAAGATCAAACTCAGTCGGGTCCTACAGTATATATCTATACACGTGTGTGTGTGTGTGTGCGCGCGCTCCGCGCAGCACGGCTTTGCATCTAACAGACGGGGTTTCAGTTTCAGTTTGCAGCAGAGCGCGCGCACACACACACAGACACACAGCGGAGGAGAGATCGCTGAAGTGACTTAAGTTAGCTGATTATTATAGTATAAGTATTAAAATATAAGAGCATTCCAGCACATGCTGGGCTGAGCACGTGCACACACACACACACACACACAGCGGAGGAGAGATCGCTGAAGTGACTTAAGTTAGCTGATTATTATAGTATAAGTATTAAAATATAAGAGCATTCCAGCACATGCTGGGCTGAGCACGGCTT